>CM056050.1:161194965-161572336 GCA_029574335.1 Rana kukunoris
AAATCTTCTCTAAAGATTTATACTACTTTTTTCCTTCAATAAAGATTCTCCCTGTCCAACAATCTCAATACAGTATTCTCAGATTTTAGTTAGGTGCATATTCTGTTCATATTAGGCACATGGTAAAAGGTACTAATTCAAGGTAGATCTGAGATATAAAAAAGAACATAGCCTACCTGCTCAATACAGTTTTTATCCCAGCAATTCTGTAATGCCCCAATCCAACTGCTAACTTTTGTCAGCAGTCTGTTGGTCTCGGGACTCTTGATAGACAAGAGCTAAAAGTACCGGGAGCCGCACATCAGAACAAGACACGCTGTGTGTGAACAAGAGGCAATCTCCGCCTAGACCCTGCCAGACCCATGAGTAATCTCTGGTGGGTGGCGCGAAATGCATTAGGGGCCAGTCCAGGCTGCCACTTGTCCACACACAGCGGGTCTTGTTCTGATTGGTGGATCCTGGGACTTTTAGCTCTCATCTATCATCGTCTTTAGGGTAAGCAGGCTTCTTCCTGGCCAGCACTCATAGCAGCAGGCACATGACTACACCTCCATGCAGCCTGAGCGGCTCACATACATACCATGGTCTCTGAACCCTTGCTTGTGTTACGGTACTATTTCTAACATATCCACTGTGGGATTCTTGCTTTCTTTATACAAAAGCCTGATGTTAAAAACTAGCAGTACAAAGATTCCCAAGCCACCACTAATATTCAGACTTGCTTTAGACATTTGCATGTGATTGCAGGAAAAGAGGAAAACACAGCATAGGCTGCAGGAACTACACCGCAAGTGACCATGTGAGGTGTTTTCTACATTCTGGTTACAATGATTTACATAAAATTAAGATTACAGTACAGTAAACATCTCATAAAACACATATAGGGATTTTCACTGTTGACCTCTTTCTATGCTAATGAAATTATAACCAAGTGTCAAAACCTCACTGACTTTGAATAAGCATGCAGAAAAGCCAGTGATAATAAATATAACGTTCATGACTTCCTTCTTGTTGAATAGGGATGAGCCGAACACCCACCCCCCCCCCTCGTTCAGTTCGCACCAGAACCTTCGAACTGACCGAACATTTAGGCCGCGTACACACGATCAAATTTATCTGCTGAAACCGGTCCGACGGACCGTTTCAGCAGACAAATACGATCGTGTGTACGACCGAGCAGACAGGTTTTTCCAGCAGACAAGTTTTAAAGCATGCTTTAAAACTTGTCTGCTGGAAACCCGTCCGTCCGACATGTCCGCTGTTTAGTACGCCTAACCAGCGGACAAAAATGGATTTGACGCATGCGTGGAAGTATTTTACTTCCTGGAGTGGTGACGTGGCGGCGTCAACGTCACCGCCACATCACCGCGCTGTCTGTCCGCAGGGATTTTGGTTTGATCGTGTGTACACTGATCAAAACAAAATAGCCCAGCAGACATATCCGATAAAAACGGTCTGTCTGATCGTTTTCATCGGATTTGTTTAGTCGTGTGTACGTGGCCTTAGAATCCAATTAAAGTCTATGGGACTCGAACGTTCGAATTCAGAAGTGCTAATTTTAAAGGCTAATGTGGAAGTTATTGTCCTAAAACAGGTTTTACATCTATTTTTTAAGCTTTTTGGAAAACATAGAGAGGGGTTATGACCCCTGCAACATTTGTTTTGCTGTCTGTCCGCATCTGTTTAGAAGATTGCACCTCATTGTCCCAATGAAATGATTTTTTGAAAAAAATAAAATAAATGTTGTGCCCCTCGGCCTCCTGACTTTGTTTTAAAGGTTTAACTTCACATCTATGCGATGCATCAGAGTATGTGCCTTTCTGCAGAACACCCTATTAATTTGAGAATAAACTGCCTGCCACCCCTCAATAGCACCAAAGTGCATGGGCCTTTTTTTAATTTAATTTTTTAATGCTGCTGCACCAAAATGCATGGTGGTTTTGTTAGCATTTTTATTTTTGTGATTTTTTTTTATTTACACACATTATATATATATATATCTATCTATATATATAATATATATATATATATATATATATATATATATATATATAATATATATATATATATATAAAATATATAATAATATGTGTAAATAAAAAAAATATCACAAAAATAAAAATGCATGCTAACAAAAGCACCATGCATTTTGATGCAGCAGCATTAAAAAATTAAATGAAAAAAACGCCCATGCACTTTGGTGCTATTGACCGTTGTCCGTCGGACCAAAGTTTTAAAACTTGCTTTAAAATCTGTCCGTCGGACAGATTCGATAGTTAGTACGCAAAAGCATCGGACCAAAAACCCACGCATGCTCAGAATCAAGTCGACGCATGCTTGGAAGCATTGAACTTTGTTTTTTCAGCACGTCGTTGTGTTCTACGTCACCGCATTCTGGTCTGATCAGATTTTTGGCCCGATGGTGTGTACACACATGAGACCATCAGACCACTTCAGCCTGGTCCAATGAAAACGGTCCGTCGGACCAGTCTCATCGAACCGGTCTGATCGTGTGTACGTGGCCTTATAGGTGCACACACTACAGAGCACACAGACAGTACACCATGTGAAAATACTGCAGCTAGCACAATCACCTGCCTGCCTGTCAGTAAATTAGAGCGGATCTAGCTAAACTCAATACAGTGTATAAATATATATACACAACACCTGGGATGCATATATATCCTCTACACACAGTAACTCTAACTGACTAGCCTGCCTGCCTGCTCTATCTAACTCCAAAAAATTACATTCTCTGTCTCTCTCTGTAAACCACCAACACACTACACAAGGCCAACTTCCAGGCAGCATTATATAGTGTGGGCGTGTACTAAAACCCCTGAGCCAATAATTGGCCAAAGCCACCCTGGCTTTGGCCAATTATGGCTCTCTGTTTTTTGCACGCTGTGATTGGCCAAGCATGCGGGTCATAGTGCATGCTTGGCCAATCATCAGCCAGCAATGCACTGCAATGCCGCAGTGAATTATGGGCCGTGACACGCCACTCGAATTTGGCGCGAACGGCCCAAAACGTTTGTAATTCGACGAACGATCGAACATACGATGTTCGAGTCGAACATGAGTTTGACTCGAATACGAAGCTCATTCCTATTGTTGAAGATCAAAAAGATGAAATAAGTGGGTAAGCATGAAAGACAACTTGCATTTTCAGATAAGGAGGTTTAGAAATGACACACTCCATTTTTCTTTTATGACAAGTTTCTTTTTTGAACAATGAGTGGGCTTTCTGACTTTAGTGCTGCAGTTTGATTGATGGGTTAGCAGCTCATTGATTGCTTTCACTTGTACCTGAAATTATTCTTTAAGTTTTCCTAGCATAGCACCAGGACAACGTAATGCTATAACATGCACTAATCAAGTGTTCCTGTTACAATCAATAGGAGCTTGAGCAGGTGCTAAGCAATACTGATTGCTGCTATTTATGCGCCTTCCTTACTGTAGGTGCATTTCAAAGGCTTCCTACATACATAATAAATCACAATATGAACTTAGTGCTAATAAGGCTTCATGTACACGGGACGTTTTTACAACCTCTCCTGAATGATTTAACTTGATGTTTACATGCCGTGTTTAGCTGCGTTTTGCCGCGTTTGTGTTTAGACCTATAAACGTAAGGCCTATAAACGCAACTGCCTAAAAACGACAGTAAAGATAACATTGAATGAGTTCAAGGGCAAAAAAGCATCCAACTGCCTCTGAACGTCCGTTTAGCAGCAGCAGTGTACGTGGAGCCTAACAATGACAACTCTGTAATATTTACATAAATGGATCTCTGTACCCAATACATTAATAATATTGGGTTCCATGCTACGGCAACAACATTTTCTCTTTAGACTAAGAACTAATTCAGAAAAAATAAATAGCAGTAATAGTACATAGTTTGGGGCCAGGTTTTCCAGATGGCACATCGTGACAACTCTGGAAGCTGATTAATTCTAGCACATGTACCGTATGTATCTTTAAGTGTTACTAAACCCACAACAGTAAAATCAGTATGTATATGCAGTAAAACATGCTTGTGGAACATAAAGGGGTTAATCCTCGGCATTGTGAAAAAAGGCTGTTTGATTCTCTCTTTTTTGGTCTTCCCCTTCTTCCAACATCTCCAAACCATCTCCTGATAGAACAGAGCCTTGGGGACAAGCTGCACATGCTCAGTTTGTGTGCATTACTAGAGAGTGTTTTTTTTTTTGGGAGAGAGTGCATGTGATCAGCAAAGGGCAAATTAGCACTGTCCAGACAGAAGGTCAGGGGTCCTGCAGCCTTAAAGGACAACCACATAAGAAAGAAAACTCCTCCTACAAGCTTTAAAGAAACACTGATAGTCACAAGACTGCTCTAGGTGCTGATGAAAAAAGGTATTTAGCAGTTTAAATGTACTAAAACGATTGCATTTCCATGTTCTGTGTACTGTGGGACTGCAGATATAGTAAGGTTTTCCGGGGTTAGTAACACTTTAATTCCTTTCTACCCAACATCATTTGCATGTTTTCTTCAGGTGAATGGTGTTGTGTACTGTTCATTAGGGTATATGTAAACACTAACAATGAACTTCTGTTATTTGTGTCCTCTTGGTATGCTAAAAATACCATTGAAAGTTTTAATTTTTCAGTTCGATAAGGCCTCTTGCACAAGGGTGAAAAAGACAATGCCCCGGATTCACGTAGCCCTTACGCCGACGTATCTTGATATACGGCGTCGTAAGTACAAATGTGCGCCGTTGTATCTATGCGCTGATTCCCCAAGCTAGATACTTCGAAAAATAAGGCTTCAACCGCCCGACTTAACTTGCCTATGGCGGCGTATTGTGGGTGCATAGTTACGCTGGACGCATCTGGCGTTCCCATTTTAAATATGCAAATGAGTAAGATACGCCGATTCACGAACGTACTTGCGCCTGGCGCATGTTTTAAGCGATTTGCGTAAGGGTTACGTCCGGCGTAAAGTTATTCCTCATATAGGAGGCTCAACCCATGCAAAGGTATGGGCTAGGGAACGGACGCCGTCAAATTTTACGCCGTTTACATAGTAGGTGAATAGGGCTGGGCGTAGGTTACGTTCACGTCGTAGGCAGTAATTTCGACGTGACTGTGAGCATGCGCACTGGGATGCGTCCAAGATACGACGCATGCGCCGTTAGTTTTTAGTACTTGTTTGAAGCTCAGCCCATCATTTGCATGGGTCACGGTTCATTTACTGTAAATGTAACACGCCCACTTCCAGACCACTCACACCTACTTTGACTCACGTCGGCTTACGCCGACGACTATACGCTACGCCGGCGCAACATTGGGAGCATTTGCTTTGTGAATTCCATGCTTGCCTCTCAACGTTGCGCTGGCGTGGCGTAAAGAAGATACGATACCCCCACATAAAGATGTGCCCAGGTACAGCTGTGTAAAGATCTGTGCTCAGAGCCCAAAAAAAGTTTTTAAGATTTTAAGTTTGACTGCAGTAATTTCTGTGTATACATGTGTATACCCACTTGAAGACCAAGCCTTTTAGAGCTGTAACTGATTAAAATGTTCTTGTTAGATTAATAGTTTTTTTTTTAATCGATTAGTCGACTAATTTCGATTAATTATAACTGTAATGTCCACACATCTCTCCCCGTAATGTCCACATCTCCCCGTAATGTCCACATCTCCCCGTGATATCCACATCTCCCCCAGTAATGTCCACATCTCCCCCATAATGTCCACATCTCCCCCGTAATGTCCACATCTCCCCCGTAATGTCCACATCTCCCCCGTAATGTCCACATCTCCCCCGTAATGTCCACATCTCCCCCGTAATGTCCACATCTCCCCGTAATGTCCACATCTCCCCCGTAATGTCCACAGCTTAGTATCCATTCCCTACTGTACTTTTGCCCTCAGAAAAGATGGGTTTTGATTTTTTTTTCTGAAGGCCAGGTGATTCACCTCCAATCGGATGCTGGTTGGTAGAGCGTTCCATAATCTAGGTCCTTGGACTGCAAATCTTCGTTCTCCTTTGGTCTTGTATCTGGCTTTGGGTATCTGGAGTAGATTTTGGTTGGTGGATCGCAGGACGCGATTGGGGTTGTGACATTTAAATTTTTCGCATAGGTATTGGGGGGCAATTCCTTGAACACATTTATGCGTCAGACAGAGTGCCTTAAAAGTTATTCTATCTTTTACTGGCAACCAATGAAGAGATCTCAGCGAAGGGGAGATTGATTCCCATGTTTTTTTGCCAGTCACGAGTCGAGCGGCCGTATTTTGAACGACTTGCAGACAAGTGATTTGGTATTTTGGGAGTCCGAGGTAAAGGGCATTTGCAAAGTCGCGTCTGGAGTTGATAATTGTTCCCACTACGACTGCTATGTCTTCTTTTGGGATAAAGGTAACGAGTCTACATAGCAGGCGCAGCAGATGGTGGGATCCACTGACTACTGACCCTATTTGTGCATCCATTGTGATGTGGGTGTCAAAAATGACTCAGAGACTTTTGACTTTGGTGCTAGGGGTGGTGGTTTTTCCCAGAATGGGGGGGGTGTCCATGTTGTTACGGGACGTCTCTTTCGGTTGGCGTGAAACAGGAGAAGTTCTGTTTTAGATCCGTTGAGTTTAAGATAACTCTCTGTCATCCAATTTTCTATCAAAGTAAGGCATTTCTCTAGTCCGAGATAATGATCCTTTTTGTTGCAGATGCGAAAATACAGTTGTGTGTCATCTGCATAAGAGTGGTAAAGTAACTTCTGGTTACTGATGATTTCAAAAAGAGGGCGGAGATAGATATTGAACAATACAGGCGATAAAGGGGATCCCTGAGGGACTCCACATGGCACTGTGCGTTTTTCAGAAGTGAAAGGACCCAATTTCACTATTTGTGAACAGTTTTCCAAGAAGGAGGAGAACCAGGGTAAATCAGAATCCGCGACTCTATCTACTTCAGCTAGGCAAGTCAGTAATAATTTGTGATCTACAGTATCAAATGCTGCGCTAAGGTCCAGCAGTACCAGAAGACAAGATTCTCCTTCGTCTGCTGCTTTGAGAGCGTCATCTCATATTTTTAGTAGTGCTCCCCCATTAATGTCCACATTTCCCTCGTAATATCCACATCTCCCCCCTGTAATATCAACATTTCCCCCAGTAATATCCACATCTCCCCCCGTAATATCTACATCTCCCCCTGTAATATCCACATCTCCCCCGTAATGTCCACATCTCCCCCGTAATGTCCACATCTCCCCCGTAATGTCCACATCTCCCCCGTAATGTCCACATCTCTCCCAGTATTGTCCTCATCTCCCCCAGTAATGTCCTCATCTCCCCCAGTAATCTCCACATCTCCCCCAGTAATGTCCTCATCTCCCCCAGTAATGTCCTCATCTCCCCCAGTAATCTCCACATCTCCCCAAGTAATCTCCACATCTCCCCCAGTAATCTCCACATCTCCCCAGTAATCTCCACATCTTCCTCGTAATGTCCACATCTCCCAGGCAGCAGACAATGACGTCAGCAGAGGCCCTAGAGAATAAAATTGTAGGTTTTTCAATTTTTGTATGTCACACGGTATTTGTGCATTGTTTTTTCAAACGCAATTTTTGGGTGAAAACATATACATTTTTTTTTTAATTTTAATGCAAAAAAAGCCCCACAAAACATAACCCAATTTTTTTGTAAAATATAAAAGATGATGTTATGCAGAGTAAATAGATACAAATCAGCGTATTGAAAAGTAAAAAGACTGATTCCCACATGACCTACGACAGAAGCTGGTCTAATTACCGGCTTTTGTTGAACAGACAGAGCTACATATCGATTTACATTTTGGCCCGTTCAGCAAGAAATTTCTTGAACAAGGGTCAAACGAAACCTTTACATATGTGGTACCACGTAGGGAGGTTTTCACGATTTCATAGTACTTAATAGGGAAGCCTAGGAATGTTGTTGTCGAATATTGTAGATTAACAAAAAAGTTGTATACTGTTTAAAATATATTTAAAGCCAAAAATAAAAAGGTTTGCATTTTGGAAAAAGTATGGGAGGGTTTAAACCCCTTTCATCTTGTCTGTTTTTTCCCCCTAATCTTTTGCCATTGTGAGACTTCCATTAAAGAAGTTGTAAAGGCAGAAGTTTTCTTTTATCTTAATGCATTTAATGCATTAAGATAAAAAAAACTTCTGTGTGTAGCAGCTGCTCCAGCACCCCCTAGTTACTTACCTGAGCCCCATCTCTCTTCAACGATGTCCACGAGTGTCTTAGCCATTCGGGACTCTCCTCCTGATTGGCTGAGATACAGTAGTGGCGCCATTGGCTCAGCAGCTGTCAATCAAAGTCAGTTAGCTAATCAGGGGAGAAAGGGGATGGGCCGGGTCGGGGATCTGTTTCTGAATAAACACAGGGAGCTGTGACTTGGCTCCGGTGCCCCCATAGCAAGCTTCTTGAGAGGAGAGGAGAGAGGAGCCAGGAGCACAAAAGAGGGACCTGAGAAGATGAGGAGCCAGGCTGCTCTGTGCAAAACCAACTGCACAGAGGAGGTAAGTATAACATGTTTGTTATTTATTTATTTATTTTTTTAAACAAGACTTTACACTCACTTAAATTTCTTGTTTTGTATATACAAGCGAAGATTTCCTGTGTTGAGCACAACTCCAAATTCTGGTTTTCCCAACACTTTTTGTCACAGTGACTATGGTCACCTGGACAAATAAAGGTAAATCGTTCCGGTGGAGACAAAAAAAAGAATAGAAACCTAACAAGGGTGCTATCCCTTCACTACTCTATTAAAAATAAAAAATCTTTAACTTATCCATTTTAAGGCCTCTTGCACATGGGAGTAAAAAAGGCAGTGTTTTTTTTTTTTTACTGATTTAAAAAAAATGCATTATGTTCTTTGGACCCATGTACACAGCTTGGTAAAGATCAGTAATACAGCATTGTCTACAGAGCAGTAAAACAAAAATAGAACATTTTGCATTTGAGTGTAGTTTTTACTCACATATGCATAAGCATGTTTAGGCGAGTATAAATGAGTATAGTGGTGGCCCGTCCATTAGGGGTGCTCGGGCGCCGCCCCCACTATCCATTCCACCCCCTATATGATTAATGCATAACATGAATCTATCCACGGCCGCCGTGGCCACCCCCTATTCAGTGTCTGGCCTCTTTCAGGATGCTGTTGTAACACTGATCCTCAATCCGGCCAATCAGAAGCAGGTCTGAGATGGAAGCCACTGATACCTGTCGAGAGGAAGGGAAAGCTGTCGCCGCTGAGCAAGGGAAGCCACCGGTGAAGTGCTGCATAAATGGGGTAAGTGCACCAGACCACCTGTGTTAACACTGTTTGCCACCCCTCAAAAAAAAAAAAATACCACTGGCCGCCACTGATATTAACACTGGCAAGGAAGAATTTTCATCTTCTATAGGTTTACGCATGTTTACTTGCCTATATCATAGTTGCCAACATTGCAAAAAAAAAAATAGGGACACTTTTTTGGCTGTAGGTGGTGTTGTATCATAATTAGGGGGCAGAGCATGTGTTTGTAGGTGTGACATATGAAATATGGGCGTGGGTTTAGCATGTAGTGGGCGTGGCTTAAATTGGCATAGCTTAACAGGGTGTGGTTATAGTCTGAGGTGAATGAGGGATGGAGAGGGAAAGGGGGAGAGGGAGATGGGAAAAGGGGGAGGGGAGGGAGGGGGAAAGGGATAGAGAGACAGCAGCCCCAGATCCTACACCACAATAGCAATATGTGTATTCCAGAGTTTAACAATCAGCTGATAAAGATACTCCAAACACCTGGTGTTAGCAATTTAATTATCCCGGCACCATGGTTGTTATGGTGTCAGGAGGATTAAAGCGCATTATTTCTATTATTACATTTTAATATTAAATGAAATCATTCAACTTACCATAATGCCAATCAGTGGGAGCCCTGAGCGTGTCGCCTGCCACCAGGAGAGTCTGTTTCTGCATCAGGTGCCCCCAGCAGAATCCTTCCTTACATCAGTTGCCCCCAACAGAGTCCGTCCTAGCATTAGGTGCCCCCAGCAGAGTCCATAGTTGCTGCAGGTGCCCCCAGCAGAGTTCCTCCTTACATCAGTTGCCCCCAGCAGAGTCAGTTTTTGCATTAGGTGCCCCCAGCAGAGTCCCTTCTTACATCAGGTGACCCCAGAAGAGTCAGTCCTTGCATCAGGTGCCCTCAGCAGTGTCCCTCCTTGCTTCAGGTGCCCCAGCAGAGTCCATCCTTGCTTCAGGTGCCCTCAGCTGAGTCCGTCCTTGCTTTAGGTGCCCCCCAACACAGTTCGTCCTTGCTTCAGGTGCCCCCAGCAGTGTCCCGCTTTGCTTCAGGGTGCCCTAAGCAGAGTCAGTCCTTGCATCAGGTGCCCCCAGCAGAGTCTGTCCTTGCTTCAGGTATCCCCAGCAGAGTCCCTCCTTGCTTTAGGTGCCCCCAGCAGAGTCCGCCCTTGCTTCAGGTGCCCCCAGCAGAGTCCCTTCTTGCATCAGTGCCCCCAGCAGAGTCGGTCCTTGCTTCAGGTGCACCCAGCAGAGTCTGTCCTTGCTTCAGATGCACCCAGCAGAGTCTGTCCTTGCTTCAGGTGCCCCAGCAGAGTCAGTCCTTACGCCAGTGTCCCCGGCCTAAGTCCTTACATCAGTGTCCCAAGCAGAGCCATAGTTACCCCCCTGTACATAGTCACCCCCCTGTGCATAGTTACCCTCCTGTGCATAGTTACCCCCCTGTGCATAGTTACCCCCCTGTACATAGTAACCCCCCTGTACATAGTAACCCCCCTGTACATAGTTACCCCCCTGTACATAGTTACTACCCCCCCTGTACATAGTTACTACCCCCCCTGTACATAGTTACCCCCCTCTGTACATAATAGTTACATCGCTGGCAGCTGGCCTGGGCTTTACACCGAGAGGGACAAGAGCAGAGCAATTTCTACAAGCTGCGTTGTGTGTTCAGTGGAGAGGGGAGGGGCAGATCCGTGCAGCTAACCCCGGCTTTAGAATTCTGAAGAGAGAGAAGCCGATTCATTGGCGGCATGGATCGAGCCCCCTCACTCTACACTGAACACAAGAGGAGCGATCTAGCGGTGGCACTGGCGGCCATTTTTGTTGGAGCCAGCTGCTGCAGAGCCAAACATTCCCAGCCTCTGATCAGGACGAGGGTTCAAAATCAGGATTGTCCTGGGAAAATCGGGACTGTTGGCAACTATGCTATACTCAAAGAAAAAGATGGGAATGGTGCGCTTATTCAATAATGTGCTATAAAGTAATATACTCAAAGAAAAAATATGATGAGTATTCAAACATACAAATAAATAAATAAATGTAAATAAAGTCCAACTAAAGCCCAATGGTAGGAGTTAGTTCATATAAAGGCAAAAATCTCTAATTTGATAGAAGAAAAAACAGATAAAACATCTATCCAAGCATCGACTGTTAAATTTATGAATCAGCCGCTCACCTTCAACAATGACCCAAGGATCAAACAAGGCTCATCAGATAGTCAGATGGATCTGTAAGGGCATCCAGGTTCCAGGCCAAGACGAAGAACTGCGTCCAAAACTTGGCATCAAAACATTTTGGGTAATACCACATATAGAGGCAACAGCTCGCTCCAAGGAATGGCACTTCTTGTATAAATGGCGCTCAAAGGAAACAAGGAACAGCCATAGTGCAATATTGCCAAATGAAAAGTAAATTTATTTAGTAAAAAAAACTGCTTACATCAAGTAAGGATAAAAACCGCAGTAAAAAGCAATGGGAGTAGTGACACACAGGCCTCCTCACCGTACTTCTGTTAAAACACCACTGGAACTGATGTCACAAGGCTCCACCGGATGCGTTGCATCACTGGTCACGTGACTTCCTCAGGGAGCTTCACTGACTAGAGACGCCGCTGCTGTTTAGACAACTTGCCGCTACTGGGAGCCGGGAATCTGGAGTGTGGTGAGCCTATACCAACTGAGCACACACCTCGGGTCCGCCATGACCGCCTAGCACTACAGAGCCTACTAAACACTGATTTGTTTGAAGCTGACTTTTAATTTCTTACATGCAAGTTTAATGAATGAAGTGTTGCTGTGATTTTGAATTAAACTGGTGGTACAATTTTACACTATTGGAGCACTTCTTTTGTCTTCATGGGATTATCACGGTGGTCCAGCTGAGATTCGTTTATCCATTTGTGGGATCATACACAAGTGATTTAGCCTAACACGAGAGTGAAAGGCAAATCCGTCTGGTGAGTGCATTTTTCAGAGGGGAGTTATCACAGCACGGTGGTGAGGTGGGAGGTTCACAGAATAAGGAATTTTCTCATCAAATTTGTTCATCAATTTTTTATGGACTTTATATCACTTGTCACGTGGTGGTATTGTTTATTTATTTATTATTATATTAATTAGCGCTGCAATTTTCTTACACCTATTTAGGTTATTTTTTTCTGTTTAAATATTCATTCACTAAGCAGCAGCTGTAGTTTGTTTCACATTTTTTCATTGGCGTAGTGGTGATAAAGGTTACCCAGGGCGTTTGTATCCTATATCAATCATATATTGATAGTTAGAAATTAAAGCGGAGGTTCACCCTAAATATAAGCCCTCCCATGTGATCCAGCATACTGGCGTCAGCGCCAGTATGCTGTTTTTTTTTTTTTTTTAATCCATGTACTTACTGTATTATGCTGAATTTTATTTTTTTTACCCCGCGGTGGACGGCGCCAGTATAGCGCGTCACATCTTACGAAAGTACCTGAAAAGGACTCGGGTAATCGCGGCGAAAATGCGGCGCCTGCGCACAGACCTAGGAGCTGACTGCGCAGGCGCCGTATTTCTCCGAGTCCTATTTCGGCGTTTTTCGGAGGGCGTGACGCGCCATAGCCGTAGGACTCGGAGAAATACGGCGCCTGCGCAGTCAGCTCCTAGGTCTGTGCGCAGGCGCCGCATTTTCGCCGCGATTACCCGAGTCCTTTTCGGGTACTTTCGTAAGATGTGACGCGCTATATTGGCGCCGTCCACCGCGGGGTAAAAAAAAATAAAATTCAGCATAATACAGTAAGTACATGGATTAAAAAAAAAAAAAACAGCATACTGGCGCTGACGCCAGTATGCTGGATCACATGGGAGGGCTTATATTTAGGGTGAACCTCCGCTTTAACTGAAATGCATACTACAGTATGTTCAAGATTTAACTTAAAGCGGTATTACATCCAAAAATCAAACATTTATTTTATTGCAGCTTACCAATTCTTATGCCGCGTACACACCGTTGTAAAAAATTGTGGGCCAGATTTACAGAGCGATTACGCCTGTCTATCTCGCGTTAGACTGGAGTATTTCGAATTACGCGCGTTATTTCACTACTCTGAAACCTCAAACCATAAAAAATGACGGCTGCGGGCTTCAATCCGACTGGTTTACGTGTTCGTATGCCTTCGGATCTACGCTGCAATAAAATTGCGGCCGCTGGGTGGAGTTCCCGTCGTTTTCCATGTCAGGGTATGCTAATGAGCTTTTGCCACGAAATTACGGACGTCTATCGCAATCAATTACGGCATCTTTAGTCATCTTTTTGCTGCGTAAAACTATACAGCTTTTTGCTGGTCTAATATTAGACAGCCCATGTTAAGTATGGCCGTCGTTCCCGCGTCGAATATTAACGTTTTCCGACGTCTTTTTTTATTTTTGACGTAAAACGTCCGGGAATAGGAATGTCCGTAAACGACGCTACTCAAACAACGAATGACGTATCGACGTTATTTCGCGCGATGCACGGCGGGAAATTTCTGAACGGAGCATGCGCAGTTCGATCGCCGCGGGGACGCGCCCAATTTAAATGCTTCACGCCCCCTAATCGCGTATTTCGATTACGCGGCGAGAAATACACTACGCCGCCGTACCGTAAGGGACAAAATCTACCAGGATTCGTTGTACAGCCTGGTAAAATACGGCAGCGTAGTGTATCTCTGATACTCTGCGCCAATGTAATTGTATCTGAATCTGGCCCTATGTTTTTTTATGTCATTAAAAACGACCGTGTGCAGGGATGTCCTTTATTGCCTATTATCTTTATTCTTATTTTAGAACCCTTTCTCTGTAAGATTCGGAATAATCCTGACATTAAAGGTATTGAGATCAATACAACACAATATAAGCTGGCTGCGTATGCAGATGGTATTTTATTATTTCTTTCAAACCCTATTATAACGATACCAAATTTGTTGAAAGATTTTTCATTTTTTCATTTACTATCTAACTTAAAAATCTATTTTGACAAATCTAAAGCATTAAACATATCCTTACCTAATGATGCGATTTCCCTTTGTAAGAGGAATTTCCCTTTTGGCTGGGAAGACGTATCCATCACTTACCTTGGAATCCAATTGCCTTCGAATTTACGGGATCTATATGCTCTAAACTTTCTTCCAGCACTTAAATCTATTCAGACTGACATACAAAATTGGGATAAAGGGTTTTACTTACTCTTGGTTCGGTAGAGCCGCTATAAAAAAAATGAAAAATGTTCTCCCGAGTGCTGGAGACGCCATACGTCGATCAATTGTGCGTCATGGAGGTCCCTGACTACTTGTTTGCGAGTCCTTGACGATAGAGAGGATGTTCCCGAGGACGTATCGACACTGGGGGATAACGGGACATTAAAGTCCCTTCCTAGAAAAAGTTGGCCTTCTCGAAAGCGGGACAGTTTCGATCATAATTGTTCTTATTCAAAAATGTCAATAAAATATTTGGAATCAAAAAACGACCGTGTGTGGGCTCTAGAGCATTTTTCACAATGTAAAAAAATGGTCATTAAAAATTTCGAACATGCTCTAATTTTTCACAACGTTTTTAACATTGTCGTTTTTAACATCGTAAAAAATGGTTGTGTGTGGGCTTTAATGACAGGAAAAAAACGTGCATGCTTAGAAGCAAGATATGAGACCGGAGCGCTCGTTCTGGTAAAACTAGTGTTCGTAATGGAGATAGCACATTCATCACGCTGTAACAGACTGAAAAGCGCGAATCGTCTCTTACCAAACATTTACTAACACAAAATCAGCAAAAGCAGCCCAAAGGGTGGCACCATCCGCATGGAACTTCCCCTTTCATAGTGCCGTCATACGTGCTGTACGTCACCGCGCTTTGCTAGAGCATTTTTTTCACAATCGTGTGCAGGCAAGTCCGTTTTAATGATCGGGTTGAAAAAAACTTTTTTTTTTCTAGACCATTAAAAACGTCATTTTTTTACAACCCGAAAAACGGTCGTGTGTACGCAGCATAAGATGTGATGACTGTATTCGTTTTTCTTTTTGGGCTAACTTTTCTTTATTTTTACATGGTGATCCAGCCAATAAGTCAGTTGTTTTTCAACAGAACAAACTCCTCTGCAAATGTAATGCCATGTACACACGATCGGTTTGTCTGTACCCTTCGGTGAAAAAAAATAGAACCTGTTTTAAAATTTTCGTATGGTTAAAAAAACGATAGAAAAAAATCGATCGTCTGTGGGGAAATCCTTTGGTCAAGAATCCACGCATGCTCAGAATCATGTCGACACATGCTCAGAAGCATTGAACTTCATTTTTCTCTACACGTCGTTGTGTTTTACGTTGGACACGATCGGATTTTAAACTGATGGTGTGTAGGCAAGACTGATGAAAGTCAGCTTCATCGGATATCTGATGAAAAAATCCATCAGACCGTTTTCATCAGACGAACCGATTGTGTGTACAGGGCATTACAGTTAGAGATTTGAAACGTACTGTAGCATTTACCACTGAGAGGGGTGCTCACAATTTATCCCAAAAGACAAAAAAACTGTAACTGCTTGTGTAACTGCAGTGAGAGCTAGAGTCAGGGCCGGCGCTAGGCATAGGCAAATCAGGCGGCTGCCTAGAGCGCCAGGGTAGCGGGAGCGGCAAAATCCGGATCCCCAGCCACCCGCTGGGGGTCGGATTGTTAAAATACCCCCAGGGCTGTCATTTTTTTAAAACAAGCCTTTTGGCGCCAGCCGCCAGGCTAGGGGGCGGTTGCGCCTGTGGAGAAAGACATCAGAGTGAGCCGGGATGACAAGGAGCAGCCGGACCGGAAGTGCTGCATGATGACAAGATTGATGGTGGAACCGGCCAGGGAGGGTGAGATGCTGACTGAAGCTTGCCGCCGCCACGATGTCCGATCCCCCTCCCACCCCTCCTCCTTCCTCATGTGAGTAGACAGACGCTGGCTCAGCTCATCATGGAAGCACAGGCAGGACACTGTTTATAGTGCATTGCACTGTGTTACAGAGGGGGGAACTAGTTTGTGTGTGTGTGTGTGGGGACAGATCAATAAGTGTGTGGGGGGGTACAGAGTGGGAACTGGTGTGGGGGGCAGATGTGTGTGTGGGAACTGGTGGGGGGGTGGGGAACAGGTGGGGGGACAGAGTGGGACCTGCTGTGGGGGGCAGATGTGTGGGGGGGGGGGGTGGGACAGAGTGGGAACTGAGGGGGCAGGTGTGAGGGGGCAGGTGTGTGTGTGGACAGAGTGGGAACTGGTGTGGGGGGGGGCAGGTGTGTGGGGGGGGGCGGGGGTGGGGGGGGGGCACGTGTGTGTGGTGGGCAGGTGTGTGTGGACAGAGTGGGAACTGGTGTGGGGGGCAGATGTGTGTGTGGGGGGGGGGGGCAGGTGTGTGTGTGGACAGAGTGGGAACTGGTGTGGGGGGGCAGATGTTTGTGTGTGTGTGTGTGTGTGTGGGGGGGGGGGCGACAGAGTGGGAACTGGTGTGGGGGGCAGATGTGTGTGTGTGTGTGAGGGGCAACAGAGTGGAAACTGGTGTGGGGGGACAGGCAGGTGTGTGTGTGGGGGGGGGGGGGTACAGAGTGGGAACTTGGGGGAGGGGGTCAGAGTGGGAACTGGTGTGGGGGGGCAGATGTGTGTGTGTGTGTGTGGGGGGGGGAACAGAGTGGGAACTAGTGTGGGGGGGCAGATGTGGTGGGGGGGACAGATTGGGAACTGGTGTGGGGGGGCAGATGTGTGTGTGTGTGTGGGGGGGGGGGGGCGACAGAGTGGGAACTGGTGTGGGGGGACAGGCAGGTGTGTGTGGTGGGGGGGGGGGGGTTACAGCGTGGGGACTTGGGGGACAGGCGTGTGTGTGGGGGGGGGGGTACAGAGTGGGAACTTGGGGGAGGGGGTCAGAGTGGGAACTGGTGTGGGGGGGGAACAGTGGGAACTAGTGTGGGGGGGCAGATGTGGTGGGGGGGACAGATTGGGAACTGGTGTGGTGGGGGGGGCAGATGTGTGTGTGTGTGTGTGGGGGGGGGGGCGACAGAGTGGGAACTGGTGTGGGGGGACAGGCAGGTGTGTGTTAGGGGGGGTACAGAGTGGGAACTTGGGGGAGGGGGGGCAGAGTGGGAACTGGTGTGGGGGAAGGGGGTGGGGGGCAGATGTGCAGGGGGGGTACAGAGTGGGAACTGGTGTGTGGGGGGAGACAGATGTGGGGGGAAGAGTGGGAACTGGTGTGGAGGAGGGACAGATGTGTGGGGGGAAACGTGTGTGTGTGTGAGAACAGATGTGCAGGGGGGAATGGAAGGGGAACAGATATGTGTGTGTTTGGGGGGGGGGGGGGTTACAGAGAGAAACTGATTGTGGGGGGGACAGATGTGCAGGGGGTTACATATAGAAACTGATATGTGTGTGTGGGGGGGTGTTTAAGGGGAACAAAGGCGTTCAGGATGATACAGTGATGGGGTGATCTGAGGTGTAAAGGTGGTAGAATTGTGGTGATCTGAGACCTAAAAATACAGCAATTGGGGCGATTTGAGGTGTGGAGGCTCAAATCCAGCTTTGTAAAAAAATAAAAAATAAATGTAGATCTTTTTGCAGGTCAAAAAATGTGCATTTAATATTGTTTTTACTAGGAACCTAGCATTGTCAGTGTATTTGTCGCTCGTACAGGCAGTCAGTTACACAGTTGGCCTCTGTGTATAATGCTCTAGCCTGTGGACCACAGCTGGCATGAGAAAGTGAGCCGATGCCATCCTCTAGTTGTCTTTTGGCCCGGTCCAGAGGCACATGTGCAGGCCTGTGGACCACAGTTGAAGAAATAGGTGAAGAGGCACCACAAAAATCTCAGTGAGGGGTGGAGCGAATGGCGGGGGGGGGGGGGGGGTGCGACAAAATGAGGCTTCGCCTAGGGTGTCAAAAATCCTTGCACCAGCCCTGGCTAGATTATGGCTTCAATTTGTTAGTGTATCTAACTCTGCTGGTCCATTTAACATTCCCTGAACCAGGGCCATCTTAATAGCATCATGGGCCCCTGGGCAAAGTAATGCTCTGGGGCACCTACAATGATGACAGTGCAGGTAAACAGACATCAAGTAGGTAGAAGGCAGACTGCCTTTCCTGTGTAACCACCACTCTTAGTGCCATCATGGGGCCCCCAATTTGGGGGCAGCTTGGGCTCAGGGACCAGCTGCTTTGGGGAAAGTGCAGGGACCCCTCATGCAGTTGGGGCCCCTGGGCAGTGCCCAGGTGTGCCCTCTCATTAAGACAGCCCTGCCCTGAACCCTGGACTGACAATGCTGCTGTCCAAAGATGCTCCTGTGCTCCTTCTTCCAGAGTGGGTCCACTCTAATACATGAGGTGTGTTACTGGCCAGACTGCCAGGTGAAAACAGAGGAAAAAAGCCTAAAAAGGAACCTAATGCAGCCACAACATTACCACTCTAAAGCAGGATTCCACCCGGAATTTTTTATTTTTTTTTAAAGTCAGCAGCTACTAATAGTGTAGCTGCTGACTTTTAATAAGGACACTTACCTGTCCCACTTGCCCGCGCTGATGGCCCCCCCGATGCCGATCCCACGATCGATGCAGGTCCCGTGCCGCCATTCACACTAGGGGAAAAAGGCAGTGAAGCCTTACGGCGTAAGTCTCGTGCCGGCTTGTGAATGGGCGGCTGCTCTCTTAGAACACACACAGTTCCCAGAAAGCAGTGCGCCCCATTCACTAGGAGAAGAAGAAAAGAGACCGCGGCTGCGGAAGAGGCAGATTACGGACTTCTGCATAGCAACAGGTATTTTGGGTGGGTATACATTTTTTTTTCACATTTTTTTTTAAAAAAAAATAGGATTTTTGGCCAAATGTTTTTTTCTGGGTGGAACTCCACTTTAATATATAAAATATTATAAAGCTTTTATATTAACAGCATAGTTTACATTTGGTGGACTCTGTTTTTTGTATGTTTTGCTGCTTACGTTTTTTTCTGTTACTTTTATACAAAACGGAAAGGTTTATTTGGTTTCCAAAGGGAACACATCCAAACAGAATACGTAGGAATGTTCCAGAAGCCACATAAATCATTGTGTGTATACTCTAAATATAGATTGTGAACAGTGTGTCCCCACTCCCCTCGTCTCTCAGGTCACTCTGCCTCAGACTGTTTACTCTGCTGAATCACTTCTAGCAGAATATCACGCCAAGGATTTCCTTCTAATAACCTTTCAAGAGTTTGGAAGGCTTTGGCAAACATTATCTACGTCATCGGCACACACAAATCCCATGGGGGAGTGACACGCAATATCTTCATTATATGACAAAATAGGTTACTGTGTAAATCCAACTGGTCAAAGTGTCAAAGCAAAATAAGATTTAGAAGAACTCCCACGCTGGTGAAAGAGTTCACTCATCACTTTCTTAGCTTGATAACAAGGATTGCAGCCAGTTTACAGAGAGCAAAAATCCAGCATATGTATTTAATACATACAGATAAATAAGTTTACCCAACAGAGACTACTTGGTGTTGGCACTTGGCCAAAGGTCCTAAAATAATGGTTAGAACCTTACCGTGCAAGGGTTATGATTCCACAATGGACACTGGGGGTCATAGGTGTGCGCAGCCTATTGCATTAGGGTGTGCACCCCTAAGCTCAAACACACATAAACGCTACCTGCTGTCACAGAAAGGGGCACTGGTGGTGGAAGCCAGGTGATTAGGAGCATATTACTACACTGTAAATACAGGTGTAATGTGTTCCTAAAGATGAACCTAGGTTTTAATATAACAAGGACATTTACAATGGCCACTGGCACCCCCAACCACCCACCTGGTGCTGCTCCTGGATAATGCTAATGCACATGGGGTGGTTAGGGTGTGCCTAGGCACACCCGGCACACCCTGTGCGCACGCCTATGCTGGGGGTTATTTACGAAAGGCAAAACCACTTGAAAATGCACTGAACGTGCACGTGGAAGTGCAGTGGCTATAGATCCGAGGGGAACATGCAAGGAAAATAAAAAAAACAGCATTTTAGCTTGCACATGTGTAGCGCCCTGCTCCCAAGTGACTGGGCGCTATGCTAAATTTAGTGGGTGTCTGAGCCGATAATATGGCTCAGACTGTATGACTTGGCCTCTGTTCTGGCAGTGGCTGTGCCTAATTGCATTTTACCACGGTTGCCTGTAGGTGGCAATACCCCCACAGGCCAGTGTTGGAACAAGGGTAAGCCATTGGTCATTAAGTATCTTTCCTCGGGAGCAGCCCAGTGGGAGTGATGTCCCGCTGTGCATGCCGGGAGGGGATAATTAAGGGGTGTATCTTGTTTCTGGTAATTCTTGAACTTTTTGATTCTCGCATGAACTTACTTATTTAGGCTATAATGCTGCACTTCCTGTTTGCCAGATTATTGTGCTTACTCCAGCTGATATCTTGCTCCTTGCATACCTGCAGCTTTATTTATCTTTGTTACAACTTGTTACTTGCCTTTGGCTTGTTCCTTCGACCATGCTTCTGCTTGATTACAACCTACAACCACTTTTTACCACTATAGAATCAGGGCCGATCCGCCCTATAGGTTTACTATGCAAGCCGCTTAGGGCCCCGCAAAGCTGCGAAGGGCCCCCCAAATTACTAGAGGCCCCGCCTGGTGAGAAGTAATTTTCGCCCCCTCACCCCGCTTCTCAACTCGCTGGCTGCATGGGAGAAGAGGTAAGAAGTCAGCACCCCCCCCGCTTCTCAATTTAATGTAAGATGTCATTTCTGACAGCAGAACACCCCCTAACCCCCGCTTCTCAACTTTCTTTAATGTGACATGTCACTATCGTCAGCGCCCCCGCTTTTCATTTTTAATGTGCCATGTCATTTTGCTTAGGGCCCCAGGGAGGTCAGGATCGGCACTGTATAGAATTGTTTACTGACTATGCTTCTGCTTGATCCATACCTGCCTCAACTGTTATCAGACCCTGGCATGCTCACCACCTGGTGGGATGATCCTGAGAATCATGACCTGGCACTAGCACACAGCAAAACCCATCTCTACCTTCAGGAGCTTTAGTGCTTAGACCCCGTGCCTTGAGTGAGCCTGTGTCATCTGCCAGGGTGACCTGCTTGTGTACTTATTCTTCTGGTTGGTGTGCACCTCTTTATTGCTATAGCTGTTGGTCTCCAAGCCTGACCCCTGACCTTGACAGCTGTACAATATAAATTCATACAGGGATTATGACAACTTTCCCAAAATAAATGAAAATAGCAGGAAGAATAAGTGCCCATGCCTTTCAAAAGATTCTACAGTCAAAACCTCACCATTAATATTACAGTTTAACTGTACACTCTACATACAATCACATTAAGATTTGCCAAAACAATCTAATAAGAGAACCTGCCTAAATAATCCAATCTATTTGTAGCCAATCAGGTGGCCCTTGCATGCATAGTTTTTGGAAGATCTCAGAAAGAATGTAACATGTTTAGTAAGTGTAGCTCCCCCTTAATGTCAGTAATGGAAGCCTCCACAAGTGGGTTTGAAGAAGAATCCAGCAGGAGCTACAGAGTATAAAAGAGAAGAGAGGCGCCTCAATTTGTAGCAATATGGTTACATTTAATGAAGGTAAAACATTTCGCAACTCACATGGTTGATGATTAAAAGAGTCACATCTAAATATGCAGGCATCCGGGGTAAAGCTGTCTGCAATCGTGACAGGGAAGGCTACCCTGCAGTAGAGCGATCTGAAAGCAAGGCTTGAATCACCCGTGGAGTGCAGCGTTTAAGGGACAATGTCAATGGCGGTTAGGAGGATGGTCTATGTCATGGGTCTTCAAACTACGGCCCTCCAGGTGTTCAGGAACTACAATTCCCATCATGCCTAGTCATGTCTGTGAATGTCAGAGTTTTACAATGCCTCATGGGAAGTGTAGTTCCGCCACAGCTGGAGGGCCGTAGTTTGAGGATCCCTGGTCTATGTGGACAGCTTTATCCCGGATGCCTTTAGGGTAGTTCAAGTAGGACACTGCTGATGCTGTGCATGTGTCATGTAGGCGTGTGGACAGTGCATATACTGGTTATGTAGATACAAATGGTACTGACACAGAATAATTAAAGAATAAGTGCAATTTCAAACAAATGACAGTTATACTTTTTGCCTCTACCCCCCTGATCTAAAATATGCCCCTCTTCCCAAATACATACTTTTGTCCATCTAGCAGCAGCGGCTGCCTTCGGTGTTTGTATCCTTCTGTCTTTTCTGTAGACTGTTCTGTAGCGGTCCATGTGAATCTACTGTGCAGGTGCAGCCTGAACTAATTGTAATGGATGTATGCAAAATTATGGAAGGCTATGCTATGCAGGTAAGTGTACATCTGTGCTGGGGTTGTTCTTTTGGTCAGGACAGGAGGTTAAAAACAATTTAAAAAAACAAAAAAAACAAGCTTGATACCAGGTAAAGGAAAAATGCTCCCTTGCAGTAGCGCTACCCCTAAACTGCAAGGATTAAGTTACTTGACCTTTTGCTTCCTCGGGTACCTTCCAGGTTATCTACAGACTGTACAATCAGTCCCCGCACCTCTTCTCTCCTATGCTCTAGTGATCACAAGTCTGTTGACATCATCAAGTCCAATGCAGAGCCTAAAGCTTCCTCGGGTACCTTCCAGGTTATCTACAGACTGTACAATCAGTCCCCGCACCTCTTCTCTCCTATGCTCTAGTGATCACAAGTCTGTTGACATCATCAAGTCCAATGCAGAGCCTAAAGCTTCCTCGGGTACCTTCCAGGTTATCTACAGACTGTACAATCAGTCCCCGCACCTCTTCTCTCCTATGCTCTAGTGATCACAAGTCTGTTGACATCATCAAGTCCAATGCAGAGCCTAAAGCTTCCTCGGGTACCTTCCAGGTTATCTACAGACTGTACAATCAGTCCCCGCACCTCTTCTCTCCTATGCTCTAGTGATCACAAGTCTGTTGACATCATCAAGTCCAATGCAGAGCCTAAAGCCCTGCATTAGACATGAGGATGCAGAGGAAGAGTCAACTGGCAGAGCTTCGGAAGTGCAGCATTGGGTAAGCAAAACTGCTTTATGCGGCCCCTAGACCCAAAGCTGCCAATACATGGATCAACATTTACTGTGGCACTGTAGTTATACAGAGGTCAATCTACTGATCGATTTCTGTACAGCTCCCCTACTGGAAAATTTCCACTCAATCAGTGCTGCGGGCTATAGCCTGCAGCACTGACCTGTGTATTCTGAGAGCAGGGAAGTCTTACCCCTGTTAGAATACATTGACAGCAGGCAGGATTTCTTCATCCACCTCAAATGTGTGGATGGGGGGAATCAAGTAATAATTTTTTCGTTCAACCATCTGGTTCAACAGAAAAACTGACTAATCTACAGTATGAGCTGCCTAAATGAGCCTTTAACCCTTTCACTACTGCTTTTCAGTCCCGATTTCGGCCGCCTTTTCAGAGACATCTGTGCAGGTTTCTAATGCAGTGTCCAATACGGCAAATACCGCCGATTTAACATGTCAAATCGCTGGTCAAAATGCACCAGTGTGAAGCAGGGCTTAAGATGATTGTAACCAATAGCAAAGCATGGGGGGCAACAGATATAACCAAAAATCACAAAGAAAAGTATCCTACCAGGACTAGCCATCTATAATACATAATGATACATTTCTGTGGAGTGGGAGCCATCCACAAAAACCTTGGAACCAAAAAATAAAGTAAAATTGGACTTTGGACAGGGGTGGACTGACCATTTGGTCACTCGGCACTGCCCGATGGCCCCATGCCACTAGGGGACCCCATCAGAGTTGCCAGCCTCAGTAAAACTAGGGACAGTATGTAAAAATCGGTGTTTTAAAAAAAAAACTAAGAATACAGCTGCTCTGCCTCTCCAGTACCTTTTCAGTGTGTGTATGTATACTGTGTGTATATATTGTGTGTCTGTATACTGTGTATGTATACTGTATGTGTGTGTGTGTACTGTATGGCCTCATATTGCAAAGAGGCCCCATGAGTTGTTAGTCCACCCCTGACTTTGGCTTATCCTATTCCACATATCTCATTATAAATGAGAATAATAAAATAATAGTAATTATTGCATTTCCAGAAATAAACTAATCCCTGACAATGTTAAAAGTTATTTATTTATTCTTATTTTAACCACTTGGCACGGCTGGGCACAGGCACGTACCTGTACGTCGCCTTTAAGAGCCCAGCCGTGCTCGCGACCTGGTCCGAAGCTCCGTGACCGCGACCGTGCCAGTGGGACCTGCAAACCCGATCGCCGTTGGTGTCCCGCGATCGAGTCACAGGAGCTGAAGAACGGGGAGAGGTGAGTGTAAACACTAACAGTAATCAGTGCATTTTTTTAACTTTTCGCTGTGAAAATGACAATGGTCCCAAAAATGTGTCAAAGGTGTCAGATGTGTCCGCCATAATATCGCAGTCACGATAAAAATCGCTGATCGCCGGCATTACTAGTAAAAAATAAAATATTAATAAAAATGCTAATTGCGATTTTTTTTTACCAAAAATGTGCGCCTGCTGTCTGTGAATCTGGGCCTATGTGTATATATACTGTATACAAGCAGCCAGCGTGTCAGTGGTTTTCATGGCTTATTTAGGTTTTACTTGGCATAAAAAAGTAAAAAGAATCTATTTTAAGCTATAACGTATGACTACATTTGTGTGGGTGTATTCCTACAGGCAAACCCAAGAATGGAAATAATTTGTCATGCAGGTTACATTATGCAAACACCTTCACCTGCTCACCTTAGCAACAGTTTCAGTTTATAAAAACTTCATAAAGTACACATCATAAAACGAGACACCTTCTTTCTAGAAGAGTCTCTGTTTGTCTTTTCATTTTTAGAATTTTATCAACAGGTAAATGTGGCAAACAACTGAAATAGTACCTAACTGGTAGGTACACAGGCTTCTAATCTCTGTATCTGGTGCAGGACCTTCTGTTTATTTAGGAACATTTGTAGCAACATTATCCTACCCCACGGTCATCGACTCAAAATTTTATGGCTGATTTTATACCTATTATTATTATTAGTTTAGGTCATTTCTTAGTAAGAAGTTTTATATTTAAAGGGGCTGTAAAGGTTTGTTTTTTATTTTCTAAACAGGTTCCTTTAAGCTAGTGCATTGTTGGTTCACTTACCGTTTTCTTTCAGTTTCCCTTCTAAATGTTTTTTTTCTTTGCCTGAATTTCTCACTTCCTGTTTCTCCTCAGTAAGCTTTCCCCCATCATCCGAGCCGTACAGGCTGGGGGTTAGTCAGCTAGAACAGCTTACTGAGGAGGAACAGGAAGTGGGAAATTCAGGCAAAGAAAACAAAAGGGAAATATAAGGAAAATGTAAGTGAACCAACAATGCACTAGCTTAAAGGAACCTATTTAGAAAATAAAAGACAAACTTTTAAACCCCTTTAAGGCATGTTAAATGTTTTGCTAGCTTTTCACTTTTGCATCATATTATGTAATTTTAGTAAAGCTGGGATAAAGGCTAGCTAAATATGTGTGCAGATTTACAATGATGGGTATGGAGAGTGCTGGAACCTCCTAAGATTCTTGCTTGACAATGACAGCAGCACAAGTATGTAACATGGAATTCTTTTTAAGATTTTGGACATTAATTGGAAGCCATATTATGGGCAAATTATGCCAAATGTTCACCAGTAACGAGGCTGAAGCCTCATACACACAATCAGACTTAATCAGACTTTTAAGTGGATTTTGCTCCGAATGGGTGTTGTCCGTGAACTTGTTCTGCATACACACGGCAGGAGTTTTTGCAGCCAACTTTCACCAAATCACGTGTTTTTTTCAGCTCTTTACTGCCACCCTGTGGGCAACTTCTGCTATTGTTGTCTGATCTTTAGCATTGTTTCTAAGCATGTGTGTTTGTTCTTTGGACTTTAGTCTGATGAACTTGTGTACACATGATCAGATTAGCCTCCATCAGACATTTGTTGCCGAAAAGTTTGTCTGTTTTCACAGTGAACATTTGTCCGATGAAAAAGCGAAAACATTTGTCCGATGGAGCATACACACGGTCGGATTGTCCGATCAAACAGGTTCGTCTGACATTTGTTCTCAAAAAGTCTGATCATGTCTATGGGCCTTAAGTCTGACCACCTCTAGCAGATGTAAGAGCAGAAGATTCCGGTAGACTGATTATAGATCAGTTTCTACCTACACTATTTTGCAGTCTTCTAAAAGTGACCATGTACAATGCTTTCATAGGCAGGTATCTTGCTATGCAAAGCAGGTGTGGTGAGGCAATTCTTTGTCTTTGTGCAAGCCAGGACCTGATGTGATCCTCTAACTCATTCACAAGTTAAAATAATTTAACTACATAGAAACTGGAAGAACCGACTCCCATTGCACAAGATTTTTAGCAAAAAGAAAATCTGTATTCAAGATAACTTGTGTATTCTACCGTTATAAGTGCTTGATAACTTGGTCTGAATATTGTGATCACTGTGTTTGGGCACTCTAAGGCCCCTTTCACACTGGGGCGGGGGTCGCGGTGGCGGTATAGTGCTGCTAAAAATAGTGGCGCTATACCACCGGACTTGCCACGGGAATCGGCCGCTAGCGGTGCGGTATTAACCCCCGCTAGCGGCCGAAAAAGGGTTAATACCGCCCGCAATGCGCCTCTGCAGAGGCGCATTGCGGCCAGTATTGCCACAGTTTCCCATGGTTTTAAATGAGAAGGAGCGGTGAAGGAGCGGTATACACGCTGTATACCCGCTGTGTTGATGGGGGAGTCAATCAAATTAATTTTCTGCAAATCTATTACCTGCTTTAATATGCAGGCTGAACAAAATAAATCTGTGCGTGTATGGTCATCCTTAGTATTCATCTGATCAAAATTCTATCAGAAGCCAAAAGGAGTTCTGTTGAGGGTTCTCTACAGAATTTTATTGAAGCAAGTGTCTGTTTTTATGAAAAGTATATCTATAATATTTCAGTCTTTATCCTTCAAATTAAGCAGATCTAATTTTTTTAAGCCATGTTAGCCAGGGACTAGTCAGAAGTATTGTCCCAAGTTATCTTCTAAGGCAGAGTTACCATGCATTATTTCACACTGGGTCTTGGTACGTAAATGGTCATCTTGGTAGAGTTGCTGAAATTTGCTTCCTCGTGTTAGACCTGCCTATATGAGGTGGCATATAGGCTGCTCTGGTGGGGAGAAAGAGCAAGAAGCAGCAGGAGGGGTGGGGAAGCCACAGATCTTAAGACAAAGACAGGGGTAAAAGATGCAAAATGCAACCGGTCAGATGAGTAATTTCTGCTACCAAAATTGATTAACATGGATTATTTGGAAGCAATTACACTGGAGATCCTCAGATTCCGTTTATTTTCAGCGAGCCCACTACAGTTCTCAGGAATACTAAATCTGGACTTAACATAGCAGTCATCAGGAGCAGAAGTCTGAGGGGTGCTCATAAGTTTATATACCCTGGCCGAATTTATGATTTACGATTTACATACCCTGGTGATTTTGACCTGATGACATGCACACATATGGATTTGAATGGCTATTAGGGTCCTTTCACACGTGCGGACCGTTTTTTAGGTCGGTTTTTTTTCATCAGTTGATCCATTTTTTCGTCCGTTTTTTATAAATTTTTCGTCCGTTTTTCATCAGTTGTCATCCGTTTTTCATCAGTTTTTTGTCCGTTCACATCCGTTTTTCATCAGTTTTTTCATCAGTTTTTCATCCGTTTTTTCTTTTTTTTTTAGAACTTTTTTTTTATTACATATTTTGATGAAAAACGGATGTTAGCGGATCGGATGTTAAATGGATCGTCCGCTAACATCCGTTTTTCGTCCGTTCCGTTTTTTTTGACGGAAGAAAAATAGGGTATTTCTTCCGTTCAAAAAAACGGAGCTTAACGGAGACGGACGTTAGCGGATGCGTGTGAAAGGACCCATAGGAAAGCATTGCGGTCAGAAAACGGACGTCTAAAAACGGACGAACGGTCCGCACGTGTGAAAGGACCCTTAAAGGTAACCATTCTCACCTGTGATCTGTTTGCTTGTAAATTAGTGTGTGTGTGTGTATATAAAAGGTCAATGAGTTTCTGGACTCCTGGCAAACCCTTGCATCTTTCATCCAGTGCTGCATTGACGTTTCTGAAGTCATGGGGAATAAATAAATAGATTTTTTATAAAAAAAAAACTTTGAAAATCATTTATCATTTTCCTTCCACCTCATAATTATGTGCCATTATTGGTCCATCACATGAAATCCGCCAAAAATATAGTTCCGTTTTTGGTTGTAACACGAGAAAATGTCAAAAATTTCAAGGGATATGAATACTTTTTCAAGGCATTGTAGGTAACAATAAAGAGAATTTGTATATTTCTTTTGCACGTGGACATAATCATATACTGATGTTTAGGTTTAGGATCTTGCTCACAGAAAGATCCTGAGTAAAAAATACAAGTTATTATTTTGTAAAGACCTTGGCCCAGATTCAGAGAGAATTGGATTCTCGTAGCGTATCAGAAATACACCGCCGTTTTTTACCTGGCTCTACGTGGAATCCAGGTAGATTTTGTCCAGTAAACGACGGCGGCGTAGTGTATTTCTCCCGTCGCAATCCATCTAGACGAGTAGGGGGCGTGAAGGATTTAAAATAGGCGCGTTCCCGCGGCGAGCGAACTGCGCATGCTCCGTTCGCAAATTTCCCGCCGTGCATTGCGCGAAATCACGTCGTTACGTCATTCGTTGTTTGAGTAGCGTCGTTTACGGACATTTCTATTCCCGAACGAGTTACGCAAAAAAAAAAAAAAAATATTTAATTCGACGCGGGAACGACGGCCATACTTAACATGGGCTACGCACCGTTAGACCAGCAAAAAGCTGGTCTAACAGTACGTAAAAAAAAACAGACGTAAGCGATTGCGAAGACCGCTCGTATCTTCGTGGATCGCCGTAAAAACACATTTGCATATCCCAACGCATGAAAACGACGCAAACTCCTCCCAGCGGCCGCAAAAATATCGCAGCGTAGATCCGAAGGCTTACGAAGACGTAAGCCTCTCGGATCGAAACACGAAGCCGCCGTATCATGGTTTGAGGATTCAAACTAGTGATACGGCGCTTTATGAATCTGGGCCCTTGTGTGTATGCGCTTACAGGCGCGTAAACGCTTGAATGCGTATACACACGTCAAATTCTTCTTCATCCTCTTCTAGCTACCAGTGTTGCAATTTATACTTATATGCTAATATATATGTGCATGCACATGCAGATAAATGACTGCTTTCAACCTTAAATGTTATTTTTTTTTTCTGTCAGGCAACGCATTTCTATATTATGGATTTGTATGCAGCTGTGTGAACTGTCCCATAGACAACAATGCACCTGTGTTTAGATAAGCAAATAAAAAAGATACTTGCCGTTTTGTTTTTTTTTGTCCGTGTGCAAGAGACCTAACATGCACACTTTCAGGGAAACAGTGCTGTAGGTCAAAGACTTTGCCAGGCATAACACACAGACATGTAATTGCCTGTAATTGTTGAAGCATATTATTATGATTTATTTATAACGCTATGGGAGTGTCTGGCTGTTCGCATGGAATACACATATGCCCTGAGATAATAAAATATATCAGCAACATAGTAGCCCATATTTTTTTTTGAGATATCTTCAGATTCTGGTGATTTTTTTATGTTACAAAAAAAGTCTTCCTGGCTGTAGAATAAACAAAATACAAGAATGCTGCTGTGTGGTTAATTTTAATGCGTGTATGTTCGAAAAAAAAGTATTTTTTAAATAACTTTTGCTGTGACACAAGTTTTTTTTTCTCTTACAAGGCTTAATACTTCAAGGTGTTGCATTGTGGAGTTCAAAACTACCATTTAGACCCAGCTTGGCAATCTGACATCTGCAAATAAAGTTGGTACAGCAGGTACTCCTGTGGAGTCTATGGAAATAGCAAAGCTAAGGCGTGTTCTTTGTACCAAGATGCATATTTCCAATGTTGATAATCTATGTCAGAATATTAGGACACTTTAAACATTAAAGTACATGTATTATAGTTATGATATATGTAGCACTACCCCCGAAGGAGCTGCTGGTTTGATTTGGTCGGCACGTTACCTCTGTCTTCTCGCCGTCTAGGGTACTGGATGAGAGCTGTAATAAAGTCAATCTTTTCTGTGCTTTTATTACCCAGCTGGGTAAAAACAATAGAAGTAGAAGTAGTTGAAGGGATAGATGAAATGGAAATGGCAGATTCAGGGTTAACTTACGCGGAAACAGTCCTCCTTCCATTTGATAAATCTCTTCACCACTCTAGCCAGAGTGAGTATAGTGCACCCGGACAGGCCTCTTTCACCAGCTTAGCAGCCAGAGTGTCACTCGGAAACTTTAGGTAAAGTCTCTGCCACAGACTCTCCTAAAGATGGAGACAATCTCGGTCCAAAATCCCTCTCAACTGGATTCAGCACCCAGATCTCCTTCAAACAGCTTTAGTTGCATCAATAACTGATAGACTACCACCATTCAGCCTCTCGGGTACGAAGTGTCCTTCAATCAGTAGATAGGCCTCTCCTGCGACACCAGCCTCTTACTCGGTGTCCCCCAGACAGGTTCTTCATCGACCGGCTTCCTCCACTTTGGACAGACAACACAGGACCACTTTAAATTTGTAGACTCACTCTGCTTACTGAGTCTACGAGGTAGATTAATGCTCCACACCAACATAGTCCCGGAGCCAGGAACACACCAACACACACACACCCCGGCCAGGAGGGCCACACACGGGGGTGGTGGGTCGACTGCCCAGGTGGAAGGCGTGGGGCGGCGACAACCCGAACCAATGGCGTCTGCCCCTTAAATGCCGCTCCCCAGCATGCACAGCAAGGCGATCAACCCTCCTGATTGGCTGCCGAGAAGTATCCACAAGACCCTGATTCCACTGCTGTCCCCTACTGTCTGGGGGTGACTGAAATCCCCAGACAGGAGGATAGGCACACAGCACAGCCAGGGCTGGAACAGAGGCCTCAAATTTATTTAGCCAAATTAACATGGTCAGAGCCAATTAACTTTCTGACCCCCTTCTAAATTTACAACAGCATCTGCTATAAAAGTAGCCAGGCGCTACACATAAACTACAAATAATTTATTAGATCTCCTTAGAACTAGTAATGCCTCAGTGGAAACCAAAATTCCTAGTAGATTTTCAAGCATTTATTTGAAAATGCGTACGTTAATTCTCATTATATTCAAAGGCTTGACGTAAAAAAGTACTTCAAAATTTTGGTTGCTTTTAATGTTTGATCCTGGATTGAATAGACTTTACCGAATGAAAACCACATACACTGTTAGAAATTTGTTCACTTGGGCAAAGTTTTCCATCCTGCTCTTATGAATTCTCTTGTCACTGTAGTCCAAAATGAATGTCGATTTAACTCCACAAATGATTAGGAAATTGAATGACACATTTCAAATGAAATTCTACTAGTGTATGGCCAGCTTAAAGCAGAATTCCACCTATAAAAATAAGTTTACATAACTGTGCAGAAAATAATATAAGAAATTACATTTGGACAACATTTTTTTTTTAATGTACATTTTAATCCCTGTGGCGCCTCTAATCTTCCCCTACCTCACCATAGCGCCTGACGTCATTTCACTCAGCTCCTTTGCGCGCTATTGCTCCTGGGAGATGTGTGTCATCATTTCCCAGGAGTGAGTGGGCAGCGCCGAGGGCTAGGTTGCTATAACAACGGTGCGGGCACTTCCAACAACGCCGCCGTTGTGATGGCGACCTGTATAGTTTCCAGTTTCGCTATGTGGTATTACTGCACCTGTGTGAGAACGGCTGGTGCATGCTGGGAATACAGCAGCACTGTATTCTGGAAGAATCTGCTTGTGGGCTTCTCCTGCCCACAAGTAAGATGGGAATCCACAAGAATGGAAAATAAAAGGTATTTTTTACAATAATTATCTTCTAAAGGCAGCACTAATGACATGAATTATATTTGATCGATATGCATTATGCAAGAGTATTATTTATGGTCGTGGCCCTCTGACCGAGAGTGATGTGGATCACATAAACACTGGTCAGTATGCCAAGAAAAGGGGGCATACCCAAAGTAAGTAATGGGTAGTTAATTGAAGAAGGATATGCTGAGAAGTGCCCTGAAAAAGGGAAGGGCGGGAGGGTGTCGAATGCGATTGAATGCGCAGACTCACGGACATGAGGTGAGCTGGGAAGAGTCGGCCCAGTGACGTGTAGTACTGCACACTGAACCGACAAAGAGCATGTGTGAGTGGGCTGCTTAAATACCCTCTGGGCTCCTCCCATAAACTCAGGCCACCATACTGGCCTTCTTATTTATGGTCGTGGCCCTCTGACCGAGAGTGATGTGGATCACATAAACACGCGACAAGACTTACAACATAAATAGACCTGAAGTGTGCCTTGGTGGTCTGGTCAGTATGCCAAGAAAAGGGGGCAAAAGACTCAGATAGGGAAATAGTTTATATTGATTTCTTGTATTTATTGAGCCAGCTTGGTAAAGGCTTGTGCCATTTCTTCCTGAGGATCTGGGATGTATGTGGCAAAACAAGGAGACTTCCCATCAGCCTGGTATCTTGATTACGTGGTCTGGTACTCCCTGTTGTGAGGCAGTTGAAGCTGCTCTAATTCGGAAAGAATGTCCTGAGAACAGACTGGCATTTGAAGCCCAAGTTGCTTAGGATTCTGACATGCTTGACAAACTGGCTGCCACTCAGGGAGCTGGTTTAGAAAGGGTAGCAACGAGCTACAATCAGATTGGCTGGGTAGATGGAGCAGTAGTCGGTCAAACACCGTCACTGGGCGTCAGGCATTGTTAGTCTGAAACAGGTTGATGTCAACCCCCGGGGCTTGTTTGTTGCGTTTGCAGACTGAGAGTGTAGGGGTTCGAAAGCGAGTCGGGTGGCGTCGGAGCAGTGACTGACTGCCGGAGCCACTGACTGTAAATTCACTAGGACGTAAGGAACCGTAGAAGGCCTGGTAGATGGCTGCTATGATGACTATGCTGGGCAAGGCCCTAAATGGGGAACGAGTAAGGATTTCAGACATGTGCCTAAAGAGGGCACACTTGAAAGCTAGGCGCTTGCCACTGACTACAGGTTGGTGCTTCTGTATGCTCTGTAGGAGGGACTTGACTGCATGGGCTCGAGAATACTGACAGTTTACTGGGGTCCTGCAGGGACAGGAAATGCTGGACGTCATCTAGATATGGCGTGATAGTATTGTGAGAAAGGGTCAGCTGCGTGTGGCAATACAATATGAAGGCTAGGACGTGTCTAACGTTGCCTATTGCTGCTCCGAGGCAAGTGGCCAAAAATTAGCAGTTAGTGTTCCAAGCAGTGTGATAGGCCTTCAGTGTGTTGCGTGCCAAGGAGTGGTTAATAAGCTGGGTTGAGTTGGTGAGATGCTACTTCAGTCCATCGTCAGCAATGACCAGGGTGGGACAGGGATGGTTATTGGGTCAGCTCCAGGCTCTTGCTGGAAAAACAAATAAGGTTAGAATGGGACAGAGCATCAGCTGCGATTTTGCATTTGCCTGGAATATGACTACAGAAGATATTAAACTGGTGACGGAGTGACAGCTGCGCGAGCCTGCGCAGGAAGGACGTGATGGGGAGAGGCTTGATCTACCTTAATTGATGAAGTCGGCTGTGGCCTGATTGTCTGTGGTGAAGAACACTGTCTGTCCAGTTCAAGTGTGGCCCCAAACCTGGGCAGCTGCCACAATGGGGTACAGCACGAGACGTGATGAAGACTGGGTGAAGCAGAAATTTAAGAGAATTTCTGGGGGCCAAGGTTTGGAGAACCAGTGGCGGATGAAAAATGCACGCAAAAGCCTGTGGTGGCTCGGCTGACACTGGCGGGATGAAGATTGAAATGCTGTTCTATCAGGTGGGGAAGTTGTCCCACATAGCTAAGTCTGCTACTGATGCTTGGTCTAGTTTGAGAACTTGGACTGGATCTTGCATTGGTGTGAGAAAATCAAGACAATACACAGGTGCTCAACAAGACGATATACGTGCACTCACTGACCAACGTGCCCTCGCCGACCAACATGCACTCTCCGATCAACGTGCACTCGCCGACCAACGTGCACTCGCCGACCAACGTGCACTCGCTGACCAACGTGCACTCGCTGACCAACGTGCACTCGCTGACCAACGTGCACCCGCTGACCAACGTGCACTCGCAGACCAACGTGCACTCGCAGACCAAAGTTCACTCGCTGGTGCTGGATGTAAACCTGAACTAACTGCAGGGAAAAAGACAGGGAAAAGATGAGTGGCCCGTGTGCCACTAAAGATGAATGGCCAACTGGGTGCCACTGTGTGTTTTTTGTTTGGCTGACTGTCACTGAGGTGTGTTTGCAAGTTTAGTTTGTATTCGGGTTTGCACGTAGGTGCGTGCTGCAAAGTGTTTTATACTGCTGCAGACAATATTGTGTGGTTGCAAGGGTCTCAGTCTGGTTTGCTGAGATGATATTGCGTGCTTGCAAAGGTCTCGATGATTATGAGGTTTGTTTTGAGATGGCCTTGTGTGGTTGCACGGGTCTCAACAAGTGAGGGGTTGCTGAGACGATGTTGCGTTTGCAATGGTCTCAAGTGAGTGTCGGGCTGCTGAGATGACTATGTATGGCTGCAAAGGTCTGAACGGGTGTCAGGTTGCTGAGATGATATTGCGTTTGCAATGGTGTCAAATGAGTGTCAGTTTGCTAAGACGACTTTGTATGGCTGCAAAGGTCTGAACGGGCGTTAGGTTGCTGAGATGAGATTGTGTGGTTGCAAAGGTCTAGACGAGTGTGAGGTAGCTGAGATGATATTACATTTTGCAAGGGTCTCAAATGAGTGTCAAGTTGCTGAGACAATATTCCCCCCTTTTTTTTAAATAAAAACGACTGTAAATGAAACGCTGGTACACATGAGTTACCACGTGTGGCTGTGTTTACAAGCTGTTACAGGCATCGGCGTTTCACATGCCTTTGAACATCCGTCTGAACCCATATATTTTTTTTCGAGAAGGTTTCTGAACTCAACTGCCTAGAAATTACTATAAATGATCCTGTGTACATGTACTGATAATATATCATAGAGGAGTAATTGGGGATGCTGTGTAGACGTACTGGTAAGATAACATAGAGGAGAGATCAGGGGCGGCTGAAAAACACCAATTTTTCTGTCTGCAAGGGTCTCAATGAATGCCATGTTGCTGGGGCGAGACTGCGTGGTCACAAAGGTCTTTGATGAGTGGGAGGTTGCTAGAGACGGTATTGCGTGGTTGCAAGGCTCTCGATGAGTGTGGGGCTGCTGAAAAACACCCATTTTTCTGTCTGCAAGGGTCTCAATGAATGCCATGTTGCTGGGGCGAGACTGCGTGGTCACAAAGGTCTTTGATGAGTGGGAGGTTGCTAGAGACGGTATTGCGTGGTTGCAAGGCTCTCGATGAGTGTGGGGCTGCTGAGACGGTATTGCGTTTGCAAGGGTCTCAACAATGGTGTGAGGCTGCCGAGACGGTATTGTGTGGTTGCAAGGGCCTTAATGAATGTGGGGCTGCTGAGACGGTATTGCGTTTGCAAGGGTCTCATCAATGGTGTGAGGCTGCCGAGATGGTATTGCATGGTTGCAAGGGCCTTGATGAATGTGGGGCTGCTGAGATGGTATTGCGTTTGCAAGGATCTCAACAAGGGTGTCAAGCTGCTGAGACGGTTTTGCGTGGTTGCAAGGGCCTTGATGAATGTAGGGCTGCTGAGACGATTTTGCGTGGTTGCAATGGTCTCAACAGGTGTCAGGTTGCTGGGCCGAGATTGGGTGGTGGCAATGTTTTTTTTTTTTTTTTGCGTTTTTGTTTTTTTTATATATATTTTTTTTCTTTGCCTTTTTGTAAGGGCCTTGTGTTGCAAGGGTCTTAACAAGGGTGTCAGGCTGCTGAGATGATTTTGTGTGGTTTCAAGGGTCTCGATGAGTGTGGGTCTGCTGAGACGGTATTGCGTTTGCCAGGGTCTCAACAAGTGTGTCAGGCTGCTGAGACGATTTTGCGTGGCTGCAATGGTCTAAACAGGTGTCAGGTTGCTGGGCCGAGATTGTGTGGTGGCAACGTTTTTTTATTTATTTTTTGCACTTTAATGTTTAATTTTGCTTTTTTTTTTTTGCTTTTTTATATATCTTTTTTTTTTTGCCTTTTGTAAGGGTCATGTGTTGCAAGGGTCTTAAGGGTGTCAGGCTGCTGAGGCGATATACGAGTGGTTGCAAGGATGTCAATGAGTGTGAGGGCTGCTGAGACGATATTGCGTTTGCAAGGGTCTCAACAAGGGTGTCAGGCTGCTGAGACGATTTTGCGTGGTTGCAACGGTCTCAACAGGTGTCAGGTTGCCAAGGGGCTGAGATTGTGTGGTGGCAAAGGTTTTATTTATTTATTTTTAGCGGTTTTTTTTGCGTTTTTTTTTGTGCGTTTTTATATTTATTTATTTTTTATTTTATTTTGCGTTTTGTAAAGGTCATGTGTTGCAAGGGTCTTAACAAGGGTGTCAGGCTGCTGAGATGATTTTGCGTGGTTGCAAGGATCTCAATGAGTGTAAGGGATGCTGGGACGATATTGCGTTTGCAAGGGTCTCAACAAGGGTGTCAGGCTGCTGAGACGATTTTGCGTGGTTGCAACGGCCTCAACAGGTGTCAGGTTGCCAAGGGGCTGAGATTGCGTGGTGGCAAAGGTTTTTTATTTTATTTTTTGCGTTTTTTTGTTTTTTTTCCTTTTTTTTTTTGCGTTTTTATATTTATTTATTTTTGCGTTTTGTAAAGGTCATGTGTTGCAAGGGTCCTAACAAGGGTGTCAGGCTGCTGAGATGATTTGCATGGTTGCAAGGTCTCAATCAATAAGAATTGGGTTACTGAGAAAGGATCGAAACACCTGGTTTGTTTGTACCTTAAGAAAGCAGTATAAGGTAGAGGACAACGCCTGTTTGACTCGTGGTTCCATAGGGGCCACTAATGAATGATATGGGAGACAACGAATGGTAGCAAATTGATAGGACATAAAGAATGTAATAACAAATCTTACTTGCGACAGTGGGCCATGCAAGTGAGTTTGCGGCGGACTGTGGCTGGAGTGAAACATGTCGGGAAGGTGTAGCGTGATGCCGTGCATGGGGCAAAACAATGAGGTTTGGTGTAGAAAATAGAACACGAGAAGTGCGTATCAATGCTTTGTAAGCTCCACTGCGGGAACCAAACATATGGTACGGGTGACACCATGAGTGGCCACGAATTTGACATGACAAACAAGCTAACGAATCCTACCTGGGACAGTGAACGTGCGACTGGGTTTGCTTTGGACTGGAGTGGATGTGCAACACATCCGAAGAGTGTGGTGTGGCGCCATGCATGACGCACAGGCAATAACTTTGGTAAATAAATGAGAAAGAAGAACCGTGAACAAACAATTCGTAAGTTCCACTGCGGGAACTAAAAACACACGGCATGGGGGAACAATGAATGACAACGGTAGAAAGCATGCAATGTATCTGATACAAAACGGTTGTAAAAATGCATGAAACAAATTCTATACGAATTGGTAGTAAGGAGTATTGAACGAATCTGATACGATTTGGTTGTAGAGTGTATGCTACCCCTTGCTTTGAAACCGAACACCTACCAACCACCCATACCCCCAGGCTAATCAAGTGCAGACAAGGCACCATGTGAGTCCAATTACCACCTCAATCTGCCAAAGAACCCATACAAACACATGCTAATCTCCAAATGGATTTACAAATGAATCGTATGTTTGGCAGAAGGAAGTTACAAATGTACTACGCCCAGGGGCGTTGCTAGGTATTGAAAAGACCAGGGGCTTCAGCCCGAAGCAGGCACGGGGGGGGTGGGGGGGGGGGTGCGGTATGCGCGGGCTCGTGCTAAGCAGGGGTTGTGTGACTTACCTGACACACATACCCTGACCTAAATGTCAGTGTGTGCATGTCAGTGTATGTGTATGTGTATGTGTATATATATATATATATATATATATATATAAAATGTCAGTGTGTGTATATATGTCAGGACACACAGACTGACACACACACACACAGACTGACACACACACACAGACTGACACACACACACACACAGACTGACACAGACTGACACACACACACAGACTGACACGCACACACACACACACAGACTGACACACACACACACACACAGACTGACACACACAGACACACACACACACACAGACTGACACACACACACACACACACAGACTGACACACACACACACAGACTGACACACACACACACACAGACTGACATACACAGACACACACACACAGACTGACACACACACACACACAGACTGACACTAGGGTTGCCACCTCATCCCTTTAAACCCGAACACATATGAATTACACAGGTTCTGAGGCTAATTTAATGCAGGTAAAGCACCAAGTGAGTTTAATTACCACCTTAATTAGCCACAGAACCTGTGTAATTAATATGTGTTCGGTTTTAAAGGGATGAGGTGGCAACTCTAACTGACACACACAGACTGACACACACACACACACACACAGACTGACACACACACACACAGACTGACACACACACACTGACACACACACACACACACAGACTGACACACAGACTGACACACACACACAGACTGACACACACACACACAGACTGACACACTGACACACACACACACTGACACACACACTGACACACACACACACACAGACAGAGACACACACACACACACACACACTGACACACACTGACACACACACACACATTCCCTGAAACAAGCATGTGAGGAAGCTCTTGCATTAGCAATTCAAAGGCTTACCTCAACACAGCGGTGTGGAGACTGCAGGCGATCGTGGCTGGGATTCTGGGAAGCTTTGGACTTGGAGGTAAGGTTCCATGCTGTGGAGGGCTGTGCAGAGCGTGAGGAGCCGCTTCAAGCTCACAAACTGCCGCCGGCGCCATCTTGTGCATTCGACTGCTGGGGGGGGGCGAAGACGTGTCACACTCAGCCAGGCAACTCAAGCCGCATCATGCCATGTTCCCGGTGACAGTGTCCAATGTCCATTGCAGTCTGCTGAGCGGCGCTGCGCCGTTATCCACAGGATGGTGGAGGCACTGACTGGAGGAGCTGAACGCAGATTTGTAATTCCCGCCTTCTGGAGCTCTGCAGCGCCTATGATGGACGTCACACGTCCCGCAGACATGGCATTGATTGGACCAGTGGGACGTCCATCACAGGCGTTGGCCGCGCTGGCTCCAGAAGGCGGACCTGCTGCTATGGCACTCGGCTGCATTCGGCAGCGTTCGGGATCAGATCAGTCCCGGCGCTCGCCGTTCACACTCGGGGCTAATAATTCAGACCTGCGGCCATGAGACTCGGGGCTTTTCGGGGGGACATTCGGGGCTTCAGCCTACCTAGCCAGGGCCTAACGACGCCTCTGACTACGCCTGAGCCAAATGATGTTGGAACATGAGCAACAATAACTCAGAGGCAGATTTTTTTTCCAAAAGGGGTGCAGGATAGAAAGCATAACGAATTGCAAGATTGCACAAGATACGAAAAGGTTTGAATCCTACCTGCGACAGTAAGCGGGAACCGCCGGGGAAGACCATGAAGGGAGAAGCCACAAAGCGATTGCGATGTCGAATGCGATTGAATGCGCAGACTCACGGACATGAGGTGAGCTGGGAAGAGTCGGCCCAGTGACGTGTAGTACTGCACACTGAACCGACAAAGAGCATGTGTGAGTGGGCTGCTTAAATACCCTTCTTATTACTGGCCTTCTTATTTATAAAAAAAAAATCAAAGATGTGGGTGGAACTCCACTTTAAGAGCTTTACATTTTACAATGACCCTAAGGCCTCGTACACACGATTAAATGTGTCTGTTCAAATCGGTCGGACCGACCGATTTGAACAGATCTGTCTGCTGGGATTTTGGTTTGCTCGCGTGTACACACGTGCAAACCAAAATCCCCGCCAGCAGACAGCGCGCTGACGTGTCGGTGACGTGGCGGTGACGTTGACGCTGCCACGTCACCGCACCAGGAAGTAAAACACTTCCGCGCATGCCTCGAAACCATTCGGCGCGTGTGCGAGAAGACATGTCTGCTGGTTAGCGTACTAACCAGCAGACATGTCGGGCGGATGGGTTCCCTTTGAAATCTGTCGGGTGGCCAAATCCGTCTGTTTGCCCGTACACACGATCGAATCTGTCTGCTGAAACGGTCTAGCAGACCGTTTCCAGCAGACAGATTTGATCGTGTGTACGAGGCCTAACACTTATAACAACACATCTTAAAATAATAGGCTTCTGTGGCCCTTAACAGCTGTTTCCGATTTTATAAGGGATAACGCAGATATTTTATAAGGGATAACGCAGATATATAGAGATCAGCATTTTGGCTAGGCAACTAGCATCTGCAAAAAAAGGTCAGTATTGTTGGGCTAGGTATTTTTTTTATGACAAATTTCCTTTAAGCTTAGTGCAGTGCTGTTAATGCTGTGGAATACATTTGGAGTCAAGTCACTTACTATCATCCAAGAGGGAGCTGATGTTTGCCTGCTGCTGACTTTCCAGTACTTATTCATACATTGGGCCAGATTCACGTATTCCAGAGCATCTTTGCTCTGGAGTAACGCTTCTGATTTGCGTTGCGCTGCCGAATTTTTAGGAGCAAGTGCTGTCATTCACGAAGCACTTGCTCCTAAAGTTGCGGCAGCGCATCGCAAATGAGCCGGCGGAATTCAAATGTCGCGGGTACGGGGCGTGTAGTATGCTAACTACGCGCGATCCCGCCGCCGACGTACTGCGCATGCGTCGAGTGTCAAAACATCCCCGTGCGCATGCTCCAAAATCTGTGAATGAACGTCAATGACGTCACATTCCCATTCATGACCGTTTTACGCAAGCGACGTTTTTTTTTTTTTCCCGACGCGATGACGACGCCTATACCTAACATAGGATACTCCAACCCCATGTAGGTATAACTATGCGCCGCGTATCCCGTCCGGAAACGTCGTAACGTCACTGCGTCGCGCCGGATTTCGATCGTGAATTGCCGATTTCCGTTCATTAACATATTTTTTGAGCGTAAATCGGCGGGAACGCCCCCGGCGCCATTTTTAAATTGAAGTAAAGATGCGATGGCGAAACTCAGTTACGCTCATCGCATCGGAACTTCAACCCGGCGTTTCTTGTTTTCTGGTTACAGAAAACAGAAACGCCGGCTCAAAGCCACTGTTACGCTGGCGGATCACTCGATCCGCCAGCGTAACCTTTCATGAATCTGGCCCATTGTGTTTACATATTTAAATTATGTGGACGAAGCACAGAAGTGTATAAAGCCCGGAGTGTCTTCTGTGACCTAATATACCCTTGCAATTTCTCAATATACAGCAAGCTGTGTGTTTTTGCTCGTCTACTTTATTAGCCAAAAGGAAATGTTAGCCTTAAAAATGTCCATTTTCCATGTAGTTTATTTCCACTAACTTCTACTGTACAAAGGAAATAGTGTGATAATAAACGGTAGCCGTGTCTACAAGTGGTGTAAAACGAAGTGATTACATGAATATGGCAAGTGTTAGACATTAGTGACATTTCAATAAAGTAAAAAAAAAGGGTAAGCAGCGAGATGCATTGTAACCTAACGTGTAGCCTAACGCATGCCCTCTGCTGTGCCTGGGCTTTTATTGAAATGTTATATTTGCCTTTTCTGATCCAAATAGGAAAAAATACATAGCTGTAGACAACAAATATTTAACTTTTTTTTCTAATTACGCAACACTTTACAAATTGCATAATCCTCAAAAGTCCTTGCCCCTAGGAAACTTTCATTGTGATGTTCCCACTACAGCAGGGTCGGGAACTTATGGCTCGCGAGCCAGATGTGGCTCTTTTGATGGCTTAATCTTGCTCTTGCCGATCCACGGATTGAGCCCATAGGAAAGGCAGCGGTGGCCTAGGTGAGCGGTGCACTGATGTCATCATCACCTGCCTCAACTGCTCATGGATCTGCCTGCTTGTGTAGTGGTAAGCAAGCAGACAATTGTATATACAGTGGGGGAGATGTGGATATTACAGTGGGGGAGATGTGAATATTACAGTGGGGAGATGTGGATATTACAGTGGGGGAGATGTGGATATTACAGTGGGGGAAGATGTGGATATTACAGTGGGGAGATGTGAATATTACAGTGGGGAGATGTGGATATTACAGTGGGGGAGATGTGGATATTACAGTGGGGGAAGATGTGGATATTACAGTGGGGAGATGTGGATATTACAGTGGGGAGATGTAGATATTACAGTGGGGGAAGATGTGGATATTACAGTGGGGTAAGATGTGGATATTACAGTGGGGAGATGTGGATACTACAGTGGGGGAGATGTGGATATTACAGTGGGGGAAGATGTGGATATTACAGTGGGGAGATGTGGATATTACAGTGGGGAGATGTAGATATTACAGTGGGGGAAGATGTGGATATTACAGTGGGGGAAGATGTGGATATTACAGTGGGGGAAGATGTGGATATTACAGTGGGGCGATGTGGATATTACAGTGGGGGAAGATGTGGATATTACAGTGGGGAGATGTGGATATTACAGTGGGGGAGATGTGGATATTACAGTGGGGGAAGATGTGGATATTACAGTGGGGAGATGTGGATATTACAGTGGGGGAAGATGTGGATATTACAGTGGGGAGATGTGGATATTACAGTGGGGAGATGTAGATATTACAGTGGGGGAAGATGTGGATATTACAGTGGGGAGATGTGGATATTACAGTGGGGGAAGATGTGGATATTACAGTGGGGAGATGTGGATATTACAGTAGGGAGATGTAGATATTACAGTGGGGGAAGATGTGGATATTACAGTGGGTGAGATGTGGATATTACAGTGGGGGAAGATGTGGATATTACAGTGGGGAGATGTGGATATTACAGTGGGGAGATGTGGATATTACTGTGGGGAGATGTGGATATTACTGTGGGGAGATGTGGATATTACAGTGGGGGAAGATGTGGGGAGATGTGGATATTACAGTGGGGGGAGATGTGGATATTATAGTTTTAAACATATTGTATGGCTCTCACGAAATTACATATTAAAATATGTGGCGTTCATGGCTCTCTCTGCCAAAAAGGTTCCCGACCCCTGCACTAAAGTAACACAAAAAAAGGATATAATCAGAACCGCTTCAGTATTTTTGGAAGGCTGTCAGGTCCTCAACTGTAGTGGGATTTTGTATATCCTGCTTTTCAGTAAAGAAGGTAATAATCTATTCTCAGAAGAACTTTACATAAAATGATGTCTTGATCCTGCTAATAAAAGAGTCCATGGTGGAAATTGGGCTTTATCCACTCATGCATTCGTTTGACTTTGTATTTGGGGATATTATCATTGTGGAAGTGTAGCACATTGTGAATAAACAATATTTGGATTGCCTCTTATATCTTTGACTTTATTCAAACATACAAAGAAATAATTGACTAGTTTCTGTAGCCATGGGATCAGAAACTAGCATTGTAGAGCATGTTAACCAACTTAGTTTTCATAGGTAAGAGGAAAGTGGCCCATTTCCTTTGAAATGAACGCTCACAAATTTGCCGTTCATATCATAACAGCCCAAATACACATTCAAGGCTGAAAGTACCTCTTGTCTCTCTCCAAATATACACCTCTTAAAACTGTAGAACTATGGTAAACATATAATAATAATACCTTTTCTATTGCACAGACATTCAAGTTTATAGCATCTTACAACAGGTCATAAGATGTCGGAGTTCTGGTCTTAGGAAAAAGCACTTTACAAATTGCAGCTCTGCCAAGAATCAAACTTTAAAAAAAACTCATAATCCAACTTTCTAGCTATGTTTGTAGTTCTAATTGGGCTAAACACATTAAACTATAACACATGTGCTATTTGCCATAATGATTGTTATCTTCAGTTGCTATTAACTCTAATTGCTTATAAATAAGATTGTTACGGCAAACATTAATTGTTGTTGCTTGGTGAACTGAGCCAATTTTTATTTACAGTAATTACAAGTAGACTATGGTATTGTACATGGTTTTACTTTTTTTCCATAAAAGGAACCTGTCACTTTCCATTTTGCTGGAGGTTTCATTGATGCACCATAGGCTGCCACTATCTGGCTCCCAGATGGGCACGTCACTGTGAGCGAAAAATGTCCAACTGTTCTAAATCCTGACGCTTTCAGTAGCCATGGGATCAGAAACTATCATTGTAGAGCATGTTACCCAACTTGTAGCCAGATTAAGTAAGACTTACAACGGCGTATCAGTAGATACGCCGCCGTAAGGCCGAATCCGCGCCGTCGTATCTTTAAGCGTATTCTCAAACTGAGATACGCTTAAATGTTGCTAAGATACGACCGGCGTAAGTCTCCTACGCCGTCGTATCTTAGCTGCATATTTACGCTGGCCGCTAGGGGCGTGTATCTGGATTTACGCCTAGAATATGCAAATGAGCAACATACGCCTATTCACAAACATACGTACGCCCGTCGCAGTAAGCTACGCCGTTTACGTAAGGCGTTTTTCAGGTGTAAAGATAAACCACCACAAAGATGGCGCAGCCAATGTTTAGTATGGATGTCGGAACTGCCGTTGAATTTCACGTAGTTTACGTCGTTTGCGTAAGCCGTTTCAGAATGGGGCTGGGCGTAGGAAAGCAATGAGTATTTGCGACGTGATTCTGAGCATGCATACGCCGTACCAACGGCCCTTCATTTACATGGGGTTACGTCTACTTTACATGTAGCACGCCCACTACCTGCCTATTTTGAATTAGGCGGGGTTACGACGGGCCATTTGCGCTACGCCGACGTAACTTAGGGAGCAAGTGCTTTGTGAAGTACTTGCCTCACTATGTTACGTCGGCGTAGTGCAAATGGGATGCGCTACGCCGAACTAAAGATGCGCCCGTCTTACTGAATCTGACAATTAGTTTTCATAGGTAAGAGGAAAGTGGCATGTTTCCTTTGAAAATAAAATAAGGTTTTATACAACAATTATATTATTAATTATTATTATTTATACAATAATTTGTTCCTATATCCTTCCAGAGATCATTCATTAGCTTAATTGTTGTTTACAGAGCATAAACCTAGATTATTTGCAATTAAAGATTGATATTTTTAAAAATGCATTCAAATATAATTTATGTAAAAAAATTGGACAAAAAATGATGGACTTATTTGTGCACATTCTTAATTTAACCACTTGCTTACTGGGCACATACACCCCCCTCCTGCCCAGGTGAAAGTTCAGCTTCCGGCACTGCGTCGCTTTAACTGACAATTGCGCGGTCGTGCGACATGGCTCACAAACAAAATTTACGTCCTTTTTTCCCCACAAGTAGAGCTTTCTTTTGGTGGTATTTGATTGCCTGTGCGGTTTTTATTTTTTGCGCTATAAACAAAAAAGAGCAACAATTTTGAAGAAAAATACAATGGCCCAGATTCAGAGAGAATTAGGTTATCGTAGAGTATCAGAAATACACTAGGCCGCCGTTTTTTACTTGGCTCTACGTGGAATCCAGGTAGATTTTGTCCAGTAAACGACGGCGGCGTAGTGTATTTCTCCCGTCGCAATCCATCTGCGCGAGTAGGGGGCGTGAAGCATTTAAAATAGGCGCGTTCCCGCGGCGATCGAACTGCGCATGCTCCGTTCGCAAATTTCCCGCCGTGCATTGCGCGAAATCACGTTGTTACGTCGTAGTAGCGTCGTTTACGTACATTCCTATTCCCAAACGAGTTACGTTAAAAAAAAATAATAATTTCAATTCGACGCGGGAACGACGGCCATACTTTACATGGGTTACGCACTGTTAGACCAGCAAAAAGCTCCTCTAACATTACGTAGCCAAAAAATGACGTAGGCGATTGCGAGGGACACTCGTACCTTCGTGGATCGCCGTAAAAACTAATTTGCATACCCCGACGGTGAAAACGACGCGGACTCCACCCAGCGGCCGCAAAAATATCGCAACGTAGATCCGAGGGCTTATGAGGACGTAAGCCTCTCGGATCGAAGCCCGAAGCCGCCGTATCATGGTTTGAGGATTCAAACTAGTGATACAGCGCGCAAAATTTGAAATTACTCCTGTCTAACACCAGTTAGACAGGCGTAATCGCTCTATGAATCTGGGCCAATATTTTTTACTTGTTGCTATAACAAATATCCCAATTAAAAAAAATAAACACATTTTTTTTCTCCGTTTAGGGCGATACGTATTCTTCTACATATATTAAAAAAAAAAAATCGCAATAAGCGACTTGTTTGCGCAAAAGTTATAGCGCTTACAAAATAGGGGAGAGAATTATTATTTTTTATTTATTTATTTTTTACTAGAAATGGTGGCGATCTGCGATTTTTATTGGTACTGCGACGTTATGGCGGACACATCGGACACTTTTGACACATTTTTGGCGCCATTCACATTTATACTGCAATCAGTGCTATAAATATGCACTAATTACAGTATAAATGTGACTGGCATTGAAGGGGTTAACACTAGGGGGTGAGGAAGGGGTTAAATGTGTATCCTAGGTGTGTTCTAACTGTGGGGGGAGGGGGGGGTGACTGGGGGGTTGACCGATCTGTGTCCCTATGTAGGAAGGAACACAGATCGGGCTCCTCCTCTCCAGAGACAGGACGCTGTCTCTGTGTAAAACGGCAATGAGAGATGATCTATGAGATCATATCTCATTCGCCCACAGATCGCATCACAAACGGCCACTCTGATTGGCCGTTCGCCGCGATCTGTGATTGGCCGTGTCCAAGGGACACGGACAACACAGGGCTTCCCCGCAGCGCGCTCTACAGCGCGCGCTGGGAACGCCCGAAGGAGATGCCGTCAAATGACGGCATGTTGGATATTCAGGCCCGTGCTGTTGCCATCATTCGACGGTAGCGCGGGCCTGAAGTGGTTAAATATGCCCTTTCAAAGTATAGCTAAGGCAAAAGTTTTTTTTTTTTTTTTTTTTTATAGAGCGATTAGGGGGGCTTAAAACACCTGTCAGTTCTTATTGCTGTCTGTGCCCCATTAGGCAGATTTACCCTCTCTATTTGTCATGTTTACCATTATCATCCAAAGTAAACGAGAGAGATAATCCCAAATTTTGAGTTGACATCAGAACATTAATAGAGGGGAAATCTTGCAATGGGGTCACTAAATCTGGTGATACACAGGGATTCCTTCAGTATAAAGGGATTTCCTCTCACTTCCTGTTTTGGCTATGGGACAAGGAGTGGAGGAAAATCTCCACAATGGGACACAGGTTGCTAAAAATGAATAAAAAATGATGTGGGTTATAAACCTCCCTTACGATATTTCAAAATGAAAAGAGTTTAGTTTAACATTTGCAGTTAAATACCAATGTTCCTAATAAATGTCCCCTGAATTATGCCTTTATATGAAAATATCTAGTGTAGATTTAGAAATAGCCAAATCTGAGTAAATAAATGTATATACAAATATAAACAATCATATGGTACTATATATGTGCTCAGTAAGTTTCAAACAATCATAATCAGCAACTTTGTTAAAGTAGAACAAAAGACAAAACTTTTTATAGCTTTGTTCAGAATAAGGAAGGGTTGGACTCTCCAATTTTTATTGCTGCCCCCTGTCTCTAATGATCTCCCCCAAAAAGGTTCTAACGTCTGTATCTGAACCAAAACAACAGTTTGACTGGAGTTTTGCTTATAAATTTTGATTGGATTGTTTTTCTCACAACTCTGATTAGTATCTTGCTGTATTTTATAAGAATCCTATGAAAGAAAGACTTTTTTAATCATATATTTTGACTGTATATTTACTTAGGGCCAGATTCTCTAAGAAATACGCCGGCGTATCGTAAGCCATTTACACTACGCCGCCGCATCGTACTAGAGCAAGTGCCGTATTCTCCAAGCACTTGCTCCGTAGTTTGCGGAGGCGTAGCGAAAATGGCCCAGCGTAAGCCCGCGTAATTCAAATGGGGCGGCTTGTATTTAAATTAAGCGCGCCCCCGCGTCGAATGAACTGCGCATGCACCGGCCGGGGAAAAAGCCCAGTGCGCATGCTCCAGCTCACGTCGGAAAGCGTTGTTGAAACCGACGTCAAAACGACGTGATTGTCACTTACGTAATGCCCTATTCGCGAACGAGTTAGTAAAACGACGTAAGCGACGGAAAAAGCCGACGCTGACCCGACGCCATACTTAACATGGCATCCGACAACACCCAACGGCATCCGACGGAACTTCGTAAGGTTACTCCTCATAGAAGCAGGGGTAACCTTACGTGGACGAAAACGAGGTACGCGACGACGGGGCGGCGTAAAAGCGATCGGGAATCGGCGTACTAGCCTCATTTGCATATGCAAATGAGAAAACAGCGTAAAAGGCCACCTAGTGGCCGGAGTTGTCATTACAACTACGATCCGCAAGTGTAATGGTATTACACTTGTCGGATGTTGAAGCGTATCTATGCCAAAGTGATGCTAAGCATCACTCGCATAGATACGAGCCAAAAAAAACGGCGATACGACGGGGTATCTGAGATACTCCGTCGTAGCGCCGCTGAGAATCTGGCCCTTAGTTTTTTATTAATTATACTGTATTTATTTACTACTCAGCATTTCATAATAATACTTTTTAGCTTTCTCTAAGGCCGCATGAAAACCGATGAAAACGGACTGAAGTTCAGTTTCATCGGTCCAAACCGATCGTGTGTAGGCCCCATCGGTCAGTTGTCCTTCGGTCCAAAAACAGAGAACTTGCTTTAAAATTAAACCGATAGACGCCTGACCGATGGGGCGAAACCGATCGTTAGTATGCAAAGGCATCGGTCAAAAGGCTGCGCATGCTCAGAATCAAGTCGACGCATGCTTGGAAGCATTGAACATCGTTTTTTTCAGCACGTCGTGTGTTTTACGTCACCGCGTTCTGACACGATAGTTTTTTTAACCAATGGTGTGTAGGCACATCAGACCATCAGTCGGCTTCATCGGTTAACCGATGAAAACGGTCCGTCGGATGGACTGATCGTGTGTACGCGGCCTTAATCCTTTTATAATCACAGGTTTCTATTGTTTTCTCCTTTTTAATATGTTATTTTTTTTGCATGTTAAAAATGCATGTATATACATAAACGAAGGAAAAACAAAATTATTTTATGAAATAATATTTCTAAAAAAGGGCTTATCAGAATTTGAATGAATGGTTTTGGAAAGAATTTCATGCTTCTGCAATCCTCATTAGAAAAATCTTGCAAACCGGAGTCATCCTGAATACCAACATTGCTAAGTGAGTACACATCCTGTATGAAGGTGTTTGTTTAGGTTCTACCCAACAGCTGTTGTTAATGCTGTACACGGGTTAATAAAATTTGCTACCTGCCTTCCAGCCAGCCACTGCTGGCAGACAAATACTGCTTGTTTGCAGTTGTCAATTAAGACTTAACACTTTGTGATCTTTTATTGAATGTGGTGAAACATGATTGACCTTCTCTGTGATTAATGCAGGAAGCTCATAATGCTTGGCCAGGATGGTAATTCTGAGTACAGTCAGGTGCGTGATGCCGCCCACCCTTGATTATTAAAGGCTCTGAACTAGGAGCAGTGTATGCAATAGGCATGTATTTTTTATAAATAAATAAGTACAGCTTGTCTCCTAATTAACCAAGTGTGTAAAGCAATTGATAAAAGTGATCACATTATATAAATAAAGATAAGTAACAGGAAATCCAACAATTCAAATAATGACAATGTGTGAAGCTTTACAACTAACAACAGAAAATCCCTTAAGTGAATACAGCCTATATAGCACAAACTCCCAATGGAAAGACTTCTTCCAATAGTAAGTTAATTAGTAGAAACGCCATATGTCCTCCACCAACCAACACTCTGATGCCGTGTACACACGGTCGTTTTTTGTGATGAAATAAAACGACGTTTTAAAAAACGTCATTTAAAATGATCGTGTGTGGGCAAAACGTTGTTTTATGTCTTCTGAAAAACGACCAAAAAAAAATTCGAACATGCTTAAATTTTTTATGTCGTTTTTCAGAATGTCATTTTTTGTGTCATAAAAAATGATCGTGTGTGGGCAAAACAACGTTTTTAAACCCGCGCATGCTCAGAAGCAAGTTATGAGACGGGAGCTTCAATGGAACAGAGTGCCGTCGAACGTGGTGTACGTCACCGCGCTTTGCAAGATCATTTTCAGAAAACGATGGTGTGTAGTCAACGTCGTTTTTTAAAATGAAGTTTGAAAAACGCTGTTTTGTTTCATGAGATAAAACAACGTTTTTTTACATTACAAAAAGTGATCGTGTGTACGTGGCATGAGGCTTACCAGAGTGCATGTGACTCTCACTAGAGAAGTCAAACAGCGCTTGTTGTATTGACTCAGCTCAACAGCTCATATGGTGGTCTCTCCCCTTATAATGATCTTTCATTTCATCACACTCAGGGTACAGTCATTAATCATGTAAAAGAGCCAAAGCACCAATTTCCCATTGTGTAAATCCGGCATATAAATGTATTAAAATTGGGTAAAACATTTACAGATGTTAAGCTTGATCATCAGCATTAAAAAACTACACTTGTGTATCAGCATTAAAAAACTACACAACCCAGAATCCTCAGCAATCCTCATGCATGCATTGTGACTGCACGGCTTCCGACTCCGTCCAACGCTTTTTGTCAGTGATGACATCATCAGGGGCACGCATGTTGTGCATGATGGGTCAGCTCAAAACATTCTAAGATTTGTGACAGTCTTTCATCAAATGATTAGTTATGGAAGCACATCCAGGCTACTTACTCTCACATATATAAACATTTTTAAGATTGTTTTCTTCAGTTTTAATTTATTCTAAGATGGATGAAGTGTAATATAATATGGTAATTAATCATATCCTAGTCAATTTAAAAATGACATTTGGTCAATGTGTTAGCATCAAGGTACCATGAGGTACAGTATGAGGGGTCACAGCAATATGCTGGACCGGCATGGGCTGGCTCAGAGGGGAGATGGTTTGTCCTCCCTCCTCCTGCCTTTTTTCTCTTCGTTTCCTAGGTGCACTGTTCCCGGGGCAGGACCGGCCAGGGATTGGCTCAGCACAACAAGCCAGCTGATTGGACGGTTTGCGCGGTCGTTAGCCCGCGCGGACGGGAGCCTACTTATAGGATCAAGTGAGGCGACCGCTCAGACCGTCTCCCGACGCACAGCAACGCCCGCCCGCCCCCCCCCCCCTATTTTCTTTCTCGCTTTTGCTCAAGTCACGAGGTCATCCAAAATGGATGACAGCATTTAATTTATAATAATTTTAGCCAAGATGGCTTATTTATTTATGTATTTAATTATTTATTGGAGATTGTAACCCCCCCATCCTGGTGGATGACACCGTGGCCAGATTTAATTCCAAATTGAATAAAAAAATGTTGTACTAGATTGGTGTGTTGCCTTTTTTGTAGTATATACCTTTGTGCTAGCCCATGACTTTTCCCAGGGTGTCCAAGTGTATGGATAAGCTGCACAGCCATGAAATGCTGGACATCTGGGAAAAGTGCATGGACTGTTATATAAATGGCAATTATTCATGGACAGACATTGTAAACTTTTTTTTCCATACCTAAGGAATAGGAGAAGTAGGTTGGTCCATAAACAGCTCAGCCAATCATACGGTCCGTCCTCCGCGCAGAGCTGCTTTCTGCTGTGTGTGCATTTACCTTGGAGCTGCCGGCAGGCAGCTTATAGAAGTGGATACAGACACAGAGCCTGCACAGAAACAGTTGCATGTCAAAATTTGACATGTGGGTAGGAGTGGTCGCATGCATCCAAATACAGACACTGTGTGTACCCGCTCCTGCTTGGGTATAAAATTTTGACATGCAGCTCTGTCTGTTTGTCTGTCTGTTTGCATCTAAATGGGATGTCTGTGCGCAGCTCCAAGGTGGTTGCAGACACAGCAAAAGGCGTCTCTGCACAAAGGACAGGCTTCACCATCCCTCTGAAGGATCCCTGAGTGCAACAATGTCCAGAGTTTTTTGGAGTTTCTTTTTAATTGGCTGCTCTTGGCCAAACCTTCACTTCATTTGAGAAAGAAAACCCACCTATTAAAAGAAAACCCAGGAATACTCTAGCACAAGAACTGATATTGGTTCATTCCATCACAGCAATAAACTGCAATGTACACCTAGTTTCTTATGTTAAAAATAATCATATTGCATACTGATTGTAATTGGTTACTCCACTTTCGTGGGAAAAAAAATGAGCAAATAAAAAAAAATTATAACATATACAACTGTGATACAAGTCGTATTGTAATTGAATGTTATTAAAAATTACCTTTCCTTTTCAATCTGCAGCTCTGTAATTTTTTGTAAAATGCAATGCAATATGGCTACTTCTAGGCATTCTGTACACAGATGGTCTACAGAACGCCCCCAGAAATTTAATTTCCAACCTGTGTTATTGGCTTACTGATTTTCCCAGAAGTCTGCATTAAAATAAAAATCTGATTTTAAGCATCCCCTGCAACTAAAATTACATTTTTGGTGAGATATTCTCCAATGGAAAATCACATCTAAAGGGACGCAGACCCTGCAAATTTCCTCATTAGGACCCTGCAGGCGCAGCAGCTGATTGATAATTATAAAACCACTCCCATACAGATTCAAAGCACATGGACAAACAAACAGCAGTTTCTTCAGAATAACAAAAGTTAGGATTCTGCAACAAAGTTTGCTAAAATCCCTGTAATGTACATAGATCACCCAGAGGGGAATGTTACTTTCTCAACAATAGTGGATTTACTCTTTAAATTTAAACATTTTAACAACATGTTGTTTGCCAGAGTCCAGGACGTTCACTGTCTAAAACAGGGATGATTTATTCCAAAAAGGCTTAGCTTAATTTCTTCCAGGTATGGCAGCTTTCAAAGTTTACTTCCCTACTTTTCAGTATTAGCAGTTAGGCAATTAAAGTTGTACAGTTCTCTGCTCTGCTAAATTTGCTACACTGTCTGTGCATCAATATTAGTAAGACATCGTATGTAAAAAGCAAACTGCCAAGAAAGAATTTTTAAGAAATATACGCTCTCAAATTAGAAAATCATTACAAAGCAGTAAGGAGAAATATATGGAAACTGCATATGTCTTTGGGTTTCATTATTAAGCATAGAACAGCAAGAATAAAGAGCTGATTGCTTTTCACATTTATCAAGCACAAAGACCCACAGCTGTGGGATGCCAAATGCAAGGTTGTTAGCTAAAAGTGTGCTTGCTAGGGTGTTTAAAGCTGAAGTTTGGGTTTAGATATATTTTCATAGTTACACTGTTCATGGTTTTATAGTCACAGCCTGGTCATGTGTCATACCTGGAAGATTTAATTGTTGTATTATGAACACAGGAGGTTGCTTACTCAGCAAGAACACTATTCAGAAAACACTGCATTTTCACAATGAATGCAAAGTACTCTATGATTGGATGCAGTAAAGACGTGGAGTGGTGTTGTCACAACCTCCACCTTGTCCAATAAGAGAACACTTTGCATCGACCAGCTTACCATTAGCAATAGTTGTTAAAGTAGTTCTAAAGGTTGAAGGTTCTATGCATTCTATGCACGAGAGTAAAAATCAAACCTTCTGTGTGCAGCAGCCCCCAGTCTCTCCTAAAGCCTCATCGGACTTTTCCGTGGATTTTGGTCCAAAGGGCGTTGGCCGTAAACTTGTTCTGCATACACACGGCAGAACATTTTCAGCCAACATTCACCAAATCACGTGGTTTTTCAACTCTTTACCGCCACACTTTGGGCAACTTCTGCTATTGCTTATTAAAAAGGTTAATGCAGCGCATACAATTCAAATGATGCAATAAAAAGTGAAAAAACCCAGCAAAAAAAAAAACCTGGGCCAAAAAGTCAATAAAAATCAAAATTCAATGTGAATAAAAAGTCCAAGAAAATGTGTGACAAACAAATTCCAGAATCCGCTGTTCAAAAACAATAAGTGATCCCTCCACCACTATAGGATTGGCCACTCTCAACTTAAGGCATGGACTCCTGTGTTATCAGGTAGTCATGCAAGCAGTAATGCAGATACACCCGATGGCAAGTTGTCTTATCAGGTCCCTCAGTAATCCGTAGCAGGATAATAAACCATGTATGGAAAAAAGAAAGATCTAAGATTCACACCCATTCTCCTGCTCTCCAGGATTGAGTCTGAAAGAGTGACTCCTCCCTAGGGCTTGAACTGACTCCAGCAGTAATCGGCGTGCGTCCTAAGAGTAGGATGTACGGCTCCTGGAGCCAGATAGGCAGGGTTTTCCTCCCCCAGCATCAGCCTCCACTGTCAGATCCGCTCTGACCTCGAGCCGCCCCTGGAGCCGCCCCTGGATCCCCTGGTTCTTTCTCCCTCTGGAGCCCCCACCTGCCAGAAACCAGACAGGCAGATGGTGACAGACACTGCAAGCTTGCACTATCCCTCCATTCCTCCAGCAATCCACTGCTTGGCTTCCCCCTGCTTCACCTGACCCCCCTGGCTTCCCTCTGTTCACCCTTCCCCAGCAGGTAAGCCTTTCACTGAGGCTGCAGGCGGCCGTCCTTTTTAGGACAGCAGCTGCTGCCACTTAAAGCCCCTGCTATCCCCCTATCCACATCTCCCTTCCTATACCCCCACACTACCCATCCGCCACCTTCCCTGCAATCCTTGGCAATTTTCAGCCATTTCTGGCATTTCTGGCTTCCAGGCCGGCGTTTTTCGATACATCCGCGCCGGCCTGGAAGCAATCGCGGCAGCCGCAATTTAGGAAATACTACCTGCCTGCACCAAAAAAGCCCTCCAAACTGAGAGCCTATTGAGGATCGATTGACGATCAATTATCAAAGGTCTCTGCCGCTTGCCCCAACCTAAGCACATATCATGTGCTTTGATCAACACCAGATCGGCTGTAAAACACAGAGTAGAAATCCATGATTTCATTCTACAGCACGATTTAGACTGCCTCTTTATCACAGAGAGCTGGCTTACAGCCGATTGTGACACCATTCTAGGAGAATTGGTGCCAGAAAACTACCGTATTATAACGGAAAACAGAATAGGGCAAAGAGGAGGAGGATTGGCGGTGATCCATAAGACACGTCTTGCGATCACAAAACCAGTCCTTCAAAATCCTCTTCCATTCATGGAAACCCTTACTCTACAACTGCAAGCAAACTCCCAGGAGACAGTCCGGATTCTACTCTGCTATAGGCCACCCGGCCCAAAATCGCAGTTTCTCCCTTCATTGACTTCATCCACTTATACCCTGAACAGCAAACAGGGATTTCAACCTCTGGGCCAACTCCCCGCAAGACCCCGTTGCCGATGCCTGCATTGACCACCTGGAAGGATTAGGGCTTCAGCAATTAGTATGTGGGCCCACACATGCCTCAGGTCACACACTCGATCTTATTTTCAGACACCATCTGGAAATAAAAATCTTGGAAAATGAACCATTGCCTTGGACAGATCACCATGCAATTAAATTCATTATTACTCAATTCCCCCCTTAATAAAAACATCAAATCCAGTGACAACACACTGGACCAGATGTCAGAAGAAGCTCCACTCGGAACTCTTCAAAGTCACATTAAGGGAAAAAATAAAATCAATTCAGCCGCATCAAAAGGCTGAGGAAACTCTGAAGGGCATAAACACAGCACTATTACAGTCAGCCGACTTAATAGCACCGAAACGCAAAACCCACATCCGGAAAAATAACGCAGGCTGGTTCAACACCCAGCTGGCGTTACGGAAGCAAGAGCGCAGGAGGGCAGAAGCCGCCTGGAAGAGAAGTTCATCAGATGAGAACCTCTCCATCTACAAGGAAATAACCAGAAAATACCACAAGGAAATCTTCGATGCCAAGAAAATCAATGCCCTTAACCGCCCCCGCGAGCTCTTTAAGCTGGTCACTCAGACCATGAATCCAGGATGTCTTGAAGCCCCCAATTCGGACTCACAAGAATTCTGCGAGTTATCGGATTACTTCATTAATAAAATTGAAGGAATCCGGCAAAGCATTGAGCAGAACAACTCCCCCCGTAGCCCCCCCAGTAATTATTCACATAGCACCGGCAGTAACTCGCCACAACCAGGTAAGTTCACGCTGGAACCCGTCTCTACCCATGACATTAAAAATATCATTGGTACTCTGCGTAACAGCACTGCGCCTAATGATATCATTCCCACCAAACTGCTGAAGGAATGTGCCGACATCCTGGCACCTCCTATCACGCAGCTTATTAACCAATCCTTTAGGGAGGGCACAGTGCCTGCCCAGTTGAAGGAAGGTATAATTCGACCTATCTTGAAGAAACCCACCTTGGACCCCAAGGATCCACTGCACCGCCATCCCATAACAGGCCTAAACTCTCTTTCGAAGGTCATGGAGAAAGTAGTGGTACAACAGCTGCAACAGCATCTAGATACCCACAAGCTACTTGATCCATATCAATCGGGATTCCGACCCGGACACGGGACAGAAACCGCATTGATCAAGATATGGGACGACGCTCTCGAGGCCGCAGACGAAGGAGAATCTTGTCTTCTGGTTTTGCTGGACCTAAGCGCAGCCTTCGACACAGTAGACCATAAGCTTCTATTGACTCGGCTAGCTGAAGTAGCCAAAGTCGCAGAAGGCGAACGTGAATTACATCGGGCACACAGGTCAGTTAGGGGTCAGACATTAATGGAGAGTGGAATGGGGATAGATGGAGGTGGGGTTATGGCAGGTGACAAGAAAGTTCCCATGTTGCAAACAGCCATTGGAAATTATAGTGCCATTTGCACTACTAAAAATTATATGAATCATATGAAAAACACCAGCGAAAAATGTAACAATACATTTAAGTGTTTGTTCACCAATGCCAGAAGCCTTCCAAGCAAAACAGGTGAGTTGGAAGCTCTGGTGCATGAGGAGAGCTATGATGTAATCGGTATTGCTGAAACTTGGCTTCAATCCTCACATGACTGGGCTATTAATATTCCTGGCTATGCTCTCTTTCGGAAAGACAGGGTAAAAAGGAAAGGTGGAGGGGTCTGTCTCTATGTGAGAAGTGACCTCAAAGCAAGCGTGAAAGAGGACCTGGTTGATGGAGAGTGTGATGAAGTTGAAGCATTATGGGTGGAACTGCATACAGATGTGCGTAGTTCAAAGCTAATCATTGGAGTTTGTTATAGACCACCCAATGTTAATGAGGAGGTGGAGACTCAGCTCCTTGCACAGATGGAAAGGGCTGCAAGGGCAGGGACGGTGATAATAATGGGGGATTTTAACTACCCAGAAATTGACTGGAATAATGGAATTTCTGGGACAGTTAAAGGACAAAAATTTAAAAACCTATTGCAGGACAATTTTATGGTCCAGTTTATTGAGGCCCCAACTAGGAATGATGCTCTGTTGGACCTGGTAATCTCAAACCATGCAGAGCTCATTACTAATGTTCAGATAAAGGAACACCTGGGTAGCAGTGATCATAACATGATTTCGTTTAATGTAAACTATAAGCAAGAAATACATACAGGAAAGATAAAAACACTTAATTTCAAGAGAGCAAATTTTCAAAGCATGAGGACTGCTCTCCAGGGCTTGGACTGGGAGGGAATATTGGCACCGATGAACACAGAACAGAAATGGGAATTCTTCAAAAAGACTCTTTGGAACCTCACTGCAAAGTATATTCCCATGGGCAATAAGTTTAAAAGGCTACAGATAAAACCTATGTGGCTCACGGTTAAAGTTAAAAAAGCTATAAACAATAAGAAAATAGCTTTTAAAAAAAATATAAAAAATGAAGTAACACTAGTGTCGTTTAAATGTTACAAAGAATATAATAGAATATGTAAAAAGGAAATCAAGGATGCAAAAATTCAAAATGAACGACAGATTGCAAAAGATAGTAGGACAAACCCCAAAAAATTATTTAAATATATTAATAGTAAAAAGGTCAAGTCTGAGCATGTAGGCCCTTTACAAAATAATCTAGAGTGGGTGACTGAGGACATAGAGAAGGCAAATTTATTAAATGCTTTCTTCAGCTCTGTGTATACAATGGAGAATGGGGGAGCTCATGTCGATATAGGGGGTGGGAGTGACATAGCCCCAAATCCACAATGGCTCAAAAGTGATATGGTCCAGAAATATTTAGACAGAATAAAGGTGGATAAAGCACCTGGACCAGATGGCATCCACCCACGGATCCTAAAAGAATTGAGCTCTGAAATTTCAAAGCCACTGTATCTAATATTTAGGGACTCATTAATGACAGGAATAGTACCACTGGATTGGCATAAAGCCAATGTGGTGCCCATATTTAAAAAGGGAACAAAGTCTTTACCTAGTAACTATAGACCTGTTAGTTTAACTTCTATAGTTGGAAAGATACTGGAACGTTTAATAAAAGACCACGTGGATGAGTTCTTGCTGGAAACAAACTATTTAAGCAGCAGACAGCATGGATTCATGAAGGACAGAAGTTGTCAGACAAACCTGATTTCCTTTTATGAAGAGGTAAGTAAAACCCTGGACAGAGGCGTGGCAGTGGACGTGGTATACTTGGATTTTGCAAAAGCTTTCGATACAGTTCCCCACACACGGCTCATGTGTAAGGTAAGGTCTACAGGATTAGATATATCAGTTTGTAAATGGATAGAAAACTGGCTGAAAGACAGAATTCAGAGAGTTGTGGTTAATGATTCTTACTCTGAATGGTCCAAGGTTATCAGCGGTGTACCCCAAGGTTCAGTGTTGGGTCCCTTACTTTTCAATATATTTATAAATGATATTGGGTCTGAGATCAAAAGTAACATTTCTGTTTTTGCAGATGACACCAAGCTATGCAGTGGAATAATGTCCTTGCAGGATGTCTCCAATTTACAAGCCGACCTCAATGCTCTGTCTAATTGGGCGACTAAGTGGCAGATGAGGTTTAATGTTGAGAAATGTAAAGTTATGCACTTGGGGCTAAGAATATTCATGCATCATACATGCTAGGGGGAGTACAACTGGGGGGATCTGTAGTGGAGAAGGATCTGGGGGTTTTAGTTGATCATAAGCTCAATAATGGCATGCAATGCCAAGCTGCGGTTTCCAAAGCGAGCAAAGTCCTTTCTTGTATTAAGAGAGGTATGGACTCCAGAGATAGAGATATCATTTTGCCTCTGTACAAATCATTAGTAAGACCTCATCTGGAATATGCAGTCCAGTTTTGGGCACCAGTTCTCAAAAAGGATATCGGAGAACTGGAGAAAGTGCAGAGAAGGGCAACCAAACTGATAAGAGGCATGGAGGAGCTCAGCTATGAGGAAAGATTAGAGGAACTGAATTTATTCACTCTTGAGAAGAGGAGAATAAGGGGGGATATGATCAACATGTACAAATACATAAGAGGTCCATATAGTGAACTTGGTGTTGAGTTATTCACTTTAAGGTCAACACTGAGGACAAGGGGGCACTCTTTACGTCTGGAGGAAAAGAGATTTCACCTCCAAATACGGAAAGGTTTCTTCACAGTAAGAGCTGTGAAAATGTGGAACAGACTCCCTCCAGAGGTGGTTCTGGCCAGCTCAGTAGATTGCTTTAAGAGAGGCCTGGATTCTTTCCTAAATGCACATAATATAACTGAGTACTAAGTTTTGTAGGTAAAGTTGATCCGGGGTAAATCCGATTGCCTTTCGGGGGATCAGGAAGGAATTTTTTCCCCTCCGGTAGCAAATTGGATCATCGCTCTGCTGGGGTTTTTTGCCTTCCTCTGGATCAACTGTGGGTATGGAGTTGGGTGTATGGGAGGATGTACTGTGTTTTACTTTGTTTTATTTTTATTTTTTTTTATGGTTGAACTGGATGGACTTGTGTCTTTTTTCAACCTGACTAACTATGTAACTATGTAACTATGTAACTATGTAAGGCGATCTATCCTGGTTTTCCTCTTTCTTGGAAAACCGATCGCAAATAGTGAAGCTAGGACTTTTCACTTCGGAAAAACGGAAAGTATCATGCGGAGTCCCTCAAGGATCCCCCCTGTCGCCGGTGTTATTCAACATCTATCTGCGTCCTCTTTTTGAAATCATCAGCAGTCAAAAACTGCTCTATCATTCATATGCAGACGACACGCAACTGTATTTCCGCATTTGCAATAAAAAGGATCACCACCTCAATCTACAGAATTGCCTCTCTTTGATAAATGACTGGATGACCAAGAGTTATCTTAAACTCAACGGAGCGAAAACAGAACTTCTCCTGTTTCACGCTAAGCGTAGGAACCAACCAGCAACAACTTGGACCCCCCCACCCATTCTGGGTAAATTCATCACCCCTAGCGCCAAAGTCAAAAGTCTTGGGGTCATCTTCGACTCCTACATGACAATGGACGCACAAATAGGGTCAGTAGTCAGCGGATCTCACCATCTGCTGCGCCTACTACGCAGACTTACTCCTTTCATTCCTAAAGAAGACGTAGCAGTCGTGGTAGGAACAATTGTTAACTCCAGACTGGACTATGCAAATCCCCTTTACCTTGGACTCCCGAAGTACCAAATCGCAAAACACGGCTGCGAGACTTGTGACAGGGAAAAAACCCTGGGAATCTATCTCACCTTCGTTGAGATCCCTTCACTGGCTGCCAGTGAAAGACAGAATTGCTTTTAAAGCACTCTGTCTAACGCATAGATGTATCTATGGGAAAGCTCCCATATATCTGTGCGAAAAAATAAAAGTCCATAACCCCAATCGCATCTTGCGATCCACCAACCAAAATTTACTCCAGATACCGAAAGCCAAATACAAGTCCAAAGGAGATAGAAGATTCGGGGTCCAAGGTCCTAGACTATGGAACGCTTTACCAACCAATATTCGGTTGGAGGAGAATTACCTAGCATTCAGGAGAAAGGTCAAGACTCATCTCTTTTGATATCAAAGGAGACAGGAACAACAAGCGCCCAGAGACGATTCAATTCGCATGTGCAGCGCTATATAAGTTTTCATTCATTCATTCATTCATAAGTGCTCTCTGTTTCAAAATTACAAAAAATGATTGGATATGCATAAAACTTCTCACAAAAAGCATTTTGAGCATGCGTGTTTGTACTTTGGATTTTAGTCCAATGGACTTGTGTAAACATGATTTGATGATTCTTCATCGGACATTTGTTGTCGGAAAGTTTGAGAGCATGCACAGAGAACATTTGTCCTTTGAAAAACCGACAAAAATTGTCTGATGGAGCATACAGACCGGTGGATTTTCCAATAAAACACATCCATTGGACTGTTGTTTTAGGAAAGTCAGATTGTGTGTATGGGCCTTTATATTTACCTGAGCTTCATCGCGATCCAGCCATGTGCATGAGTGTCTTGGCTCTCAGGGAAAGCTCTCACCTCATTGGCTGAGACATTGGCTCTCCCTGCTATCAATAACAGCCAGTGAGCAAATGAGGAGAGAGAGGGGCGGGGCTGAGTCACAGCTCTGTGTCTGAATGGACACACAGAACAGTGGCTCAGGACAGCACCTGCTTGGCTCCCTTGGCAAGCTGCTTGCTCTGGGGGGGAACTCAATAGGAGGGAAGCGGGGGACCCAAGAAAATAAGTATCGGGGCTGCTTTGTGCAAAAACCACTGCACAGAGCAAGTAAGTATAACATGATATAGTTTTCTTTTAGTTTTTTTATTGTTCGTTTAATATCACTCTAAGGACACTAGCAGGTGGAGGCATCACTGAGCCCTTCACAACCAGTGACATCACTGGCCTCATTCACTTACATTGGAATCACTGGCAATATAAGCAAAGAAGCGGGGATAGTTTAAAAAAAATGTTCAGTGCCTCCCCCAAAAAATCTATACTATACCCTTATCCGAGCATGCAGACTAACAGTGCCCTTAAACGTGCCCTCAATATAAAGAGTTACATTGTCCCCATGTTGATGAGGACAAGGGCCTCTTCCCCACAACCCTGGCTCAGTAGCTGTAGGGGTCTGTGAATGAGGATGTCCCCTTTGAAGAACTTGTAAAAAAACTGTAAATGAGTGTGGGTACTGTGTACCCCTTACTCTTTCACATAGGGGTGGAGGTGTTATCTTGTTGTCCCCTATTAATAAATCTCCCACCCACAGACCACTAAAACCACTAGTCAACGGTTGCGGAGAAGAAGCCCTTGATCTCATAAACATAAGGACAAGGTGTTTTGCCAGGGGAGTTATTCCTGCAAAGGCAGCTACCCATATTGAGGGCATGTGGCTTGTTATGCTTCAAGAGGGAAGGGCACACCCTCACCCCCTTTTCCTGGCCTACTAGAGGTCCTCTGTAACCTCTGTAAATTTATATGTACTGAAGTTTGGCGCCATTTCACAAATGTGCGCTATTTTAAAGTGTGACATATTAGGTATCCATTTACTCATTTACTTCACATTATACAAAAAAAAATTAAAAATCGGGCTTACGTTTGTGGTGTTGTCTTTTCTATTCATGAAACTGTTTTGTTCCTCAAAAAAACACGTTTAAAAAAATTGCTGCTCAAATATTGTGTGACATAAAAAGTTGCAACGATCACCATTTTTTTCCCATAGGATGTTTACTAAAACAATATATATAAATATATATATATATATATATATATATATATATATATATAATGTTTAGGGGTTCTGAGTAATTTTCTAGCAATTTTTTTTCCCCACAAATAGAGCTTTCTTTTTGGTGGTACTTGATCCCCTCTGCGTATATTGATTGGTTTGTACAAAAGTTATAGCATCTACAAAATTGGGGATAGATTTATGATTTTTTTTTAATTATTATATATTTTTTTACTAGTAATGGTAGTGATCAGCGATTTTTAATTGGACACTTTTGACACATTTTTGGGACCAGTGACATTTATACAGCAATCAGTGCTATAAAAATGCACTGATTACTTTATAAATGACACTGGCAGGGAAGGGGTTAACACTAGGGGGCGAGTAAGGGGTTAACTGTTTTCCCTAGGTTTGTTCTAACTGTGGGGGGATGGGACTAACTAGGGGAGGAAAGAGATTGTTGTTCCTACTTAGTAGAAACACGCGATCTGTCTCCTCTCCCTGACAGTACTAGGATTTGTGTGTTTACACACACAGATACTCGTTCACACTCTGTCACAAGTGATTGTGGGGTGCCCGGGCAGTCATCACAGCCGCTGGGCACTCGCTTCGGGTCCGTTGACACACTGCATCTTAAAGGGGTTGTAAAGGTTTGTTTTTTGTGTAGCGCCCCTGTACTTTCAGTACGGACGCTATTTAAATTTAGAAGGGGAATGAGAGAGTTACCTTACTCATTCATGTTGATTTGTATAAATTAGGTTTTTGCCGGGCTGGATTGCCTGTGGTCTCATTCTGTGTTCCAAAGATACGTTTCCATCTTTGGTCGACAGGTGGCGCCAGAGGGGTCCAGGCGGAGACGCCTTTCTCCAGCAACCAATTAGAGGGGTGTTTCCCTCGCGGGGCATGCTGAAGGAGGGTATTTCTGGTGCAGACGCCATTTTGTGGGGTTCTTCCTCTCTACCCGTTCCTGGTTCCGGGTGTGGCACCCACCTTTAGGCTACGCAGAGTTCCTGACTCTGGGCCCTCATGGCCCGGAGCAACTGAAGTTAAGAAGGGGGCCTCAGTGACTTACTGAGTCCCTACATCTATGAGAAGTTCCCAAGCCAGTTTGTGCTGTTCGGTGGAGAAGTCGGTCTGAGGTGAGCCCGGAGGCAGGTGATCCTAATAGGCTTAGACAATCCACAAGGGATCCGAGTTGCTGGACACTGACGAATTATATGTTGTAATTTGTCAGTCAGTGATTCCAAAATAAACCTAAGATGCTACCTGAGGGAGATACAGGCAAATTTACTCATTGAGAAGGAACTGCTCCATTGAACTGCATTCCAGAGTAGGGGTCTGTGGCAGAGGCACCACTCCTAATTTACATTGAGACAAGCCTGTGGCAGAGGTTTGACTTTCCTTCTCAAGTTCTTAGTGATATTCCGGCTGCCAGTTCTGTGAGAGAGACTGTCCGGGTACACTACACCCATGCAGGCTGGAGTGGCGACGGAGCAAAAGGGTACCATTGAAGCAGGACTGCTTCCACAAATAGTTGAGGCATGAATCTGCAACTTTCTTTTTTTCTTCACCATCTTTTTCATGCACCTGAAGTTACCTGTTTGCCTCGTTGGGCAAGAAAATAAAAGCATGAAAAACGACACCTTGCTGTTTGGACATTCCGTCATTGCTCACATCATTTACTTTTCTTCATACCCCTAGACATGCTACAAAGGTGACACGCCGATCCCAAATCTAACCAGTGGCTCCTGCGGGGGTGAGTGCTACATTTATTTTCTAAATTGGTTCCTTTAAGCTAGTGCATTGTTGGTTCACTTACGTTTTCCTTCCATTTCCCTTCTAAATATTTATTTTCTTTGTTTTCTTTGTCTGAATTTCTCACGTCCTGTTCCTCCTTAGTAAGGTGTTCAGTAAGCTGTTCTAAATGACTTTCCACGGCTCAGATGATGGTGGAAAGCTTACTGAGGAGAAACAGGAAGTGAGAAATTCAGACAAAGAAAAAAACATTTAGAAGGGAAATCAAAGTAAAAGGTAAGTGAACCAACAATGCACTAGCTTAAAGGAACCAATTTAGAAAATAAAAGATGAACCTTTACAACCCCTTAAAGGAGCTAACGTACAGCTACGACGATCCGCCCAGGGGAGCCATCCTGCTGCCGTAAAACGGCTGGTCGGGAACCAGTTAAAGTGTCCGCTCTGAAGTTTGTTTCTGACAGGCTGCACAAGGATCCCCATATCTCTTGAACCATAGGTCGTAGGAGCCCCAATTATTACCAGGGGTGGGGTAGGACTTAGACTACATACCACTCAAAGCTCGATTTTTTTTTAATGTTCATGGCCCTGCCTCCCCTAACTGCACGTACCTGATGTACATACACTTTTTTTCGTAAATGTCAATGTTGCTGTAGTAGATTTTATACATAGAGAAGATGCACCACTTCACAGGCAGGGTCATGGCACTCCCCAGGAATATTATTTATTGTGCATGTTTAATGTTTCACTTTACAGTATAAGCATTACTAAAATCAGGCAAATCCTAGGAAAATTTAATTTTAACTTAGAAAATAGCCATTACTGTTTTTCATTGACTTCAGTGAGGTTTAGATTTGGCACCTGAACTTTTTTTTTAAAGGGTAAATTTTATTGTACATATTGTCAGTATCATACATTAACATATTACAGTACACATTTTTGTACATTATATTTCACTTACATCAACAAACAAACTCAGGATTACGCAATTACAGCATGTATCTGACATCAAATTACACATCCAGAAACCACTAGTAATAAACAGGAACAATAATGGAGAACTAACACCCATCTCTTATGACACCTCCAGTGTTCAACATAAGTTAGGGTAGGTTCACACCACGATTTTCTATATAGTTTTTGGATACGTTTTTAAAAAAAAAAACGTATGCAACCGTACAGAAAACCGTGGCCATAGACTTTACATTAAAAACCGTATTTGCCATAAATCATACGGTTGTATCCGGTTTTCAAACCATACGGTTTTTAACTTTTTTTTTCTGGAAAAAAAACGTGGTCTACCACGGTTTTTGGTCTGGTTCAAAAACTGTATACGGTTATTTTAACATAGGACTCTATGAGAACTGTATGTCGTTGCAGATCTGACCGTTTTTTTCTATACGGTTGTTAACCTTGCACATGCGCAGGAGGTCAAAACTGGAAGGGGCCATCCGCAGATAATCATGGAACTTTTCTGGATACATACGTAACTGGACAAAAAGTGAATCAAAAGCACCAAGCCTAGGCCGAATGGCATTCACCGGGTGCACCCAAAACCTACGTGAAAATCTCCTCCACATAAGCTCCCTCTGACGCTTCCGCAGCTGTACCAGCTTTAGGTGCAAAATGGGCACAATAGGCATGGTTAACCACTTGACCACTGGGCACTTAAACACCCTTAACCACTTAAGGACCGCCGCATGTACATTTACGTCGGCAGAATGGCACCGACAGGCACATCAACGTATATATACGTTGGTGCCTTGGGGGGGATCGGGGGTCCGATCGGACCCCCCCCGTACATGCGGCGGTCCGCGCGGCTGCAGGAGCGATCCGACAAGTGGGGGCGGCTATCCGTTTTCACCCGCCCCCTCCGGATCGCTCCCAGCCAATGCGCGCGCCCGCCCGCCCTGTCACTTCCTCCTCCTGTGTAAACACAGGAAGGAGGAAGCGACGTGATCTCTCCCTCGGCGTTTGTTTCAAGCGCCGCTGAGGAGAGATCACCACACTACAAGTAAGTCTGCACTAACAGCACACTTACACACAGACACAAACACATTTAACCCCCGCGATCGCCCCCCCCTCCCCCCTGTCACAGTGTCACTGAATGCAGTAATCATACATGTATGATTACTGTATTTAGTGTCAGTGTGACAGACAGTGTGACAGTCAGTCAGTGTTAGTGTCAGGGTAGCCCCCCCCACCCCCCCCAATAAAGTTTTAACCCCTTGATCACTGCCCTAGTTAACCCTTTCACTCCCTATTGCCAGCATCACTAAGCGATCATTTTTCTGATCGCTGTATTAGTGTCGCTGTTCCCGCTAGGTAGCTAATTTTTTTTTAATGCGATTTTTTTTTTTACTAAAGACATGTGGCTAAATAAATTTTGGCCTAAATGTTTGACTAAAATTTAGTTTATTGGTTTTTTATTATAACAAAAAGTAAAAAATATTGATTTTTTTTCAAAAATGTCGCTCTATTTTTGTATATAGCGCAAAAAATAAAAATCGCAGAGGCGATCAAATACCACCAAAAGAAAGCTCTATTTGTGGGAAAAAAAGGAGGCGAATTTTGTTTGGGAGCCACGTCGCACGACCGCGCAATTGTCTGTTAAAGCGACGCAGTGCCGAATCGCAAAAACCCCTTGGGTCATTTGCCAGCGTATTGGTCCGGGTCTTAAGTGGTTAATAACCAGACCAATTTTCAGCTTTCGGTGCTCTCACAGTTTGAATGACAATAACTCAGTCATACAACACTATAACCAAATGAAATTTTTGTCCTTTTTTTTCCCACAAATAGAGCTTTCTTTTGGTGGTATTTCATCACCTCTGCGTTTTTTTTTTTTTTTTGCTATAAATGAAAAAAGAACAACATTTTGCAAAAAATAATAATTTTTCTTCATTTCTATTATAACATTTTGCAAAAAAGTAATTTTTCTTCATAAATTTGGCCTAAAATGTATACTGCTACATATCTTTGGTAAAAAAAATAAAAAATGTTGGATATTATTTAGTCTGGGTGAAAGTTATGGGGTCTACAAGCTATGGTACCAATTACTGAAAATTGATCAATTTCATCACACCTGATGTACTGACAGCCTCTCTCATTTCTTGGGACCCTAACATGCCAGAAAAGTACAAATACCCCCCAAATGACCCCTTTTTGGAAAGAAGACATTCCAAGGTATTTAGAAAGAGGCCTGGTGAGTTTTTTAAAGTTGTAATTTTTTTCCCACAATTCTTTGCAAAATCAAGATTTTTTTTTTTCATCAAATTTTCATATTATTAGGTTATTTTTTACACACAGCATATGCATACCACAAATTACACCCCAAAACACATTCTGCTATTCCTCCCGAGTATGGCAATACCCCATGTGTGAGACTTTTACACAGTGCGGCCACATACAGAGGCCCAACATGCAGGGAGCACCCAGGCCAATTCTGACATTTCTCTCCTACATGTAAAAATCATAATTTATTTGCTAGAAAAATACATAGAACACCAAAACATTATATAAAGATACCTCACATGTGTGGTTTGAACACTGTTTTTATATGTGGGCGGGACTTGCGTATGCGTTCGCTTCTGCATGCAAGCTCGCGGGGACAGGGGCGCTGTATGACCAGAGTATTGCTGAGTATGCCCAGAGTATTGCCAGAGTATTGCCAGAGTATTGCCCAGAGTATTGCCCAGAGTATTGCCCAGAGTATGCCCAGAGTATTGCGGAGTATGCTCAGAGTATTGCGGAGTATGCCCAGAGTATTGCCAGAGTATGCCCAGAGTATGCCCAGAGTATTGCCAGAGTATTGCCAGAGTATGGCCAGAGTATTGCCCGGAGTATGCCCAGAGTATTGCCAGAGTATGCCCAGAGTATGGCCAGAGTATTGCCAGAGTATGGCCAGAGTATTGCCCGGAGTATGCCCAGAGTATTGCCAGAGTATGCCCAGAGTATTGCGGAGTATGCCCAGAGTATTGCCAGAGTATGCCCAGAGTATTGCGGAGTATGCCCAGAGTATTGCCAGAGTATGCCCAGAGTATTGCCAGAGTATGCCCGGAGTATGCCCGGAGTATGCCCAGAGTATGCCCGGAGTATGCCCAGAGTATGCCCAGAGTATGCCCAGAGTATGCCCAGAGTATTGCCAGAGTATGCCCAGAGTATTGCCAGAGTATTGCCAGAGTATGCCCAGAGTATTGCCAGAGTATGCCCAGAGTATTGCCAGAGTATTGCCAGAGTATGCCCAGAGTATTGCCAGAGTATGCCCAGAGTATTGTCAGAGTATTGCCAGAGTATGCCCACAGTATTGCCAGAATATGCCTGAGTATTGCAGAGTATGCCCAGGTGACTATTGCCCAGTATTGCAGAGTATATGCAGCAGGGATGGCTGAGCAGGGAGGGAGGAATGGATGGATCTGTGACTACATTTGTCACAGATCCAGCCCGCAGCACTGCCGCTGCCATCCGCTCCCTCCCCTCTCCTCTCACACTGTACCGATCGGTACAGAGAGAGGAGGGAGGAACCGGCGTCAGCACATGACGCCGCTTTGTTGACAAGTGATCGCTCCGTCATTGGACGGAGCGATCACGTGGTAAACCGCCGCTATCAGCGGCGATTTACCGTGATCCATGATGATGCGGATGTTCCCGTGTGCGCGCCTCAGGAGGCGCGCGGGAGCGCGATTCTGAGAGGCCGTTAATTAACGGCCACTTAGAATCAAGCAATCGCCCTGTAGCCGTACTTTCGGCATAGGGCGGTTGCAAAGTGGTTAAATGACTGAAAATACACACCAAATCACTAGCTGTAAAAATAACCTGCGCTCTCTCTCTCTCTCCAACCTAGCAAGGCAAGGCTAGTTGGCAAACCCCTCCTACTTCCCTTGAAATTTCAATAGAACAACTGAAACTTTATTGAAAAATAAAAAAATTCTGTTTAAAAAACGGATGCAACCGTATACAACCGTATGTAACCGTACTACTTATTTGTAACCGTTTACGGTTTTAAACCATATACGGTTGCTTTTTGAAGCATACGGTTGAGTACGGTTGGGTCCGTTTTTTAGAATACGTTTTTTAAAAAAAAAAACGTATCCAAAAACTGTATAGAAAATCGTGTAAACGGCTCCAAGTCCAACTCGACATCATATTTCTACCCACAACTCTAAACACATCGGGCCAGATTCAGCAAAGGTTACGCTGGCGGATCGAGTGATCCGCCAGCCTAACTGTGGCTTTGAGCCGGCGTTTCTGTTTTCTGTAACCAGAAAACAAGAAACGCCGGGTTGAAGTTCCGATGCGAGCAGCGTAACTGAGTTTCGCCATCGCATCGTTACTTCAACTTAAAAATGGCGCCGGGGGCGTTCCCGCCGATTTACGCTCAAAAAATATGTTAATGAGCGGAAATCGGCAATTCACGAGCGAAATCCGGCGCGACGCAATGACGATACGACGTTTCCGGACGGGATACGCGGCGCATAGATATACCTACATGGGGCTGGAGTATCCTATGTTAGGTATAGGCGTCGTCATCGCGTCGGGAAAAAAAAAAAAACGTCGCTTGCGTAAAACGGTCATGAATGGGAATGTGACGTCATTGACGTTCATTCACAGATTTTGGAGCATGCGCACGGGGATGTTTTGACACTCGACGCATGCGCAGTACGTTGGCGGCGGGATCGCGCGTAGTTAGCATACTACACGCCCCGTACCCGCGACATTTGAATTCCGCCGGCTCATTTGTGATGCGCTGCCGCAACTTTAGGAGCAAGTGCTTCGTGAATGACAGCACTTGCTCCTAAAATTTCGGCAGCGCAACGCAAATCAGAAGCGTTACTCCAGAGCAAAGATGCTCTGGAATACGTGAATCTGGCCCATCTTATCTACTGTCCATTACTTCACCGCCGCTATAACGCTTACGCAAACTACGTAAACTACGACGGCCGGCCGCAAGTACGTTCGGGAATAGCCGTAAATCCCTCATTTACATATTCGACGCGTAAAACGACGGAAGCGCCACCTAGCGGCCAGCGTAAAAACTGCAACTAATATACGACGGTGTAACAGAATTACGCCGCTCGTATATTAGCAGAATTCCGGCGTATCTTCTTTTCTGAATAGCAAAAGAAGATACGCCAGCTATTCTTAGTATTTACGCAGCGTATCTCTTGATACGCTGCATAAATAGCTTTCTGAATCTGGCCCAATTTCTTTTACTTTTGCACATACATTATATGTTAGCTCTAGTTGTGATTTGTTATTCAGATTTCTATATAAGACTGGAAGGAATGATGCGCCCTGCTTTGCATGTTTTTGCATTGCAGCTTTTTGGTTTGAATTAATGACCCTTAAGATAACTAGCTATGACTGAGTTTATATAAGATTTAGAATATGTCCGACATTATAAATGTTTTGGCTTACTCATGAAATACTTTGCATCTGAGAAATGTAAATTTTAGTTTGACTTTTATAAAAAAAATACTTAGTTGGATGTCACAAAGACATATTGTAATTTCACAGCTTATTAAACCAATGGAAAGAGCAATAATCGTGTGCACCAACAAAAAGCAGACAATCAAATTCTAATTACATTTCTGCTGAATATGAATCAATGCAAGATACAATCTAATTGGTTGTCTTGGGCGACAGCATTTTTCATTTTGTTCTTGGTAGTAATAAATAAATCTTTTACAAGATTACAAATACAAATGTGCGCTGTCGTATCTGTGTGCCGACCCACAGAGCTAGATACGTCGAAAAATAGGCTTCATCCGACCGACGTAACTTGCCTACGCCGGCGTATAGTGGCCGCAGAGTTACGCTGGACGCATTTGGCACTCCCATTGATTTTCGATGCAAATGAGGGAGATACGCCGATTCACGAACGTACTTGCGCTCGGCCCATGTTTTAAGCGATTTGCATATGGGTTACGTCCGGCGTAAAGTTATTCCCCCATATTGGAGGCGCAACTCATGCAAAGGTATGGACCAGGGATCGAACGCCGTTGAGTTTTACGTAGTACGTGAATAGGGCTGAGCGTAGGTTACGTTCACGTCGTAGGCAGTGATTCGACGTATCTTAGCCAGTTGTTTCGACGTGATTGTTAGCATGTGCGCTGGGATCTGTCCAAGGTACGACGCATGCACAGTTCATTTTAAGTACTTGTCTGAAGCTCAGCCCATCATTTGCATGGGGTCACACTTTATTTAAATGTATCACGCCCACTTCCAGCCCACTTCCACCTACTTTGACTTACGCTGCCTTACGCTACGACTATACGCTACGCCGGTGCAATGTTGGGAGCATTTGCTTTGTGAATTCCATGCTTCCCTCTCTGCGTTGCGCCGGCGTATCGTAAAGAAGATACGCTACCCCGGCATATATATGCGCCGAGGTATGTGAATCCGGGCCTTTATTTTTATTTATTTTTAAATAACCCCAGTAGCATTATTTGGCTTCACTAAATAATGTATCTGAAATTTCTACCCTGTAGCAGAAAACATGAAGGGTAGAGTTATTAGAATGTCTCAAAGGACATTTTATTAATAAGGACCCATATTTAGGTAGCACATCTTCAGCATCAAGTGCTGCCTCATGGAACAGCATTTTGCATTGAGCTGTAGTGGATATAAAAAGTCTACATACCCCTTGTTAAAATGTCAGGTTTCTTTGGTGTAAAGAAAATGAGACAAAGATAAATCATTTCAGAACTTTTTCCGCCTTTAAAGTGGAACTTCCACTCATCTGATTTCTCCCCCCCTCTGGTCCCACAATTGGCACATTTTAGGAGGGAGGGGGACAGGATACCTGTCTTTGACAGGTATGCTTTCCCACTTCCGGGAGTCCAGGCCACGGCCCATGACGTCACCGCAGGGCTCCCTCCTCCTCCCCCAGGCCCCGGGCCAGTAGGTGAGAGGAGCGGAGCCTCATGCATTTGCAGTAGAATTCCCGGTGTGAAGCCGAAAGGCTACACTGGAAGGTTCCCCTACCCGCAATGGTGGCGGCAGGACCTGACAGCTGATGGAAACATTAGTTGCGGGTGCCGACATCGCTGGACTCCAGGACAGGTAAGTGTCCCTTTTTTTAAAAGCCAGCAGCTGCAGTATGTGTAGCTGCTGCCTTTTAATTTTTTTTTGGGGGGGCGGAACATCGCTTTAATGTGACCTATAAACTGTGCAAAAGTTAAAAAACTAATTGAACCCTTTTAATTGGAGGATAGTAAAAAAAAAAAAATAGAATACTGTAATATGGTTGCATAAGTGTGCACACCCTGGAACTAATACTTTGTTGAAGCACCTTTCGATTTTAATACTGCACTCAGTCTTTTTGGGTATGAGTCTATCAGCATGGCACATCTTGATTTGGCAATGTTTGTCCAGAAGACAGTCATTGTCACCCTCCACAAGGAGGGTAAGTCACAAAAGGTCATTGCTAAAAAAGCTGGCTGTTCGCAGAGTGCTGTATACAAGCATATTAATGGAAATGTTGAGTGGAAAAAGTGTGGTAGAAAAAGATGCACAAGCAACAGGGATAACCGCAGCCATCAGAGGATTGTGAAGCAAAGGCCATTCAATAATCTGGGAAATATTCACGAGGAGTGGACTCCGGCTGGTGTCAGTGCTTCAAGAGCCACCAAACACACAGACGCATCCAGGAAATGGGCTACAATTGTTGCACTCCTTGTGTCAAGCCATTGCTAAACAAGAGACAACATCGGAAGCGTCTTACCCAGGCTAAGGAGAAAGGGGACTGGACTGTTGCTCATTGGTCTAAAGTCCTCTTTTCGAATGACACAGAATCCAAGTTGCATGGGGTCCAGTTTGCAGTTTCCACAGTCCGTGTTTTATGAAGTCCAAAGTCAGCGCAGCCCTCCACCAGGAAATTCTAGAGCACTTCATATTTCCCTTTGCTGACCAGCTTTATGGCGATGTTAATTTCATTTTCCAGCAAGATTTGGCACCTGCCCACACTGCCAAAAGTACCAATACCTGGTTTAATGATCATGCTATCACTGTGCTTGATTGGCCAGCAAACTCGCCTGACCTAAACCCCATAGAGTATTTGTGGGGTATTGTCAAAAAGATGAGAGACCAAACCCAACAATGCAGATGAGCTGAAGGCCACTATCAAAACAACCTGGCCTTCCATAACACCTCAGCATTGCCACCGGCTGATCGCCTCCATTCTACGCCGCATTGATGCAGTAATTCATGCAAAAGGAGCCCCGACCAAGTATCGAGTGCATACTATACTGTGCTTGGACATACTTTACAGTAAGCCAAGATTTCTTGTATTAAAAATCCTTTTTTTTTATTGGTCTTATGTAATAATAACATTTTCTGAGATAATACATTTTGGGTTTTCACTAGCTGTAAGCCGTACTCAACAAAATTAAAAGAAAGGCATGATTGAAATATATGACTCTGTGTGTATTAAATCTATATACCGTATGTACTCGAGTATATGCTGAGTTTTTCAGCACATTTTTTTTGTGCTGAAAATGCCCCCCTCGGCTTATACTAAAATTACCTTTTGCGCCTGATCTCCTGGACTTTGGGGACCTGTTACCTGCCAACTGTAGGTCCCCTGGACCCCAAACTTGGCACACATGTAGCCCCACTCCTCTACCAGTTTGTTGTCCGGGGGACCTACACCCGGGGAGCACCTATTTTTCAAAGCCAGGCACCCCTTCCATAGACTCACATGTTAAACGGTCATTTCTCTGGTGATTTTGGGGACCCAACACTGGCCTGTCATAGGTCTCCTGGAACTGGGCACACATGTAGCCCCATTTCTCCTCTAAAAGTGTGCAAAGTTTGTTGTCTGGGGGACCTATGGCTGGGGAGCACCGATTTTTTAAAGCCGGGCACCCCTTCCATAGACTCCCATGTTAAACGTCAGTCTAGTCATGGGCACAGAGAGGTATGGGCACAGTGAGGCATGGGCACAGTGAGGTATGGGCACAGTGAGGCATGGACACAGTGAGGTGTAGACATGGACACAGTGAGGCAAAATGAGGCACAGTGAGGCATGCAGATGGACACCCTATGCTTATACTTGAGTCAATAAGTTTTCCCATTTTTTTGGTGGTAAAATTAGGTGCCTTGGAATATATTCAGGTCGGCTTATACTCGAGTATATACGGTAATATATGAATTTTGCTTTTTGAATTTATTTACTGAAGTAAATAAACTTTTTGATGATATTCACATTTTTGGAGATTCTTCTGGATATTATATCTTGGAGTGAGATTTGCTCTATCTCTGCCAACACCTGAAGAGTGTAAACCAGGGAGACTGATGCAGGCTTGGAATGGCGCCAATCTGTTATGGTATTAATAGCCGACTACACAGTTCATATGGTGCCTGGGGGGTAGGAGGGGTCCCTCGCACTTAATTGAGAACTACAAGCCATCCGCCACAGTGCAATTCCTGTGACTTCCACCCAAACAGCTGCACTGTTTTCAAAATGTGACAGCGGGTTCGGGGAGAGGATCCCCCCCCTGACTGTTATGGAGGGGGTGAGAAGGACATATGCTGGAGCATGTTACACGATACACCGTAAAGATGGGTGTAACATTCCCCAAAAGGTGAACTTCTCCTTTAATCTTGTATGCCTAATGCAGTCTTCTTCAGGCTGCGAAAATCCTGAAATGTCTCTTCATGCCTGATGCAAGTTATAACCTTGTAGTAGATCTATTGCGCAATCTGTCTCACTGTTCCTATTTAGCAATGCTTTATGGTATTGACAAAATTGATAAATGTCCCCCCAATCAATTTATTTCTTCATCTGGATCTGAGCTGGTAAATACACACTTAAATTGTATATTAGCAAAGCACTTAAGTAAAATATAACTTATAACAGTGATGGCGAACTTATGGCACGCGAGCCACAGCTGGCACACCAAGCTCTCTCTGTTGGCACGCCAGGGGAATCCCCCTCTTTGGGGGGGGGGTCTAAAATTCTTCCTCCACTGTCCCGACTCTGTTCTGCAGCTTATTGCCTCCCACTGACCCCTACACCTATGGTAAGGCATTCTGGCACTCCTTCTGCAGGGGCCCTATTTCAGCTCCACCTGCTGCAGGACGACTTTGGTTCAGTCTGTCCTTTTAGTGCAGCCTGTGAAAAAGTGGAGGGGGAGGGGCAGTGCTCGGAGCAGATCATCCATGGGGAGAGGTGCAGTGGCTGCTAGCTGACCTCCCGGCGGCTAGGATATCGAGGAGCGGCTGAATGGCAGGGATTCCTTCAATACTACCTGGGGAGAGCTGGATAATGAGGCCATGGAAAGGTAGGGAGGAGGGATCCTCTGATCTACATTGTACTGTGTGTAGGGGGATGGGGGATGTGAGTAGTGCAGAAAGCATGTGTCAGGTAGGTGAGTGCAATGGTCAGGTAGGCCAGTGCATGCATCAGGTAGGTCAGTGTATGTTGCACAGTGCATTCTGAGCACAACGCATTCCTAATCCCTGCATTCTGAGCGAATCTGGCAGAATCACAAGTTTTTTGGTCCCTTAGGGCTCATTCAGAAGAATGATCAGTCCCATCCTCTGTACAGAGCTGCTGGTAGGTTTAATTCTGTGTTGGCACTTTTGAAAGAAATAAGTTGGTTTTGCATCATGGTTTGGGCACTCGGGCTCAAAAAGGTTCGCCATCACTGACCTATAACATTGGTAATGCCTTGTACACACGATCTGAATTTCCGATGAAAAAAGTCAGACAGAATTTTTTCATCGGATATTCTGACTGTGTGTGTGCCCAATCAAATTTTTTTCAATCGGAAATTGGGATGGACTTAGAAAGAGAACATGCTCTCTTTTTTTCCGATTAATTTTTTGTGTACTAGCGTCTAAAACGTGCTAATGCTTTATTCTTTTATCTCTGACTTTGATCCCAATTGCACCTCCCAAAGGATCATGCACTTGTCAATTAAAACAGATACATTTACTAAATTTCTATCAGAAATTCCATTCATTCCTTTGTGACTAGTTCTATCTATGCCCTACATCTTGGCAGGATTTTAACATATGAGATGTGCTGCATTTATGTGTTTAACAAGCCCATAGAAATATGTGGTGCACAAAAGCAAATGTTTCGTACAGCGTTGTGCCTTTTTTAATGCAGCTTTGCCATGGAAAATCCCCAGTCTAAAAATTACTCATCAACTATGCATAATTAAAGTATAGCTAAAGGCAAGACTTTTTTTAGTTTTGTATAGCACAAAGAGAGATTAGACACCATGGGCCAGATTCACAGAGCCATTACTCTGGTCTATCTCCTGTTAGACCGGAGTACTTTCAAATTACGCGCGTCGTATCATTAGTTTGAATCCTCAAACCATGATTCAACGGCTTCGGGCTTCGATCCGACAGGCTTACGTCTTCGTACGCCTTCGGATCTACGCTGCAATCTTTTTGCGGCCGCTGGGTGGAGTTCGGGTCGTTTTCCACGTCGGGGTATGCAAATGAGCTTTTTCCGGCGATCCACAAAGTTACGATCATCTTCGCAATCTCTTACGGCATCTGTAGTCATCTTTTTGCTGCGTAAAGTTATACCAGCTATTAGCTGGTCTATAGTTAGACGGCCCATGTTAAGTATGGCCGTCGTTCCCGCGTCGAATTTCAATTTTATTTTTTTTCGTAAATCGCCTGGGAATAGGAATGTACGTAAACGACGCTACTCAAAAAAAAAATGACGTAATGACGTTATTTCGTGCAATGCACGGTGGGAAATTTCTGAACGGAGCATGCGCAGTTTGATCGCCGCGGGGACGCGCCTAATTTAAATGCTTCACGCCCCCTAATCGCGTATTTCGATTGCGCCGCGAGAAATACACTACGCCGCCATACCTTACGGGCGAAATCTACCTGAATTCGTCTTAGAGCCAGGTAAAATACGCGGTGTAGTGTATCTCTGATACTCTGCGCCAGGGCAATTGTACCTGAATCTGGCCCATTGTTTTCATTGATGTCTGTGTCCCCGTGGAGGGAGATTCATCTTCTCTATTTGTCCTATCACTGTCTAATCACTGTGAGTGAAAGAAATAAATATCACAAATTTGGAGTTTTTCACCAGAACAGGGGAAATCTTCTAATAGGGACACTAATTCTGGTATCTTAGTGACAGCCAGGGATTCCTTCCTTTTTGAGGTATTGCCTCTTACTTCAAGTTTTGGCTATGGGACAAGAAGCAATGGGAAAACTTTCCAGTGGGAAAAAAAGAAAGAAGAAAACTGACAATGCATTGCAACACGCCCAGTGTTTCACACCTCCTTGAAGTCTCTAACACATAGAGAGCGTCCTGCTGCACAGATGTAGTTCCCAGGAGGGGGCAAGCACGTTACTGACCGTCACGTCACATCACTGACCTTCACGGTGGTGAGTAACAATCAGACAAGCAGGAAGTGAACAGAACAGAGAAGAAATAGAGCCACTTTTGAGCAAAAACTAACAATGAGGAAGTGAAAAGAGGAATGTCTGCAGGTAAAGGAAGCATATTATGAAAAAAAAATTTTTCCTTTACAACCCCTTTAACCACTTGTCATCTGCCCACCGTCAATTGAGGGCGGGCAGACGACTCCATTATCCTGACATCACGTCATATGACGTGATGTCCCTTTAAAGCCGCGGGCGCGCGCGTCGCCGCCGGCGGCGCGCGCGCGCACCCGCCGCTCTGCGGGGATCCCGTGCGAGTGCCCGGCGGGAACAATCGCCGCCGGGCACACGCGATTGGTCAGTAACTGAGCTGGGACGTGCAGCTCTGTGTGTAAACACAGAGCTGCACGTCCCTGTCAGGGAGAGAGGAGAGCGGTTGTGTCCCTTGTACATAGGGACACAATCGGTCACCTCCCCCAGTCACCCCTCCCCCCACAGTTAGAACACTCATAGGACACACATTTAACCCCTTCCCCGCCCCCTAGTGGTTAACCCCTTCACTGCCAGTCACATTTATACAGTAATCAATGCATATTTATAGCATTTTTCACTGTATAAATGTAAATGGTCCCAAAAATGTTAGAAAAGTGTCCGCCATAACGTCGCAGTCCCAATAAAAAAATCGCAGATCGCCGCCATTAATAGTAAAAAAATAAATAAAAAAAATGCCATAAACTATCCCCTATTTTGTAAACGCTATAAATTTTGCGCAAACCAATCGATAAACGCTTATTGCATTTTTTTTTTACCAAAAATATGTAGAAGAATACGTATCGGCCTAAACTGAGGGAAAAAATATTTTTTTTATATATTTTTTTGGGTTATTTATTATAGCAAAAAGGAAAAAATATTGCATTTTTTTAAAAATTGACGCTCTATTTTTGTTTATAGCGCAAAAAATAAAAACCGCAGAGGTGATCAAATACCACCAAAAGAAAGCTCTATTTGTAGGAAAAAAAGGACGCCAATTTTGTTTGGGAGCCACGTCGCACGACCGCGCAATTGTCAGTTAAAGCGACGCAGTGCCGGAAGCTTATATTTTGTCTGGGCAGGAAGGGGGTGTAGGTGCACAGTAGGCAAGTGGTTAATGAACAAAAATATGTAATGTGTACAAAAATGTGTAAAAACAAACAAACATGTAAAACATATATACAGAATAAACAAAAATGTTTGTATGAAATGCTTAACCGTGTCATTGTTTTTTTTATTGACACAAATAGACAAGACAAAAAAAATTTAAATACATTGGGGCAGATTCACACAGAAATGGATTATCGTAGCGTATCAGAAATACACTACGCCGCCGTTTTTTACCTGGCTCTACGTGGAATTCAGGTAGATTTTGTCCAGTAAACGACGGCGGCGTAGTGTATTTCTCCCGTCGCAATCCATCTGCGCGAGTAGGGGGCGTGAATCATTTAAAATAGGCGCGTTCCCGCGGCGATCGATCTGCGCATGCTCCGTTCGCAAATTTCCCGCCGTGCATTGCGCGAAATCACGTCGTAACGTCATTCGTTGTTTAGGTAGCGTCGTTTACGGGCGATCCTAGTCCCGAACGAGTTACGTAAACAAAAAAAAAAAATAATTCGAAGCGGGACTGACGGCCATACTTAACATGGGCTACGTAACGTTAGAGCAGCAAAAAGCTGCTCTAACATTACGTACAAAAAAATAGACGAAAGCGATTGCGACGACCACTCGTATCTTCGGGAATCGCCGTAAAAAAACATTTGCATATCCCGACGCATCAAAATGACGCGAACTCCTCCCAGCGGCCGCAAATAGATGGCAGCGTAGATCCGAAGGCTTACGAAGACGTAAGCCTCTCGGATGGAAGCCCGAAGCCGCCGTATCATGGTTTGAGTATTCAAACTAGTGATACGGCGCGCAAAATTTGAAATTACTCCTGTCTAACACCAGTTAGACAGGCGTAATTGCTCTATGAATCTGGCCCATTATTTTAAAAAACTGACCCTGGAATATAATTTACAAGGACTACAAATATTGGAAAAGTAGAATTTTTTTCAATGTATGCCTTTTAGTTGTAACGCCAGTACAATGTATGTATTATATTAAAGCAACCAAGGAATATGACACCTTTACTTTATGAACGCAGATGTGAGTGTGTGTATCACAGTTCTGTCATCTGTTATGTTGTTTTCTTTCAAACACATCTTTGTGTGTTTTCTATGATATAATAGTTATTAATAAATATGGAAAATATGTTTTTAGTTCCTCATCTCATCATGAGTCAGCAAGACACATTACCATGCTTTAAAGGATTAGCAGGTACTTTAAATGAAATGTGTGTAGCAGACTAAATAAATATCTAGGTAACACAAAGGATCAACAGATGTCTGGATTTAATAAGGCTGTTCAAAATGTTAAAAATGCTGAACATCGACACGTTTTTCTAAGATTGTACATACAGTTGAGATTACTGAATGCCTTGGTTCTGGCACTCATGATAGAATTACAATGGCTATAAAAAAGTCTATACACCCCTGCAGGGTTTTGAGATGTAAAAAAATTCAGACCAAGATAAATCGCTTCTGAATTTGTTCCACCCTTAATATGACCTAATATGTGCAATTCGATTAAAAACTAGCTTAAATCTTTAAAAGGGAAAACAATAAAATATAAATCCCGTGATCAAGTCTTACGAAGACGAAACGTTGAGAGGAGACGTTCCCACGTCACCGCATCCAGACGGAAGGACGCACGCGTACCATCCAGCCGGCCGGCACCTTGTTTTTAAAATGCCCTATTGATTTCTATCTTTGTAAGTGCAACCTTTAATTTTTTATATATTAAATTCTATTGGATTTTATACTATGTGCGGTTTTATGTTGTTGCATGATATCACCAACACTGTCATCGGTTGATGTCCCATGGCTGCTGAACTACGATCCTTTTTTCTCTGAGTGCCTATATCTACCCTGTGGGGTCCAGATCTGGTAAGGGTCAGTGTGTGCAGAGGTGGTGGGTCCGCACTATTCCCTCCCCCGGTCACAAGACTGTCCCACACGGGTGTAGTTATCTCAGTCATCCAAAAGGTTTTATACTATGCGAGTTTTTTGTTTTTTTTTTGTCTTTGTTTTATGGCGCCGAGATCCTGCAGTTTCAAATCTGTGCAAGTCCATTTATGATCGACACTCAGGAGATTGACACATCTATATCAGCTTGAGACTTCCTTCCTCTTCTGTTCACATACGTGTTATCAAGGTGGAGACATTATATATTTTTATTCAAGGTGGAGACATTATATTTTTATTTTTTTCATCTGAGTTTTTTCACCACATTGACTATTTTTCAACACATCATAGACTTTGCATTGGCTTCCTCATGTCCATCAGGTGGAGTCTAATTTGATTCAATCTATTCATTTACCACTTGTGTGGCTTTATTAGTCCAACGTCTTTCACTGAAACTACACATGTAGTGTGGTGTTTTTCTTTATATTGGTATTTAATCTTTGTTGGTGGATCCATGATTGTACCCCATCTGTGTGATATTTATTATAATTGATTAATTTTATGTGCTCACATGATACACATTTAATTCGTTTATAATAATCACAGCATGCACTGTGCCCTTCATTGGTCATACATTCACGATTAAGCGCGATTCCTACTCTCTCAATAAAATATAAATGACAATAATATGGTTGCACAAATATGCACACCCTTAAACTAATACTGTATTTTGTTGTGGCACCTTTAGGTTTTCTGGCAGCATTCAGTCTTTTGGTGTAGGGGTCTTATCAGTATGAGACCTCTTTGGTAATCTTTGTCAACTCTTACTTATGAAAGGGCTCCAAATCTGATTAGATTCTGAGGGGATCTCCTATGCACAACCCTCTTGAGCTCACCCAACAGGTTTTCAATAACACTCAGGTCCAGGCTTAGGATTGCCACCTTACCCCTTTAAACCCAAACACATATCAATTACACAGGTTCTGTGACTGATTAAGGTGGTAATTAAACTCACTTGGTACCTTATCTGCAATAAAATAGCCTCAGAACTCGTGTAATACATATGTGTTTGGGTTTTAAGGGGAAAATCTATTCAGGCTCTGGTTGGGCCATGCCAATACTTTGATATTATTCTGGTGAAGCCATTGTTTTGTTGATTTAGAGGTCATGCTAAATGGTGAAATTCCTCTTTAGCTTCAGCTTTTTAGCAGAGGACTGAAAGTTTTGTGCCAAAATTGACTGATATTTGGAACTTTTTATAAGACCCTGCACCTTGACTAAAACCCCAGATCCAGCTGAAGAAAAATAGCCCCAAAGCAATTATGGAATTATGGCCAAACAGTTAAATCTTGGTCTCAGAATAAAACCCATTTTCCCACATGCTTTTGGCGGACCTATTGTAAGCAAAATGTAGCTAGGCTTGGTCGTTTTTCTTAGTAAATAAAAGGCTTGCATCTTGCCACCCTATTCCCAAGCCCAGACAGATGAATAATATGGAAAATTGCTGTCACACAACCAGTACTAGCAAGAAATTCCTGCAGCTCTGTGTTCTGCACTGTGTTCCATAGTTTATGTAATGCCTTGGAAAATTGTACCCTTCTCCCGACTGACACCTTCCAACAATGAGATCCCATTGAGGTTTTGTAAGCTCTTTGCAGACTAAGGCTTTTGCATTAGTAAATGTCAGAAAAATCCTACTAGAACAGTTGAACTATATATCAGACATCTGAAGTCTCCTGCGAGGTGCAGGAGTCTCCTGTATTTCAGCGGCGGCTCCTGCACACCCGCAAGTACCTGGCAATCTCCTGGGAATCATCGTGCGGTGGGGAACAGCTGTGAACACCGATCTCCCTTGTATAGATTTTTAGCTGACAGCCGCATCTCTTAGGCCTCGTACACACGAGGGGATATGTCCGCTGAAAACGGTCCGATGGACCGTTTCAGCAGACACCTCCGATCGTGTGTATGGGCTAGCGGACAGATTTGTCCACCCGACAGATTTCAAAACATGCTTTGAAATCTATCCGGTGGGAATCTGTCCGCCCGACATGTCTGCTGGTTAGTACACTTACCAGCAGACATGTCGTCCCGCACCGCCGCCGCGCCGCCGCCGAATGGATTCGGCGCATGCGCGGAAGTGTTTTACTTCCTGGTGCGGTGACGTGGCGGCGTCAACGTCACCACCGCGTCACCGACACGTCACCGCACCGTCCGCCGGCGGGGAATTTGATCCGATGGTGTGTACACGCCATCGGATCAAACTCCAGATCGGACATATCCGATGGAAATGGTCCGCGGACCGTTTTCATCGGATATGTCCGATCGTGTGTACGAGGCCTTACTCTCTCTCTCCCGCGACTATCAGCTAAAAAGTTATACAGGGAGATCGGTGTTCACTGCTGTCCCTCTGCCACACCGATCATTCCCAGATACTCCTTGTGTGCTCCTTTCCCGGCCCCCTTCGTGTCCTTTTCCGCCCCCCTCCCATTCTTCTCTGTCCCCCTTGTTCTCCTCTGCCCCTCCTGTCCCCCACAGCCGGCTCCCCTCCTCTCCTCTCCCGCCGGCTTCAGGGGGGAACTGTCAAAAATGGGACGCAGTGAGCGAGATTGCTCTGGTGTCCTGTGATTACTGAGTAAACTGTTTATGTCTCCTGTTCATTTATTTTCACTGCTGAGAAAGGGACTGGGGAATCTGTGACTCTTTCTCTGTCTCAAAGGGGAGGTGTCAGAGGTCTGTTTAGACCCCTGATATTTCCCACAAATAGGGCTTTATTTCCGTGGTATTATATCACCACTGCATTTTTATTTTTTTGCCCTATAAACCAAAAAAGACCTACAATTTAAAAAAAAAAAAACAATATTTTAAATTTGTTGCTAAAAAACATATCAAATAAAACATTTTTAAAAATCAAATTTCTTAATAAATGCCAATATGTATTCTGCTACATGTCTTTGGTAAAACCTAGTTGTGCCTAATCTGTGACCCACCTCATTTAAAGTCCCATGAACACTCTTTTTTATCTTTAGATGTATAACCCGGGATGGAGGTGGGCCACGATTAGGGATGAGCCGAACATACCCGCGTTCGGTTCGCACCAGAACCGTCGAACAGACCGACCGTTCACGTGAACATTTAGAACCCCATTAAAGTCTACGGGACTCCAACTTTCTAATTCAAAAACGCTCATTTTAAAGACCAATATTCAAGGTATTGTTGGAAAACGTCTTTGAGAACCCGGGTCTTGCCCCAGGGAACTTGTATCAATGGAAAAAAGTTTAAAAAACAGTCGTTATTTCAGGAGCAGGACTCCTGAAAAAATTACCGTTTAAAAAAAAAAAAATTTTCATTGATACATGTTCCCTCGGGCAAGACCCGGGTTCTCAAAGACGTTTTCACAGGCAAACTATAGACACCCAGCAGGTACAATATTTAAAGGAATTTTTCATTTTTTTTTTTTTAAGTTAAGCATCATTAAAATCACTGCTCCAGAAGCAGTGATTTTATTGATGCTTAAAAAAAAATTTCCTTTAAATATTGTACCTGCTGGGTGTCTATATCTGTGATAACGTCTTTAAATAGCACAATCACCTGCCTGCCAGTAAATTAGGAAGAACTGATCTATCTAAGCTATACAGTGTATAAATATATGTACAACTCCTAGGGATGTATATATATACACACTGTAAATTAAGCTAAACTGACTAGCCTGCCTGCCTGCTCTATCTAGCTATCTAAAAAGACAATCTCTCTGTCTCTCTGACTGCTTTCATTAACAAGCCGAAACACACTACGCGAGGCCGCCCAGCAGGCGTTCTTATATAGTGTGGGGCATGTGCTAAAGCCCTGAGCCATAATTGGCCAAAGCCACCCAGTGGCTGTAATTGGCCAAGCATGCGGGACATACAGCATGCTTGGCCAATCATCAGCGCGCAATGCCGCAGTGAATTATGGGCCGTTTTGCGTCACTCTAATTTGGAGCGAATGACCGCTTTTGTTCGAATTTGGTCGAACGTACGAACAGACAATGTTCGAGTTGAACATACGTTCGTATCGAACATGAAGCTCATCCCTAGCCACGGTGTATGTTCCAGATAATTTATTTTCTTGTTTCAACTCCTCTAATATTATAAAAACAAAAAACGGAGAGTTATTCACTCTTGTGAAAAAAAACTGTCTAGGCTGGCTCTTCATCCAGTCTAGGTGATAATACAGATTATAATTTTGTAGCTTTGGCACTGAGCCATCGAGTCTAGAATTTCTTGTTCTTCAGATTTTTGAGAGAGTCTCTGATGAAATTAGACGTGGGTATATAAAAAACATGTTTTTTTTAAATATATATCTCTATCCATGGAAACAATAGGCTGCAACGTGACATTATGTGGTTGGCAATAAAAGGTGTGAGATGTTATAAAAACATAGTAGGATATCATGGGTATAGCTGGGTGTATCGCATATACAGTAGCTAGGATTAGGAAATTCTCCAGGTAGGTATTAAAATGATTAATCTATAAAACTATTTGGACAACCTGGAAACTAATTGAGATCTAATTTTGGTTCCTGGTTTCACTTAACCTTGGTCTAACCTACACATTCATGTAAAGTAAAAGCAAACTAGCCAACACCTTAAATGAAGCAAGCGCATATTCACACTTTTTTTAATAGATCAAAACATATATAAAATAAACCAGAGATATCATGAACTAAATTTTATAAAATAATTATAGATCAGTTTGTCTTATAATATACAGTACTGGTTTCATTATGTCCAGGCTTGGCAAACAAAATGTTCTTCTCTAGTTATATAAGTTAGTGTAATTCTTCCAAGTCTGAAGTTTAACTAGCATGTTTGTATACAACAGACAGAATACAGATCATTACACGTCATTGTAGTGTGCACACACCCAGTCATTCACTGCATATCTCCTTACTGGTGGTGACCTGATACATTTAATGTTGAGGTATGTGTTATCATCTTTTAAAAGGTTGCTAAGTAAACCACCCTCCTTTTATGGTTCTTTCTAACAAAGAGAATATTGTGTTTACGTGCTTGTTGGAGTATAGTACAGTACACAGTGTTTTAAGTAATGTATTAACTCTAAGAGCCGGTTCACATAGGAACAGACAGATGCCAGAGAACTTTCTGTTCCAGACTGTGGTAAAGGGCAGTGTGGTGTGCTGCACTTTTTTTTGTGAACAAACGTTATTTAAAGTGTACAAAAGTATACATCATTCATGTCACTGTACAGCAGTGCGATGATGTAGAGTGCACTGCAATAAAATTAAGCATGTCAGCATTTTAGCGCAGCTCCGAGTTGCGTTGCAGTGTGAAACAATTGTTTCCTTTTGTGTCCTTGCAGTGACAGGTGTCATGCCTTAATGGGGTGCGCAGTGCACCCGCCATAGGCATTGGCTTTTTATTAATAACTTAGCACAAAGAGTAATGATGTGTCCCATGATTCACAGCTAACACGGCAATCTTACGCTGTCAAACTAATGTAAAATAATCTCAGATTGGTTGCTCTGTGCTAGCTACTACACTTTACATTGCCGTTTACATGATGGGCCAATAAAATCATGATAATTAAGTTAGAAGAGTCTATTTGACACCAGTGTAATTATAAAAGGATTAATATAAATAATATCACAGCACAATCTACAGATTTATAAAAAAAAGATACTTTACAACCTGCCAACATTTTCTGCAGTTGCAAGTATTAAGACATGTGAGTGGAAACAACTGATCACACACTATACCAATCAATGGAATCTATAATGGAATCCATGAGAGCTTCTTCTCAATTTTTCGACACCAAAATTCTGATCGTGTGTGGAAAATTCCGACGCACAAAATTCCATGCATGCTCTGAATCAAGTACGAGACGGAAGCGCTCGGTCTGGTAAAACTAGAATTCGTAGTGGAGATAACACATTTGTTACGCTGTTACGGACTGAAAAGCAAGAAGCTGAATCGTCTCTCACCAAACTTTTACTAACACAACTGGTATTGAACTTCCCTTTAATAGTGCCGTCTTGTACGTGACCGCGTTCTTGGCGTTCGGGAATTTCCAACATTTGTGCGACCATGTGCATGCAAGACAAGTTTGAGCCAACATCCGCCGCGGAAAAATCCACGGTTTTGTTGTAGAAATTTCTGATCGTCTGTATGCTGCATTACTCTAAAGCTGGCCACACATGGAATGGATTTTGGATAGCTCCAGATGAACTGGTTGCAATTTGAGCCATGGGTAACCCTTAAAGCACCCTCCTGCCTGACATTTTTTAATCTGAAACATGTCAGAATTGTTGGGTGTGACAATTGTCTGTCAAGCAGCAGTGGCATTTTATTACATGCAACCATTGTTTGGGAATCATGACAGCCACAGTTACCAGCTGTCAGAATACAATAGCCATCAAGGGAGATACCTGCAAACACATTGTTTAGCCTGTGGGCTGAATGAGAGGAATCTTACAGTTGTGGTCAGCTTAAAACTTAACTGTAGGGGTAGAATGAGAATCTGAAGGCTGATGTCTTAAAATGAAATGATAATACCAACATATGGAACAAGATCAGTTTGATGTAAATAAATTTTATTAAAGTATATTCATATTTTAATTCCTTACTTCCATGTATATTATGTAGTTATATATGTACTGTACATAAGTGGTGCCATATTTGCTCAATGTATACATGGGCCCTGAATCCTGGTTTGCACTGTTAAACAATGGTTATGCTTCAGGGTGTATTCACACCTGCAAATTCACCCCTGATTACATGCGAGAACCCCAGTGGGGGTTCCTGGTAAATTAGCTGTGGTAAGCAGCCTCATTGAAAGCAAGGGGAGGCTGCTGGCTCCCACAACTAATCGTGACCACTCACATGCTCATGCATTGATCATATGTGAGTGATCGGCCAAGACACAGGCAGTATGAATATAGGACCAATCGCTGGCATGTAATCACTGCAGGAGCGATCACATGTGAGCGGCCATAAATAGCTGTGGGAGCAGACACCATCCCGGTGCTTTCAATGAGGCTGCCTACTGCAGATAGTCACCAGGAACCCCCGCTAGGGTTCTCACAAGTAATCAGTGTTGGGTGCATTTACAGGTGTGAATTCGCCCCTAATGCACTTTCTCATGCAAGTATGTGGGTCAATGCATGCCCTATGTGGCTAAAATCCATACAGCGGTTAACCAAGGATGATAAATAATCCATATATAATACAATAATCTACAATGTACAGAGCTCCCTCAATATATTTAATATGTCAATATGAAGGAGCAAGAAAAAGACATGTTAAGCCGCGTACACACGATAGGTTAACCAGAGGACAACTGTCTAAAGGACCGTTTTCATTGGTCAAAACCGTTCGTGTGTGGGGCCCATAGGTTATTTAACTATCGGTTAAAAAAAAGCAAACTTGCTTTAAAATTTAACCGATGGATTGATAACCGATAGGTCAAAACCGATCATTAGTGTGCAAAACCATCGGTTAAAAACGCGCGCATGCTCAGAATCAAGTCGACGCATGCTTGGAAGTATTGAACTTCATTTTTTTCAGCACGTCGTTGTTTTTTTACGTTCTGATACAATCATTTTTTTAACTGATGGTGTGTAGGCACATCAGACCATCAGTCAGCTTCATCGGTTAACCTAAGACAACTGTCCTTCAGACCGTTCTCATCAGTTTGATCGATCATGTGTACGCGACTTAAAAGTCACATCAACAAGTATTTTTATGTAAAAATGTGTGATCAGTGAAAACACATAATATTGTAGAGCAGCCATGGGTGAGGACAGCACTAGATCCCTGGACAGGTAAGTGTCCTTTTATTAAACATCAGAAGCGACAGTATTTGTAGCTTTTTTTTATTTTTTTTTATTGACAAATACATTTTTCAATACACACTTAAATTTGTATCACTTGGCGGCTGAAATCATTCCATTCCTCCATCCACGCTAAACCGCCTTGATGGCGGAATCTCCTCTGCCAACTATTGTATTCTGACAGCCGACACTCCCAGCTGTCAGAATACCTGAACAATTTTCTGCCTGCTTACTTCAACTTTTGCTGATCCAGATGTTGCTGAAAGGCCACCCAGTATTAGAATTGCAGGCTCAGTTTTAACGGTTTATGGCCAGCTTGTTTCATATAAAGATGCATTTCATTATTCTTAAAGCAATACGCAAAGGAAATTAACCACTTGCATACTGGGCACTTACACCCCCCTCCTGCCCAGGTAAAATTTCAGCTTGCGGTACTGCGTCGCTTTAACTGACAATTGCGCGGTCGTGCGACGTGGCTCCCAAACAAAATTTACGTCCTTTTTTCCCCACAAGTAGAGCTTTCTTTTGGTGGTATTTGATTGCCTGTGCGATTTTTATTTTTTGCGCTATAAACAAAAAAGAGCGACAATTTTGAAGAAAAATACAATATTTTTTACTTGTTGCTATAATAAATATCCCAATTAAAAAAAAAAACACATTTTTTTTTCTCAGTTTAGGGCGATACGTATTCTTCTACATATTTTTGGTAAAAAAAAAAAAAAAAACGCAATAAGCGACTGGTTTGCGCAAAAGTTATAGCGCTTACAAAATAGGGGAGAGAATTATTATTTTTTATTATTTTTTTTTTACTAGAAATGGCGGCGATCTGCGATTTTTATTGGTACTGCGACGTTATGGCGGACACATCGGACACTTTTGACACATTTTTAGCGCCATTCACATTTATACTGCGATCAGTGCTATAAATATGCACTAATTACAGTATAAATGTGACTGGCATTGAAGGGGTTAACACTAGGGGGTGAGGAAGGGGTTAAATGTGTATGCTAGGTGTGTTCTAACTGTAGGGGGAGGGGGGGTGACTGGGGGGGTGACCGATCTGTGTCCCTATGTAGGAAGGAACACAGATCGGGCTCCTTCTCTCCAGAGACAGGACGCTGTCTCTGTGTAACACGGCAATGAGAGATGATCTATGAGAGATCATCTCTCATTCGCCCACAGATCGCATCGCAAACGGCCACTCTGATTGGCCGTTCGCCACGATCTGTGATTGGCCGTGTGCAAGGGACACGGACAACACAGGGCTTCCCCGCAGCGCGCTCTACAGCGAGCGCTGGGAACGCCTGAATGACATGCCGTCAAATGACGGCATGTTGGATATTCAGGCCCGCGCTGTTGCCGTCATCCGACGGTAGCGTGGGCCTGAAGTGGTTAAAGGATTCTTTGTTTTGTATATCAATTAGGGGCTCAACTTTTGCGAAAATTTGATTAATAAAAAATTGGCTGTTCCATGCTAGAAATGTAGGACAGAATATATATATATATATAATATATATATATATATATATATATATATATATATATATATATATATATATATATATATATATATATATATATATATATATATATACATATACATTACATACTTACACACACTTTCATATTCAATTGTGTAGTTATTATTTATAGGAAATAAAATATCCAATGTGATACCCATTTTCTGAGCTTGTAGACCTATTATTTTAAATCGTTTCACCATGAGGATCATTCATAATAAAAGCTCTTGCTGGCAAGGAAACAAAACAGCATCTTCCCCACTGGCAAGGATTTCTATTTTAGGTCTTTTCACCAGTACAATAATGGACCAACAAGTCTATAAGTTCACCTGCAGGGACAAAACTAGGTCTGGCATCTGCCATTGTCGCTTGTATATACACATTGTACATATACACCTGTTGTTACTATTAACAGCAGCTCATGACTGTTTAATATTATCTACCCGCGCTTCCTTATCAGTTTGAGCAATTACATTGCTAAATTGCATTGAGTATCACACAGTAAATGTTTTATGAAGTTTCTTAATAATCTGTCACATAATTTACAAACAGTAAAAAAAAAAAAAAACACAATACTTAATCTGTTGCATTTTGCTGCAGTCATAATACATTAAATAGGGCACATATATGCTTCCCTCACTTTCCTGAGTAGATCAATGAGTCCTTCTTGATTATTCTCTGATGGCTATGAAGCAGATTTGTGTTCCAAAATTTTGACCGTCTCGAACATGAGAGAAAAATTTCTCTGGATGGCAGGAGGTGCAAAGTGTGACATTTTGGCTCTTGTCTGCAATGGTGTCATCTTGAATATTATGAGGCAGAATGCCACCACGTTCCAGAAGAATACTAGGAATAAAACATAATAATCACTTATGTGAAGGGCTATGTCAAGGAAAGGGGGGGGGGTGAACCAGGGAAGATCAAATATAATGAGAGTAACTTTAGCTTTAAACATATGTGCTTGGCCCCTTAGTTCCAGTTAAGCAAACTCTTAAGGCGTCAGCATACCAAGACATTTTGGAAAATTTCATGCTCCCAACATGACTGAGCACCAGTGCAAAAAGCAAGGTCCCTAAGGACATGGATGAGTAAGTTTGGGGTGGAGGAAATTTACTGGCTTGCACAGATTGGGTTGATCTCAACCCAATAGAACACATTCGGGATGAATTAGAGTGGAGACTGCGAGCCAGGCCTTCTTGTCCACATCAGTGCCTGACCTTACAAATGTGCTTCAAGAAGAATGGTCGAACATTCCCATAGACACACTCCTAAACCTCGTGGACAGCCTTCCCAGAAGAGTAGAAGCTGGTATAGCTGCAAAGCGTGGGCCAACTCAATATCAAACCCTATGGACTAAGACTGGGATGCCATTAAAGTTCATGTGAGTGTAAAGGTTGTCGTCCCAATACTTTTGACAATATTGTGTATTTGGATTCCTGTATTATGTATTACACATGGCCAATTTAGTCAGTTCTTTGTAGCCAGGGCCGCTGATAGGCTAGTACAACCGGCCCTGTTGTACTGGGCCATGGCCAGCAGGGGGGCCCGGGCAAGCTGAACAGTTAAAAAAAAATCCTCCAGTCATGATCGATCACCAGACACAGTGACAACCCCGCAGGGCCAATCCTCCTCTCCCTCACTGTCGGCTTCCACCTGCAAATACTTCTCACCTCCACTATGGATCCTCCACACCCTCCCCCTTGTGCAGAGCCCAGGATTGTCTGTTCCAGTGAAGTGAGTGAAGGGAAAGAAGTTTCAGCAGCATGGTGAACACAGGAAGTAAAAGCAGCAGTGACAGTCTGCCCAAAACTCCATCACAGACATCGGAGCTGTGCATGATTTCCTCCTCCTTCTCTGCAACTGTGAGTCACCCCCCCCCCCCCCCCCCCCCCCCCACTGCTCTGTGTGTACTGTATACTGCTCTGTATACTGCCTGGTGTGTGTACTGTATACTGCTCTGAATACTGCTCGGTTTGTACTGTATACTGCTCTGTATACTGTATAATGCCCTGTATACTGCTCAGTGTGTACTGTATACTGCCCTGTATACTGCTCGGTGTATATTGTATACTGCTCTGTATACTGCTAAGTGTATACTGTATACTGCTCTGTATACTGTATACTGCTCTGTATACTGCTCGGTGTGTACTGCTCTGTATACTTGTTTCAAAGTAGAAATTAATGTTTGGACAGCCGCACTCTGAAAAAAACTTTCGGTTGCCCTTTATTGGTAACAAACTTTTAAAACACCACATATCACAGCAGAAAATTGAGGGGTGCAGCTGACGCGCCTCACACTATCGGTCAGTGCCTAGTCACAGCTGTGACAGTGCAAAATGTTAGCTTTTGTCCGAATTTTTGATGTGGCGTGTTCATTTTGTGATCGATTAATTATAGGAACATTTTTAGAGTGCGGCTGTCCAAGTTTCTTTCGTATTTTTGCAAGGCTCAACAAGCTATATACCAGTGATGGCGAACCTTGGCACCCCATATGTTTTGAAACTATATTTCCCATGATGCTCAACTACACCACAGAGTGCATGAGCATCATGGGAAATGTAGTTTCAGAAAACATCTGGGGTGCCAAGGTTCGCCATCACTGCTATATACAGTATATATTGGGTCGCTAGCTATTATTGATACAACAGAAAAATACAATGAAGATTTACATTGCAAAATCATTCTCTACATCATTAAGTATAAGACATTTAGGGGACAGCACCATGGAAAGAGTTATAGTCCAACCTGGAAAAGTAAAAATACTCTTTTGCAGTGGGGCTGCACCCACATTTCAAGGGTTAAATGCTCAATTTTGCCTAGGAGCAGTAAAAAGTAGTTTCACATATCCAGTCCTCTGTACCCCCAACAGATGGTGTTCCCCCATGCTCCGACAGTGCATTTCCCTTTAGCATCTTAACATCCAGTGCAAGGCCATGGGAACCTACATTGGTATTAATGACATCAGAGGACTTAAGACTGATGGAGTGTAGAGGAGAGGATGACGCTGTGATTGGCCTAGCGGTAGAGAGGCATACGCTGGAGAGGAGGATAAGGCCTCGTACACACGACTGAGGAACTAGTCGGAAAAGACACATCGTTTTCCTCGACGAGTTCCTTGTTAGGCTTGTCGAAAAACAATCTGTCTTTGCGTACACACTGTCAAGACCAAATCTCCTCGTTCTCAAACGCGGTGACGTACAACACATTGACGGCAGGGAAAGTTCGATTCCACTGGCACAACCCTTGGGGCTGCTTTAGCTAACTTCATGTTACTGCGTGTTAAGTAAAAGTTTGGCAAGAGACATTTGCACTTTTCAGTCTGTTACAGCGTTACAAATGTGCTATTTCCATTACGAACGCTACCCTTACCGAAGGTGTGCGGGTTTCTAAGCATACACACCAACATGTTTCTGATTGAAAACAAGCCCGACGAGGAACACGATGAGGAAATTGAGACTCCCGTCGAGGAAAAAGAGAGCACGCTCTCTTTTTTCCTTGTCGAGTTCCTCGACCGTTTTCCTGGGGAAAAAAGTGCTGCTACCTAGTTTCTTGATGGAATCTGTCGAGGAAACCGGTCGTGTGTACGAGGCCTTAGACTTAGATTTTCTGAGCCCCCCAGACATAAACAAGCATTTAAGCGTGTATATGCGTGTAGACCCACTGCAAGAGAGGATTTTTATTTTCCTTGTCCAGCTTTAAGGAAATAAAGGAGAAAGAATGGATTATATAAAAACCAGAATCAATTACAGCTCTGCAAGCCAATTTAGCTCTACAGCAGTGTTATAATTCTGATTTTAAGAGGTGTAGAATTGCTGTTGCTGTGGATGGCTTTTGATAAATGGTTCTGTGTATAGAATTACACTCCTGTCGTACATTTACAGTGTTCCAATGCTTTATTTAATTTACAGGATTAAATATATTGTGCTACATCCATAATGTATTTGAATTTAAAAGATTAATACATTGCAAGTACAGTGGGCTGTACTGGATGTACCACTAACTAAATAAAACATAGCACTCAGGGGAGCTCCTATTCATGAATATTTGACATAATAAGTAATGCAAGTTTGGTTAATTCCTCTACAGCCACAGTACACGACCCACTTACAGCATGTCCTCTCTAACCTTTCATACATAATACTACTCTGCAGAGAGCCTTAATACAGTATATGGTTTAGGAATAGATTTTTCTCATTTATCCAAATAGTCTTACGGCTTTCATTGAAGTGTTTTATTGTCATGAAAATCATGTTCAAGTACCTCATCATTAACTATATCTCAGCCAAACATGGCTCACTTTCCAGAGAGCAACCCTAGTGAAAACTAGACCTTAGTCCCTTTGATTTTATAAAGTAGCAGAGCCAGATCTCTACCTAGGCCATGGCCTTGGGCACCATGAATGCCAGGGGCAGTACATAGGCATCCAGGCCAATTAAAGAGGAACTTCACATTTGTGTTCAATTTTTTAATTCTCTCTCCCTTTGTTCACTGTTTTATCCCCGGTAAATTCAGCTCCACTACTGCACATCCCATCCAGCACCGCTATCTTCATTTCTTACGTCACTGAGAGACAGCTTCCTTTTCCTGGTTTCTGGATCTGGCCCCCTAATAGCATGCCGATGAGATGTGTGATATGAATATCCCAAAGGACTGCAGGCAGATGGGACCAGTTACATACAGTTCTTAAAAAAGAAAAAGATTATATATATATATATATATATATTATGGAAAGTGGAAAAAGAAGGTGAGGGTCTGCTTTTCTGCTGGCCACTTTCACATTATAGGCTTACAGCTTGATCGCCAATCCTGCCAGGCTCCCTGTTCTCCTATATACTTCCCATTGACCATGTGGTTCCCTTCCCACCCATAACTCAACAAATTGTACAGACACTGTCATTACACTCTGCAAGGGGACAAGGGTGTTGATTTACTAAGCGCTTTGCAAGTGTAGTGTCTCCAGAGCCTAGTAAATGAGGTGAGGCTTCACTTTACAAAGAATACCCAATCACATGCAAGGAAAAAAAAATTGCATCTTGCTTGCACATGATTAGATGGTGGGAAGTCAGCAGGGATTCCTCTCATTTACTAAGCTCTGGAGCAACTGCACTTTCAAACTGAACAGTCTCTTTGCCTTTAGTAAATCAACCTCGGTGTTTCTTTAGCTGTGAGCTTACAAACTATTACACTTCCATTACCCATCGCAGTCTGTGCAGAATAGGATCCGCTCAGAGTCATGCCTGGCCAGACAATCAAGCAAACTAAATGAATTTTCTAGTTCTAGTCTTTCAAATATCTGGGGAAAATAGAAAAAGGCTTTAATTTCTATGTCACAGTTGGAGAGCAATTCTGTTGCGCATGGTGAAGCCTCAAGTTCAGAACATTTTGCAGATTCTTAAGACCCATATCAATCTACCCGTGTACATAGAAGTTTTTTTGTTAGATCTTTGTGTGTTAATACGTGCATTGATGCATGTTTTCATTGCATTTTTGAATTTAGAATTTGGAGTGAATAGGGTTAACCACCATTAACCAAGATTGTTAATACTATGACTTCAATGGGTTTCCCGTTGCACTAAAATGCAGAAAACAAACAAACACGTATACTATCATTATTATGGAAAACCAAAACCCATGCATTTTAGTGCATCGGAATGCATGCATTAAAACACAACAGTGTATATGGGACCTGAGAGTGCCTGGACAGCTATAGACAGAGGAAGCAAGTACTTTAGGCCACAGAAAAATAACATGTCTAAAAGGTACAGAACAATAATATGTCTAAAAGGTATGTAGCACTACCCCCGTAGGAGCTGCTGATTTAGGTTTGGGCCTGCCATTACCTTACTGTTCACCATGCTTGTCCTAGGGGTCTTTCTTGAAGAGTTACAAATGTCCACACCAACACTTGTTTCTTTTTCTTCAAGGGTTTTATTAAACAAGTTACGTCAGAGGGGTGGAGGGGTAGGGAAGATTCAGCAAACACCGGATAGGCCTCTTTCACTGACCTAGTAGCTGGTGTGAAGCTTGTTCAAAAGTCTCTGCCACAGACTTGATGAGTGCCATCGAGTCGTTACACGATCCTCTGCCACAGGATCATGTAACCACACACACACTTTGCAAAGTGCCAGGATCTTTCAGTCAAGCCGGCTGCACGGTGAGGTAAATTGGCCAGGATGCATCCTCCAATTGGATCCCCAATTGTTCAGCTTCTTCCCGCAGGCAAGACAGCACAGGATCACCCCTGTACCAGTGGGACCCAGAAACTCCTGGGCCTACTCTCAGTAGCAGAGCCTCGGGCCAGCAGGTCCCGAGACCAAAAGTCTACTAACACATCCCTGAGGCCAGAGGGCCATCAGGTCAGGATTGAAAGACCCCGCCAGAACGGTGTCTGTCCCTTAAGTACCTCCTGGTGGCAGCGACACCCACAGTCAGGTGGAAGATGTGCAACGCATCTGAACAGAAACCCATAATTTGGCATAAAATTCTGAGCTAAACTACAGCTCAGATAACTAAATTTACAAATAGTGCCTACTCAACAGGAGCAAAGCGCTACAGGTATATGTTTGGAAAAGCTGCACAAGAAGTGGGGGAAACAGTGCACAATTATGTGATCAAGCCAAGTCTGATTATGGCATACTGATTGCTCAGTCATACGTGCAAATGTAAATGCCAGACCACCGTGCTGCCACAACACACATTATATGCAATTTTAGCAGTTGTGGCACACCCCAACACACTTAAATGAGCTGTTTTATTCTTTGGTGCACCCAGCAGAGCATCATGGCATGTGTACAGCCCTGAGTGGCTGCATATCTACCCCCGCCTTTAGTGCCCCTTGGCAGCCCATGTGAATGGGCCCTAAATCGAGCCATGCACACAAATATTTATTTTGGCCTGTGTGTGGGCGGGGCCTACTTCGCCCTGCACGTTGGGGTACATTTTGCACAGAGCACACTCATCAATGCCTGGAAGCGGGGACTGAGGTCAGGTGAAATATCTAACATTAACCACTTGACCACTGGGCACTTAAACCCCCTTAATAACCAGACCAATTTTCAGCTTTCGGTGCTCTCACAATTTGAATGACAATAACTCGGTCATACAACACTGTAGCCAAATGAAATTTTTGTCCTTTTTTTCCCCACAAATAGAGCTTTCTTTTGGTGGTATTTGATCACTTCTGCGGTTTTTATTTTTTTTGCTATTAATGAAAAAAGAACGAAAATTTTGTAAAAATATGAATTTTTCTTTATTTCTACCATAACATTTTGTAAAACAGTAATTTTTCCTCATAAATTTGACCTAAAACGTATACTGCTACATATTTTTGGTTAAAAAAAATGGATATTATTTAGTCTGGGTGAAAGTTATAGGGTCTACAAGCTATGGAACCAATTTATGAAAATTGATCAATTTGATCACACCTGAAGTACTGACAGCTTCTCTCATTTCTTGAGACCCTAACAAGCCAACAGGCAGCACTGCAGTGGTGCAGGTGGAACTGGTGTGGCACTGTTGGGAACAGATGGCACTGGTGGGCACAGATGGCACTGGTGGGCAAATATGGCAATGGTGGGGTGCAGATGAGCACTGATTGGCACTGATGGGCACAGGTGGCACTGATGGGCACAGGCGGCACTCGTGGGCACAGGCGGCACTCGTGGGCACAGGCGGCACTCGTGGGCACAGGTGGCACTGATTGGCACTGATGGGCACAGGTGGCACTGATGGGCACAGGTGGCACTGATGGGCACAGGCGGCACTCGTGGGCTCAGGCGGCATTCGTGGGAACAGGTGGCACTGATTGGCACTGATGGGCACAGGTGGCACTGATGGGCACTGGTGGCACTGATGTGGCAGTGTTGTGGCAGTGTTGTGGCACTGGTGGGGCACAGGTGGGGCACAGGTGGGGCACTGGTGGGGCACAGGTGGGGCACTGGTGGCACTAAGGGGGCACTGCTGGGGCACTGCTGGGCACTAATCTCTCTCCTCTTCTCTCACGCTGCAATGTTGTGAGGAGAGGAGAGAGGTGCCCCACAATGTTTACATTTGTGATCGCGCCGTCATTGGACAGCGTGATCACGTGGTAAGGAGCCGCTGCCATTGGCTCCTTACCAAGATCATTGACGCTGCGGGTCCCGTGGACCCGCCGAGCGCCGTGACCGCGTTCGGCGGGTCCACGGGACCTCGGGCGCGCGGATCTGACGCACGCCGGGTTTGTTTACACACGTGATCGCGCCGTCATTGGACGGCCCAATCACGTGATAAGGAGCCGCCGCCATTGGCTCCTTACCGCGATCATCGATGCTGCGGGTCTCATGGAAACCCGGTGAGCACTGGTGATCGCGTGTGCGCGCACACCTGACTCTAACGTCCATGGATGTCCTGTTAGAGTACAGGAACCGCCTTATAGACGTATTTCGTCTATAGGGCGATGACTAAGTCGTTAAGGTAGTTCTCCGAGTTAGAGATGAGACTTCACTGTGTGCAGTAAAATAACATACAGAGTCCCTCTGTGAAGTGTCTTGTGCCATGTCACTACACACTGTAACTTGGTAGATGTTGCATGAGGAGGGATGTGCTGAGCCTGCACCCACTCCACTAGTCCAGTGACCTCTGTTACAGAATGAAGTCCCACTGAGCACATTTAGCAGACCTCTTTCGTGCACCTCATAAATGCGCTCATTAACTCCTTTCTTCCTGTACCGTGTGACTAGGCAATGCATTTCTGTAATGCTGGTTCGGTTCTGGTTGCTAGTGTAAACCAACTGCTAGGGAGGTAGCCAGACATCGACCCCCTCGCTACCAGAGGACCTGTCACCTTACCAGGTACCACACCTAACGACTGGTTGCTTTGTGTCTTGAACTTTTATTTGGTTACTCTTAGCAACTACACTCCTCTTCCTTATCTTTACGAGTTAACTCTTTTGTAGTTCTGCTACTTCATACATCTTTGTGCTTTACAGACCCTGGTTCTTTATATATGACAGAACCAACATGCACCCCTTTGAATAATTTTAGAATTTTAGAACAGTTAATGCAATTTTTACTTAAGAGATTCCAACATTTCAGTCCAATATGAACAGAGTCCAAACCTTAACCCTAACTATAGCTGTGTGGCTGCCCAGGCATACCTCTGCAAGGTAGTAGTCAATTCCAATACCTTTTTGTCCTCTGGAACCGCTGTACCTCTGACAGACTACAAGGTGCAGTTGTGACTTTTCACAGTGTGGGTCATGACCACTAGCCAAGAGTCCTGGATCTCAGCCTTCTCCCTTTTTATACCACAGGTGGGCTGGCTGGGACCAAAAAGTCCAGAAACTGAGCACACATTACTAAAAAGGAGAAGCTCCGCTCTTCTGCCTCCTTCTCCCCCTCCCTGCTGCCATTGAACTTTTTTTGGGGAGGTTTTAACAGGTACCCATCCCCACTTCCTTCTCAGTTTGCTTCTCAGTTTGCCCCCCCCCCTTTCTCTGCAGCCTTCTAGGACACTTCACAGGTCACAGGAGACTGTGGCCCATTTAAAAAAAAAATACCAGCACATTTCGCACATGTACGGTAGGAAACCAGTTGCGAAGCCGCAAGGCTTCACTGCCGGTTTCCCTTAGTCAAGATGACGGAGCCAGCATCCGATAACCGATTGAAGAAGTGGCTCGGGTGAGGATACCGCTGGATGCCTGGACAGGTAAGTTCCCTAATATTGAAAAAAGTAAGCAGCTACAGTATTTGCAGCTGCTGACTTTAAAATACTCGAGTCAGTGTACCTAAAATTATTGAGAGGCTGCTGGCTTCCATCGTTTAAAACTTGCGGTCTCCTCCTGGTCCCAGAGTAGGCGGAACTCTGTCTGCTGAGAAACGCCTATCCCAAACACTCTTTCATCCTCACCGATCCCAGCAGACACTGTGTTCAGTGTTCCGCCAAGTATGGACACCTTTTCATCATCAGAAAAGAGGACGTCCGTGATTGGCGGAACACTGAACACAGTGTCTGCTGGGAAACTGAGTCTGAGGATGAGAGAAGTCCGTGATATGCGGAACTGTGTCTACTGAGAAACGCCTATTACGGAAGGGACCAGGAGGAGATCACGAGTTTTAAACAATGAATGGACGCCTGCAGCCTCTCAATTTCAGGTACACTGACAACAGGCACAGTGACAATGGGCACAGTGACGACAGGCACAGTAACGATGGGCATAGTGACGATGGACACAGTGAAGATTGGCACAGTGAGGATGGGCACAGTGAGGATGGGCACAGTGAGGGCGGACACAGTGAGGGTGCAATGGGCACAGTGAGGCGTGCAAAGGGGCATTGTTGACTTACAGTAGCTGCTGCATTCTCACCCTTGGCTTATACTCGAGACAATGCGTTTTTTTAAATTTTTTTTGTGGTAAAATTAGGTACCTTGGCTTATACTCGGGTCAGCTTATATTCGAGAATATACGGTATTTAAATAAATTGATACGTATACCTCTCATCAACTTAGAAAAAAGACTCTTTAGTAATATAGAACATAATATAAAACCTAATAGTTTGCAAAAGATTGCAAGGTCTATTGAATTATGTGAACTTTAGGAATTATTTATTAAAAAGCAAGGTCTTGTCTTTATCAGTTAATGTAATCTTCAGACTTGTATACAATGAGAAGGTAAGCAAAGGCAAGAAATGACAGAACCCAAGAAACACTGTACTACATGCACAGAGAGCTAAATTAAGGGGTCAGCCTAGGAAGTGAGATTTTCTTGGGATCGCTCTATGAATATATATATATATATATATATATATATATATATATATATATATATATATAGTGCCTTGTGTGCAGTAAAAATTACACATTACTAGAACACAAGCTTGCTTTCACTTTTAACATTCTGTTATTTTAGGAACTACTGTGCAACAGATGATGTATAAATCAAACAGGAAAATAATCTACACAACTGCAGTTGTATCACTAGCATTCATTGCGCACATGGTATAAAAGTAAACATTTGGTTTTATTAGGGAAAGCATTAGAGTAAATTGTTGGAAGAAAAATTAGGCTTACCGAGTAGCTTTTCTGATATCAACATATGGTCTTGGTGACTCAATCTGTCGAACACATTGTGGGTCTATGTCATGAAAAGCTCTGGCTTCTTCCCGTTTTAGGGTAAAACAGCATGGACCCACTGATGGTCCCAGAACAACCAGTATATCCTTCATATCACACTGGTACTCAGATACCATGGTGTTTACTGTGGCCATTGCAACTCCTAGCAATGTCCCTTTCCAGCCTGCCAAAAGACACCATATTTGTGCACATTTTAGAAAAAAGTTCATAAAAATAGTTGGAGGTAAATTACATTATGAGTACAACAGCTCAAATATCAATGACAGTCATACAAATGTTTTTGCACTAATGCAAAAGTGTGTTTTTGAGACAATGGGAGCCTGAGATGAAAGGATTGAGTACTACACAATGTCCTTCAAGAAAATCATTGTGGTTCTTTGTAGACTGCTATTTTATTTTCCAATGATCACAAGTTTTTTTTTTTTTTATGGAGTACAGGCTTACTTATAGACCACTGGACAAGTAGACTCTAGATAGACTTTTTTAAGTACCACAACACACATGGTCATCTAAAAATAAGTATTTTATTTATACAAAGACATTACAAGGAATAATACTGTGAAGTTAAAAGCCCCCATTCACACGTACTGTTAGCATAGCCATGTGATTTGGAGGATTTGTGTTTGTTTTATGTTTTTTGGGAGATTGTACAGGAGTAGAAGAACACTTTTTTGACACCATAGACTTTTAAATAGGAACACTTAAAAAACAAGCATAAACACACTTGTCTGACACCCCCATTAAAGTCTATGGCCTCGTACACACGACCCGAGAATCTCGTCAGGAATAACCCTTTGTTTTCCCTGACAAGATTCTTGGCAAGAAACTCTTGCTGTCCGAGTGTACTGAGTTTCATTTCAAAAGAACCGCAGTTCTCTTGAAAGGAAAAAATGCTGTGACTTCATCGCGTACGACGAGCATGCGCTCGTCACATTCGATGCCATCACTGCAATCTTGCCTCACCCTACCTATGCTGTGGAAGCTACCGCGCATCCGTCAAAGTCATTTCAAGCATGCGCTGGTTTCCACGACGACAGGTAAGTTTACACACTCTCAGGTTTCTCATCTGGAAACAGGCAAATCAGAATCTCGACGAGAAAAAAAAAAGAGAGCAGGTTCTCTTTTTTTCTCGTCGAGATTCTTACCTGATTTCCAGACGAGAAACCTGAATGCCTCATATACACGAATGGGAATCTCGGCAAGAAGCAGTTTTCTTGCTGTTTTTTGCCGAGAAACCTGGTCGTGTGTACGAGGCCTATAGGGCCAAAAATTTACAATTCTGCCACAAAGCAGCTCATTTCTTTTTTCAAGTTTCATGTGACAGGGGATAAGCGAAAGAACACTCAGGGTTGAATGGATCCATTGAAAATAATGGGACTCCTCATCTTGGGTGGAGTCGCGCTTCCATAATCATGCGACAAATGCAGAGGCGTGAAAAGGGGCTAATCAATAGCGAGTGTAAGAATGCGTGTCACTACTCATCTTTATCAATTACAAAAGTAATTATTTTTCATTGTGCATGAAACTAACATACATAAGGGTTATTTAATCTATGAGATTGTTGTATGGGTAACAGCAGACAGATTCCACACAAAGCATTCACTTATGAATTGCTGTCCCTCTTGGTCGCAGCTAAGGCATGCCTTCAGTAGATAAAACGACAGCACCGTGAAAGCTTGTAGTGCCCTCTGTCGTCATGTCAGGCCCTGCACTTGCTCATTTAGAAATGATTTTTTTTTCACTCTACAAGAAGCCTTCTAATAAAAACATGTTTGTGTGCTCATAATGGTCAAATTGGTTTAGCATCATTTTTAGCAGTAAAATGAAGATTACAGAAAAGTCATTAGTAATAGACAGAAGCGTGTTTTGTTGGAAACAAACAAAGGCTCCAATACCGCCCATGTATTACCAAAAAATATAATTACCTAAACTCTAGCTGAGTCAGGACATGTGTTATCCTTGTAGGACTTTTCTGTTTTCTGGTCTTCGGAGGTTAAATATTTAAAGGAGGTGAGATAGAGAGGGCAGACACCCCACTGCTATTCGGGAAATAAAACCACGTCTTTTACAGGATATCTATTTTCCCAGCAATTGGATTCAAAAGAGCACTCACTACTAGGAACTGGTTTTAAAAAACACTCCTGCAGACATATTTCCCCCCTTTTCCCCCAATATCCACAATCATTTTCCTCTTCATTTAACATGTCATAAGCCGTTTTTGCTTTTCTTAGAAATGTTTAGATTTGGTTTCCCATGGTATATTGCTTAATAATTGCCAGGAATGTTTCTGTTTATGAATAAGGCACACCGAAACAATGGGAGGATGGGCAGGGCAAGAGGTCACACTTAATTTTTAATTTCAAGAAACCAATCAGACTTGATGTATCCATACTTTATCATTAAAAGGAGGAGTTACACTATGAGATCACAGTGCAGATCGGAATTTTGCTGCTCTTTTCTTTTCTAGGAATATTGTAATTTTATTGACTACAAACAAATCTAAGGCAGGGTTAAAGCAGTAGTAAACTCTGAACCGCCCCTCCCCCCAAAAATAAATAAAAATGTTTCCCCTGCAAGGCAATGTCATAATGTGCTAGTATGCATCGGTAAGGGACTCGAAGCCCTAACTGCTGACACGGCTTCCATCTTCACAGGTATTCCTTTTCAGGTTTGTGGGCTCCGACCATCTGATTGGCTGAGCCACGATGATGTCACTCCCGCACATGTGCACAAGAGTGACTGTTTATGGCACAGACCTCTGAAGGAACGGCACAGTTTGCTGTTCCTTCAGAGCGCATGTGTCTGTGATGGAACCGGGTGTTGCTCTGTGGAATATACAGTAGTCATTTTACCTACAGGCAAGCTTTATTATAAGATTATGTGTAGGTAAAGAGGGCCAAGATGATTTTACTACCACTTTAAAACATGAGATTTAGGGCCTGTGTTGGCGGCTTTGCCTTAGTGTTGGACGTGTATAATAGGATGCAAGTCTATGGGAATGCAAAACACATTTGAAGCATGTAAAATTCAGGTCAGAAGAATGATCTCATTAGTGTCTCAAACTGATGCCATCAACACAAGCCCAAGTCTGTCAACACAGGCCCTTTAGAAAGATTGGTTCCCTAGTGTTCAGTGGGGAACTCATTAAATAGCACAACAAGCTCTTACCCCTTCATCTTCTGTTTCATATTGCTATTGGATTTTGCAGCCTCCTTCTCCCCAAGCAACAGCCTGTACAGACATGCCACTACCCAGTAAATACCATTGCTGTTCCCCACAATCAGCTTTCTCTTTCATATATATTTTTTTGTCGTTTAATGGTGGTTAATCATTCAGTGTAGTCTAGCTAGACATTGTGATTTGATTTGGTGGTATTGTTTCTTTGGTTTGGTATGTGTCTTTAAGGCTTCACCTAAATTCTAACGTGGCTATTTAAAAAGGGATTGTAAACCCTAATTTTTGTTTTTAAATAGCAAAACATGTCATACTTACCTGCCCAATCCTCCTCTTTTTGGGTACCTCACCGGTGCTCCTGCCCCCCCTCTACCTGACTGCCCACCATAGCATGCAAGCTTGCTCCAGTGCCAATGGGCACGCAGAGGGCTACTTGGCCCCACTATCTAGCAATGGGGTGTAGATAGCTTGCTGTGTTCACAGTTGGTTAAACACTGCCTCTGGATGCAACCCAATACCTATGGAAGATCACACCCCTATATTCCTGGAGGAACTGGCATCCTTGCACTTTTTTGGGGGGATTGGGTCTAACTTTATGCTCTTTATTAAAATATAGCCCAGTTGAGAATGGCAAATATTCTCTAAAGAAGTGTACTATGTTAGAAATTAATTAGATTTCTCCTAAGGTCATGGTTGGCCACAACCTGTTTCAATGATGTAATCAGATGTATTTGTGTGTTATGTAATGTAAAATGATCTCATAGACATGCAGGGTTTATATTACAGGTAAGAAGATGGATAATGATAATAGATATGTTTTTCTCCAGTTGGAGAAATACATACATTTTTTATATATTCTTTGAATGCAAGGCTCCTTTCACACTAGCGGCCCAATTTGGTCTGTCTGTCAGTTTTTAGGCGGACCCGATCAGATCCTCCAGTCTTCTCTATGTAGTGGTGGGTGTCAATGGGAATGTGTCCTTTGACACCCGCTGGCATCCAATCTAATCCTATCTGCTAAAAAAGAGACGGCTGGGGAATCCAACAGAACAAATGGCAGTTGGGTGTAAACAGACAGGTGGTAGAGGAGAGTGGTCTGTGTCTGTGTCTGCTCTGCATAGCGAAACGGACCCAAACGAGCCATCCACCTGCTCAATCAGTGGACAGATTTCCTGCTGAGCAGGTGGACGTCGATGGAGCCTGCCCCATGTGGAAGGGGCCTAAGGCATATTTATTGATTGATGTCCTTTTATTTTGAATAAGAAAAATAAGGATTGGTAGTGATGTTACCTGAGTGGGCTGCTCCACAAGCTTTTTTTACTGGATCACAGAAAAGGATTGGAATACAGTCTGCACCAGGGGCAGCGATTGTCACTCCTTTCTGGTTGGTGACTATTCCATCATATCTTTCTGGTTCTGTTTTCCCAAGTATTTTCACAATCTCTGCATGGTCAACCTACAAGAAAAAATTGACTTTTACACAACTGTTATATTTTTTTTCCTGTCCTGGACTTTCTACATTGACCCTGAATCTGGTGTTTATTTTGTGTTACATTGTACACTTTCTAGTATTTACAAAAATTAATTGGGCTCATTTATTAAAGTGTAAACTCTAACAATGACATCTCTTATTTACTCCAATCATCTTGCTAGAAATCTTGTGAGCTGATAACTTACTGGGTTCGCTGTCTATGATGATCATTTTCCACAATGGTTCTTAGCTATCACCACACCCTTCCATGTTATGGACAATAGGAAAGGGGTGGGGGTCCTTGTTTCTGCTATCCTGATACAGAAGGGTGAGTGGGCATTATCATGGGAGTGTTTTACTGGCAGAATTAACAGGTGAAAATAAGAAAAATAAAGCCTGAAATAGGAAAATGAATGCGGTCACCGCATCCAAGGCCTGGTAAGCTCTAATATATTACATTTTTGTTTTTGTGTTTAGATACACTTTGAAGTACCATATATGGATAAATGCTGTAACCTACTTTCTATATTTCTACACAGGTAAAATATTTGTCAGTTTTTTACAGGGTACATGTGCACCACATTCGGACCCAGGGAGGGTTACAGTATGGGGCAAGCACACAAACACCAACACACAATTGTAGGATCAAACCATGCACATTCTTCCTTATTTTCAAAGCGTTAATTAAAACGTGATAGCTATATTAGGATTAATTGTATTGACACTTCCTTTTCTACTTTTCTATAAGCAGGCAGTTCTTAAAAAAATGGCCCTGGTTCACAGTAGGAATATTCATCTAGGATCAATCTGCTGTCTGATGTCTGACCAGCTTAATAATGGAACTACTGGAGTACCCTGATTGTGAATATAATAGAAAAGACCACTAGAAATGACAATAATGGTAATTTTGTAGAAAATCTTTCTGCGCAGTGATAATGCAAGCTTATTATCTAATGATTGGTATTAAATATTTATATTGTACTGTATAGCCACTTGAAGACCAAACCTTTTGTGGCACTCCTTGTTTCCAAGTTTAAATCAGTATTTTTTGCTATAAAAATTTTTATGACCCTCAAACATTATATATGAGAATAAAATGGCAATTGATGCAATTGTTTATGTCATGCGTAATGGTTTTTCAGATGCTTTTTTTTTTTTTTTTAAATACACTAATGAATGTAAAAAAAACACACACCACAATTGTATACCACAATTGTTTTGTAAAATATGAAAGATAATGTTACGCTGAGTAAATATATACCCAACATGTCACGAGACAAACTACCGTACTTAAAAATCTCCATAGGCTACACTTTTTACGGGGTACCTGTTTAGAGTTACAGAGGAGGTCTATGGCCGCGTACACACGAGCAGACAGATTTGTTCAAATCGGTCGGGCCGACCAATTTGAACAAATCTGTCTGCTGGGGACATATTGGTTTGATCGTGTACACACCGATCGGCGCGTGTGCGAGAAGACATGTCTGCTGGTTAGCATACTAACCAGCAGACGTGTCGGGCGGACGGGTTCCCAGCCGACAGATTTCAAAGCATGCTTTGAAATTTGTCGGGTGGCCAAATCCGTCGGCTCACCCGTACACACGGTCGAATCTGTCTGCTGGGACAGTCGGGCCGACCGTTTCCAGCAGATAGATTTGATCGTGTGTACGCGGCCTAAGACTAGAATTATTGCTCTCGCTCCAACGTTTGTTGCAATACCTCATATATGTGGTACAAACACTGTTTATATATGCGTGTGCAACTTATGAACGTGTTTGCTTCTGCCTGGCATCTCTTGTAATAGAAATAAGGATGACAGGTCCTCTTTATGGAGAGATCTGGGGTCAAAAAGACCCAAGATCTCTCTATTACCTTTAAAAGCAAAAGATCAAAAAAAAGTGATCTTTTGCTTAAAAAATAAAATAAAAAATTGATTACATCCGTCCTAAACCAGAAGTGAAATAATGATGTCGCTCCAGTCATCCAAAGCCATAGAGGCGATCTGATCTCTATTTGCCTCTGACCAGCCAGCGGTACCATCAGATCGTTTCTCTGGAACACCAGTAAACACCCGAGAAACGCTAGCAAGTGATGTGGGGGGGGGGGGTAATGAAACATTACCTCCCACCACTTCTGAAAGCGATCAGAGCGCTTACAGGAGAAAGTCAGCCGCCAGCTGAACGAAAAACAAAAGGTAAACGTATATATACGTATTGCGGTCGGCAACTGGATAGTGAATGCTTTGTACACTGATATTTTATATTTTATTAACCGGCTCTCTATTTACATCACATGACGGCTGTGATTGGACACGGCCATCATGTGATCAGGAGGGCCAATCACAGAGCTCTCCTGCCGATCGGAGATGCGCCGTGTCCAGGTGACACGAGCGTATTGGGATCGCGCCGTTGGGTGCTCGTGCGATCCCCTCCTTCTGAGGGACGTTCCTGAACGTCCTCTCTGAAAGAGAGAGCACCCACCTGGCCGTATATGTACAGTGGCCGGGTGGGAAGTAGTTAAGCTGTCAAAAAATGAGGGCTACTGTTTCAGATTTTTTTTGTTATAGTGACCCCCTGGTTTAAAGACTTTTTTACTTACTGACCTTGAACAATGATGCAGATAAGGTAAGAAAAATGTCAGAAGGCCTTATTTTCATACTTGTTTTACAGTATTGAGGTTCAGCATGACAACCAGGTGTTGTCATTTTCAGAAGCATAGATCAACAGTAGTAGACCCTGTGGTTCCCATATGACAGGCTTCCTAAGACCCAACAGGTTTGATTTACCAAAGACAGATATATTTGCAAGGCAATTTCCCTTGGTGAATTCACTTTGCAACAATACCTAATCACATGACAGGAAATAAAGGATTTTTGCTTGCACGTGATTGGCTGCTAGTAGTTAGCAGAGCTCCCCATTTACTAGACTAAAGCCTCATACACACGATTGGACTTCCATTAGAATTTTCCGTGGATTTCTGTCTGAAGGGCGCTGTCCGTGAAATTGGTATGCATACACACAGCAGGACTTTTTCAGCCAACTTTCACCAAATCTCGTGTTTTTTCAGCTCTTTACCACCATCCTTTGGACAACTTCTGCTATTGTTGTCTGATCTTTAGCATTGGTTCTGAGCATGCGTGTACTTTGGACTTTGTGTATACACGATCGAATTTTCCTCCATTGAACATTTGTTCCTGGAAAGTTTGAGAGCATTCACAGCGAACATTTGTCTGTTGAAAAACTGAAAACATTTGTCGTATGAAGCATACACACGGTCAGATTGTCCGATCAAACAGGTCAGTCTGACATTTGTTGTCAAAAAGTCTGATCGTGTGTATGGGCCTTTAGGTAAAATTATTTTGCAAAGTTAACTTCCTATTTGCCTTTAGCAAACTACTGTATTGTAACAATGTAGCTTACCTTTATTGGAACATAAGTCTGAGGATCAAATCCTGCAGCTTTTCCCAGGCGACAAAAGTTCTCTTCAACAACTGCTTTTGGATCTTTCCTTTTGGGACTGCAGAAAAGATTTAATCCACTAAGAGTCGGAATGGGGGTTATACCTCCACATCTTGTCGTAAAGCCATGCAGAAAGGTCTCTTCTGTAAAGAAAAAAACAGTAGCAAGCAGACAGCTCGAGTGATTATGTGACATATAAGACAATGTACTTGTATCAGAAATGATCCTGTTTTCTGTGCATCGATTCCTTTGTGTGAAATCTCTGGCATTCCTGAGAGACCCCTTGCTTTCCTATTAAAAACTGACCACAGTAAGCAGGAGAACTCCCCATGGTCAGTTCTCTAGCTATGCTGGGAACTCAGTATACTCTCCTCTAATGATCAGACTTGTCCTCACATGCCCCTGCTTCCCAGCCACTCACAGGCAAACTCAGTGTACTGCTGCTTCTCCTCCCCCAGCTCTTTTGCAACTGAGAACAGAGGGGATGTGATCATTTATAAAAAAGAGGGACATTTTTTTATATCTACAGTATACAAAAATGATTTACCTTACATTTCTCTTTTATTTTTTTTATTTTTTTTCACAATCGAATTTTATTGGAATAACAACAGTACAGGCAAAATATAATATACAGTAAGAATTTTTGAACATATCGAAAACCAGAACAGAAATAACAACAAGGTATAGGTGATATATTGAACAAACAGTGGTTCTGGGTATAATCTGACATTTAGTATTGGCTAGTTTTATATCATGTAAGTAGGCACTGGTTGAAGGGGGGGGGGGGGGTTGGTTGGGGAGAAATAGGTAGGGATGAGAGGGGGGAAGGAGTAGGGAGGGGGGGGGGAGGAAACAGAGGGGTATCTAGAAGCCTCACACAAAGTAGGTGGGTGGGATTCTCGGTGGTTAAAATAAAGTAAAATTTTTCTTTATCAAAGATGTGGAATATAAAAGTCTACGGTTAGAGCGTAGTATGTTAACACACTGGGGGAGGTGCATAAGTACATAATTTCTCAGATAACGTGAACTTTAAAGGGATTTGATCTAGTTTAACTCATTAGCAGTAGGTAGTCGTTGGAGTATTTAAATATTATCCAGGGTTGCCAGGTATCATGGAAGTTCGTTGGGCACTCCTTTCTCATGGCTATCAGTTCTTCCATCTTGTATATATACTGAACTCTGTCTAGCCACTCTCTAAGGGATGGACTCCTGCTTGATTTCCAGTTTAGGGGGATTAAAGTTTTCGCTGCCGTTAATAAGTGTCTGGTGAGTGACTTTTTATAGTTGCTAATTGATAGGTGGTTTACATGAAGGAGACATGCAGCAGCATCTAGTGTTATGTTTGTATCCGTGATCGTTTTGGTCCAGTGTATAACTTGGGATCAGTAGTCAGTAATTGGGGGGCAGAACCACCAGATATGTGCTAGAGAGCCCGTATCTCTATTACAACGCCAGCAGATGTCTGAGGCAGAAGGGGACCACTTCTTTATTTGCATAGGAGTTACATACCAGTGTGTGAGAAGTTTGTATGATACTTCCTGGAACCGTGTACTTAAAGAGCATTTGTGCGCGAACACATTGGCTTTCAGCCATTGGTCATCGGTTAGTTGAATGTGAAGTTCTTTCTCCCAAAGAGTTTTATGTCTAGTTTGTGGTTGTTTGTTGGATGGGTAAAGCCAAGAATAGGCTAATGAAGTTGTATTAAGAGTCAGGGAACCTGCTAGGCAAATTTTCTCAAGTTGGGTAGGGGTCTTACAGTATTCCGATTTGTGTTTACTGTTTAATAGGAAGTTTTGTGTTTGGAGATAGAACCAGAATCCGGGGAATGTTTCACCCAGTTCTGATTTTAACGTGTGGAGAGTTTTGATTTTATTTCCTGAGAAGCAGTGCATGGCTAAAAGTTTTGGTGTGGCCAGGGGGGAGTCAGGGAGTTTTATGCCCAAGCCAGGTGGGAAATCCGGGTTATCTGTAATTGGGGTTAGCGGGCCTGGTATCGAGGCTATGCCATAGGACGAGACTGCTCCATGCCAAACTGCTAATGTAGCGGCTACAAGAGGATGTGGTATTTCAGTAATCCGTTTTGATCTTGTGGACCAAGGCAAAAAGGTGATAGAATTTGTGTGACTGGCCGTTTCCAGACTAACCCAGTCTTTGGTAGAGATGTGACAGTGCCAGTCTATGATTCTCGTGATGTGGGCGGCCACATAGTATTTTCTGAAGTCAGGGAGACCTATACCCCCCCTAAGTTTAGGGAGGGTAAGGTGCGAGAAGCTGATTCTCGATTTCTTGCCTGCCCATAAAAACTTCAATTGTAAGCTTCGGAGCTTAGTAAAAAAGGAGGAATGTATTTTAATTGGCAGGGCATTAAAATAGTAGAGCAGTCTCGGTAAGACCGTCATTTTTAGTATTGATGCCCTCCCAAACCACGAGAACCACTTGGGGGACCACCTCTGTAGGTCTTTGGTAATAGATTGTAGGAGCGGTGTGAAATTAGCTGCGAATATACTGTCAATCGTCGGTGTCAGTCTGATTCCCAAATACTTAAGATTCTTTTGTTCCCATTTGAAATTGAGGTTACTTTTCAAGAGTTCGTATTCAGTGGGTTTAAGGGATAGGTTGAGGGCTTCTGACTTGCTGTTATTAATTTTAAAATTGGAAATGTAACTAAAGGAAGCAAGGATTTTAACTAGATTGGGTACGGAGATGTGGGGCCTAGAAATAAAAAAGAGTAGGTCGTCTGCATAGGCGGCAACTTTAAATTCTCTGTTTTGTATAGGAAAGCCTCTTATATCATTTGAGTTGTTTATTGATCTAATCAGGGGTTCCAGGGACAGGATAAACAAAAGTGGGGAAAGTGGGCATCCCTGACGGGTGCCATTCGTAATTTTAACTGGGTCCGAGAGAGTATTGTTTACTTTGACTAGGGCGTGGGGGTTGGTATATAGGGCACCTATCCAGCCTAGCATATTTTTCCCCTAGACCTATATGTGAGCATGTAGCCATTATATAGTCCCAGGATACTCTGTCAAAGGCCTTCTCCGCATCAGTTGACAGGAGAAGGCCCTCGATTTTCATTTGTTTGGCATAGTGGATCAAGCTCAAAGCTTTAGCAATGTTGTCCCTTGCCTCGCGCCCCGGCATAAATCCCACTTGTTCTGGGCCAATCACTTGTGTAAGGAGTGGTTTTAGTCTATTGGCTAGGATCTTGGCTAGGAGTTTTATATCAGTGTTTAGTAGTGAGATTGGCCTGTAATTGGCACACTCAGTAGGATCTTTTTCGGGCTTAGGGATAACGGCAATGTGCGCCATAAGTAATGTTCTGGAATTATGTTCATTTTTGGCCAAAAAGTTTAGAGCTTTGAGCAAGGGGGGGGAAAGTATATGTGAATAGGTCTTATAATACTGCGAGGTATATCCATCAGGGCCGGGACTTTTACTTGCTTTCAATGATTTTATTGCTTCCTGTAATTCAGTTAATGAAATGGGGTTTTCTAGGAGTGCCGCATCTTCTGATTGGAGAGGGGGGAGATTACTGTTACGTAAGAATTCCTGGATGGTGACAGCTCTTGGTGCTGTGGTATGTGTCGGTTTGTGTTGTGGAGGCAAGTTATATAGCTGTGAGTAAAATTCACGGAAAAGTTTTGCAATTTGTTCTGGGTCATGTTCTAGGGAACCCTGCTTGTTTCTGATAGCTACAACTCGATTCGACACTGAGGCATCTTTGAGTGCCTTGGCTAGATATCTCCCACTCTTATCACCGTGCTCATAGAAAATGTGTCCTTTAAAAAATAATGATTTCTGTGTTTGTAGGTGGAGTATTTGGGATAAGGCCTTCCGTTTTTCGGCGAGTTCCGCTTCTACCTGGACTGAGAGTTTTTTTTTATGTTGTTGCTCTAATTGGGCTATCTTATTGGACAGTGATAGTATTTCCTTATCTCTCTCTCTCTTTCTAGTAGCTCCCCATCTGATCAGTTTACCTCTAATGACCGTCTTGTGTGCTTCCCAATTGTTCAGTGGGTTCGTGTCTGAGTCCTTGTTGTCAATGAAAAAGGTCGTGATGGACTCATGGATGTCATCAAGAATTGTCTGATCAGTCAGTAGGGCAGCGTTCAGTCTCCAGTTGAAACTTTTAGTTTTGGGGGGTCCATTCTTAAGGGTTACGGCTACTGGGGCGTGATCTGAGAGTGAAATGATCCCAATTTCGGCTCTGGCCAGTGTGGGAAGGTCACGTTGGGACATAAAAATCAAGTCAAGTCGGGAGTACCGCTTGTGTGGGGCGGAGTAGAAGGAGAAGTCCTTCTCTGAGGGATGAGTGGACCTCCACGTGTCAACTAAAGATAGAGAGTGAAGCAAGGCTTTTATTTTCTTTAGGATTTTGTAGGTGACATAAGTGTGGCCAGTCGAGGTGTCCTGTAGGGGTGAAAGGGGTACATTGAAGTCGCCTCCCATTAGAATACATCCCTCGGCGAACCTTTCTAGTTCGTTTATGATTTTCCTGCAGAAAGTCACATGATTTCTGTTGGGAAAGTACACGTTAGCGAGGGTGATAGGAGTGCCTTCCCAAGTACCTTTAAGGAAAATGTACCTGCCATCCTGATCTAAAAGGCTTTGTTTAAGCTCGAACGAGGCGTGTTTGTTAATTAGTATTGATACTCCTTTTGTTTTGGCGTTGGGGTTAGTAGCATGGTGTACTCTTGTGTAGAGATTGTCTGTTATTTTAGGGACGTTCTGACCCTTGAAGTGGGTTTCTTGTATGAAGACCAAAAGAGGTTTTGTTTTTCTTAATTCTCTAAGAAATTTGGAACGCTTCTCGGGGATATTGAGCCCGTTTATGTTATGCGAAACCAGTGTGGGGGATTTGCCCAGAAATGAATACGCCATCTGCGATCTTGGAGGGGGGGGATCGAAATGTCAGTTTGCACAAGGGTGTGCACGAGCGGGGGGGGGGGGTGGGATGCGGGGAGGGGGGGTGTGGGAGGAGGAAGGGGGAGGGCTGAGGGAGGAGGTAGTGTTGATAAGGTGAGTTAGAACAAACCTACCAGCACTTTCGCGAGTCTTAGCCCTAGGATGGAACCTGGGTAGTAGGGCTTGGGGACACTTCTATCCTGAACGGAAGTGTCAGAGTTGACTCTGGTGGGGGAGTGGGAGGCCTTTTCGTGGATAACAATCCCGAGTAGTTACCAAAGTGGGAAGGTGAGGAGATTGAAATATATAAATATCGGTGTTGTCCGGGGATGGACAAGAAGTTTCAAGCAGTTAACATGTTAGTCTGAACCAATTTCCAACGTGGAAAGTTTGAAATCTAGGGATACACTAATTGCTCTAACAACATTTATGCATTCTGTATATAAGGTGTTAAAACAAGAACTGAAGCATAGTGTAAAAACTTGTGTTACAGCGATGTGGTTAAGTATAGACATGCCCGTCTACAGTGGTGATCCCCAACTCCAGGATCCCATAGGGTCTGAGTATGGCCTAGAGAGGGCGTTTGTAAATGCTTATTGTTAGCTTCTAGGCCACTAGTTATGAGCTGAGTCTAGAGGTAGAGACATTAGGGGGTCCAGAACGTGTCCTGACACAAAACCATACAGGATAGCGGGTATGTTACTCACGGTTTTAGCAAAGGGATGTTTTCCCATTGATTCCCGCGTCCTGCATGGCAGTGGGTAGAGGGAGACGTGGTGTATTGGCTGCATATAAACACCTGGGCAGAAGCGTATAACTGATCGCACCTACGACAGTGTAAAGTGAACACATTGGATAAAGAGAAGTAGAATCAGTTATATACGATATAGTAATTTAGTAAGTTAATACGTTCTCATTTCAGGCGGATGAGGTGTGCGGGCCTCATGTAGTTACCATCATGTTACCAGGTGAACAGCGTATGTCCCCAGTCTTTTATCTATGACATCTCGGTCTGTAAGATCTGTCGCCGAAAGTGTCCAACGCTGCTGTTCCGTGGACAAGCGGCGTTCCGTTGGGATGTTCTCCACCCGGTTGAGTCTGATTCAGGAAGTCCTATCCAGATTATAGTACTGTTCATCCCCGTCCAGGTAAGACGTGTGTAGGGGGAGGACATAACGCCAGTAATGGGGGTATTTGCCGAGCCTAATAAGCATAGAGGATTTCTCCTTTACCACCCCTCCTGAGATGTAGACGTTGGGGATGAGGACCCGATAAAAAACTCATTGCGGGCTGTCTTCTTGTTGTACACAAGTTGGGGGAGGCCGATGGATGTGGGTATCCTCCGGTGTGAAAAACAGGATGTTGTTGTTTGTGAAAGGGTAAGAGCATTGGATAGTCTATCGTGTGAAGTTGTCGAGTGCGAGTATGGGGCCCTCTAGTGGAAGGAGTCAGTAACGACCCAAACTATATTGCATGTCTTAAATAACCTGGGTTTGAAAATGCAGAGGAGTTCCACAGTCATAATTCTCATTGTCAGTGAGATTGCGTGTGAGGGCTGCATACAAAGGTTACTGCAAGTAGCGTAAATGGGTAGTTGTAGCTATACTAGGTACGGGGGGCAACTTTAGAAGAGAGACCCGGAGTTAGGAAGCAGTGGACAAACACATTGTCGCTGCAACGACCGGAAAAATCATGGGGGCTCAAAAACAAAACAAACAAAGTCAAAAATGAAAAAAGAGTCGGATGCATAGCGTACAGTGTATCCCTGATATACGGTTTGGCAGTTTACCTGGCCTCCTGCGCCCTGTATCCCTTGGATGCGGGCGACGCTTGGTATCCTCTGGATGCCTTCTTCCCGTACTTTCCTGCTCGGTACGGAGATTTGGAGGGCGAGGGGTCCTGTTGGAGTGGTTGATGGATAAAGGCCGGAGGGAGTAGAAATTCGGCATACCAATCTGGAAGCTCCACTGGCGCGATCTGCAGGCTTTCACAGAAGTGCTGTAGGTCATCCGGAACCCTGAGTAGGAATTGCTTTTGGTTAAAGGTGGCTTGCAAGGCAAATGGAAATTTCCAACGGTAGCTGATTTCCTTTGCCCTCAGAACTTCTAGCAAGGGTTTCAGGGCTCTCCTGTTTTTAAATGTAATCGGGGACAGATCTTGGAAAAGCTGGATGTCAGCTCCGTTGTAGACGGTCTGGTCGCCCATTCTGGCTTTCCGAAGGATTTCTTCCTTGAGGTGATAGTTGGGGAGGCAGCATATTATGTCTCTGGGGGGTGCATCGTTCGGGGTTCTGGGCCGCAACGCTCTGTGTGCTCTATCGAATTCAATGGGCGATGCCTCAGGCCTGTCAAGAAGGCCGTTGAAAATGGACGTCAGGGTGGGTTTGATATGGTCAGGGAGCACCGTTTCGGGGACCCCCCGTACCCTAATATTGTTACGGACGCCCCTGTTGTCTAAATCTTCCAGGTGGCGGTTGACCTCGATCAGTTGCTGAGAATGTACTTCAGCAATGTCGTCCAACCTTGTGAGAGCCCGATCTCTTCTCTTTCCTTTCGCCCGTTCATTGACTGTTATTTGCTCCGTCAATCTATTGCAGTTCAGATTTTATGTCACTGAGGGCACCCGAGAAGGAGTTTTTTAATATCGGCTGCAATTTCCATCATAGTTGTATAGGTTAGTGGGCAATCTGGGTGGGTAGTACCTCTGTTGGAGTCCTCAGAAGCCGGGATGGATATCTCATCATCATCCGTCTCCTCTCCCCCGTTCACTCTGGGTACAGGCGCCATCTTGCTGACTTGAGGTCCGCCCGTGTACCTATATTTGTTTAAGTTAGCAGGCGTAGTTTTCCCTTTAGGTGTTCCCAATGGTCTTGTCTGCCTGCTGGGGGTTCCCCCACCGAATCTGGTGTTCATAATCCACCGAAAACAGGTCGTTTTGTGTGTCTTTTCTTGTCCCCGGACCGGAGCTCCTCTATCTAGCAGCCATCCACGTTGCTGGCCAAGCCACGCCCGTCTTCTCTTTTAAACTGAATGAGTTGTTTTAAAAGGTGATTGTTTGTCCGGTTAAAAAAAAAAAAAAAAATTAAAAGTCAGCAGCTACTAACACTGTAGCTGCTGACTTTTATTAAGGAGACATACCTGTCCAGGGTGACCGCGATAACGGCAGCCGAAGCCGAGCAAACGCTTGGATCTCGGCTGCCCCGCCCCCATCCTTGGTGAGGGAATCAGGAAATGAAGCCCGCCAGGTTCCCTACTGCGCATGTGCGAGCCGTGCGGCATGGCGTGAATGGAGGATGTCTCCTGGGGGACACACAAGGTCCCAGAAGACACCGCTCCCCCATTCCCCAGGAGGCAGCACAAATAGGGGAAGAAAGAAGACGGACTGCAGATCAGGAAGTGGCAGATTAGGACAATCTGCCTAGCAACGGGCACCTCAGGTATGTATAAAAAAGAAATACATTTTTTTTATTTTTTTGCAGCATTTTTGAATATTTATTTTTTTCCAGGGTGGAGCTCCACTTTAAGTACAAAAGAACATAGTACTTGTTGTTTGCAGAAATGTATGTTGTGTAAAAAATGTATGCTCTAAGCAGTATTGTTTTTTCCCCTCTTTCCCCCTAGCTCTTTGAGTTTTCCTGGTACTAACTAACAGAAAAGATAGCCGCTTTTACACAAGATAGAATTTATTGGGAGTAAGCTACTGCTCTTATTACAACAGAGTTGGGAAACATAATTCACCATTTTAACCTGTTCAGCATTCAGGAAGCATATAGACTGATGTGTTTGAATATCATTTACAGCTGAACACCACCATCTACAGGGCAAATACAAAAATGCATCTTTGAACTGTACTGTACTGCAATGTAACTGTACTGGAATACAGGTTTTCATTTCAGAGAACCAATATGAAAGTGATATAATTTCCAAATAAAATAAATGCCAGGAATTTGTACAATCTTAAAAAGGAAGTAGGGTCAAAAAAGACAGGAGATTGAAGAATTATGAAAAGGATGAAATAAAGGTTAATATATCTGAGACAATACTGTTACAGGCAAAAATGACAAAAACAACAAGGTTCTCTAATTACCATTAAACATAACTACTACTACTATTAGACTTATCTACTAGCAAATAGTATTAACGCCTCATTAATTATGATTCTGCCATTGTTTTAGATCAATAGACGCTAAATACAAGAAACCCACACAATATTATTATTATTATTATTATACACAATTTATATAACGCCAACAGTTTACGCAGCACAATATATTTATGGCCAGCTCCTAAGATCATAACTTTTTTATAACTTTTTTTTTTCATAGTCCAAAGAAATTCAGGTATGACTTTCTGAATAGGATAAGTGGCCACATTCATAGACAGACCCAGATCAGTGAACACACTTTGGCACCTAAAGTAATGACCCTCTTTAGGATCACTCTTGTACAGATAACATTTTATAGTTTTATTGGTTCTAAACTGGCTTGGAATAATGTGACAATGGCTAAATACGTTCATATGAGATGGCTGTTTTTTTTACTGTTGATAGAAAAATTGTGTGGTCAATATATACATAAATATATTTTATAGAAGAAAAAATGTTTTTACTTATATACAGTATGCTGTACTGCATACACTATTTATATACTGTTAAATGCGCTAATGCATAAAGATACATAATCCTACAGTGCTTAAAAGATAACTAAATGCAAAACAATTTGTCATTTTGAATAGAGTAAGGAGTTATAACCCCTGTCATTTTTTGCAATCTGTGTAACATTGGGGAGATTTACCTTCACTTCCTGTCCCATAGCCAAAACAGGACGCCCTGAGGAAATCCCTCCAAAGATGAGGGAATCCTGGTGTGTGACCAGAACTTGTGTCCCCATTTGAACCCCTCCCCTCTATTACTGTTTTGGTGTCAAGCCAAAATTTGGGGGTGTTTTTACTTTCCCTTTGATGATAATAGTACAAACAGAGAGGGTAAATCTCCCTATAGAGAAAATACAGACAGCAATAAATTTGACAGGGTTCTAGTTATTTTCCACTCTATTTAAAACTAAAAAAAAGTGTTTGGTTACACTTTAATGGTAAATTTAGTCATGCTCACTGAGGATTTATTAACACCTTTGCATAGTTTTTTTTAGGGATTTGGAGACATGAATATACAATAAACAGTGTTTACAGAAAAAGCTATATTGTTTCTTGAATCCCACTGAAGATAAAGATTGAACTGGAGTATGTAAAGTATATGATAAAAAACAATATACAATATGTATATAAATCACAGTGCTACCTACACATACATATAAATGGCAGCCAACACCGCAGAATTAGATCAATTCTGCAGAGAACAAACAAGGAAAAACAAAAAAGTGTAGCGCTAAATACATGTGGAAGGAAGACTGTAATAAACAGATCTAAAACTCATACATGAAAAGACACCTTAAGTGCTCAAATGTCTATAGGTAAATCAAAGGTGAATATAATAAAATTAAGAAAAAATATCCCATAGGAAATTCCAAATCAATGAATCAAACAAAATGTGACTTGATGTTGAAAAAGAAAAAAAATTGATAGCAGATCCACCACCAAGATAAATTGGAGGCTTACCAGAGTGTAAGCGTAGACTTATTAGGTCATATAGGCTTAATGGTAACGATGTCCTGGTTTCAGGATGACTTGAATGGCAGACAGGGGGATGGTTTCCACTGTAGTGTAGTATGTGGTATAACGAGGAAAAAATAGCCCATAGCAGATAGCAGCCAGTGATAACCGAAGGTATGGCTCAATATCAGCAAATCCAGAGGCTCAGGGTGAGGAAAATTAGAGGGAAAAAAATGAGGATGCACATAGTGTAAAACTGTATGTAAATTTTACTTAGCAGCAAAAAGTTAAAAGTTTACACTCACATTTCAGCAGATAAAATTGAGCATACAAGACATAAGCAGTGGGGTCAGCGGGTCCCGATGCATTTTGATCAATAGATTGTCATCTGGCACCCCAGGTGACGATCTATTGATCGAAACACGTCAGATTTCCTCTCAGGTGGTTTCCTCTCACCTGTGCACAGCCACCTGTCGGTTCTCCACTCCGGTCAGCATGTCTCCCCTCAGACCTTTCTCTTTTTCTCTCCCCTTCGAGCTTCCTGTGTGGGAACTTTAACCCCGTTGCGGGACTGCGGGAAAATGCAGTCTGTGCGGGAAGTTCCCGCACAATCCGGGCAGGTTGAGAGGTATGCCTATGCTTGCTTAACCTGTTTATCTGGAACAGCTTACAAAAAAAGAGCAAATAAATAGATGGTGGAAGGGCGAAATCTCAGACTATAACAGGTCTTCTATCCTTGCCTGGAGTACTAAAAGTGCCTAAACTATATATAGCAGCGAACTCTTGAATTTTCTAAACCTGTTTAATTTGCCGACTCGTTTAATTTTGCCTGAGAAAGTTAAACTTTATTAACTGTCTAATCTGCTTAAACCTGCCTAAACTACTTTAATTCAGTCTAAACCTACCGAATTATTAGACGGTATATTCTATCTGCTTAAACCAACATATTGTTTAAGAGGACTGACCTGTTGAATCTGCTTGAACTGCCCCCTTTTTTTTTGCTCTTTATGTGGAGGTTGTTTAAAGCATTTAAAGTGCCAGGGTCTGACATAATCTAACTGATTACTCTTACCCTCATATTAAAAAAAAAAGTCAGTTACTTTGCTGAGTAACAAATTACTTTTTCGAAGTAGTAACTGAGTCACTAACGCAATTACTTTTTCGGAGAAGTAATTTGTAACTGTAACTAATTACTTCTTTAAAGTAAGATGAGCAACACTGGTTATACCACATACTACACTACAGTGGAAACCATCCTCCTGTCTGCCATTCAAGTCATCCTGAAGCCAGGACATCGTTACCATTAAGCCTATATGACCTAATAAGTATAACGCTTATTTGGGTCCATACACTCTGGTAAGCCTCCAATTTATCTTGGTGGTGGATCTGCTATCAAATTTTATCTCACTTCTTTTTCAACATCAAGTCACATTTTGTTATTATTTCCTATGGGAAATTTTTTCTTAATTTTATTATATTCACCTTTGATTTACATATGGACATTTGAGCACTTAAGGTGTCTTTTCATGTATGAGTTTTAGATCTGTTTATTACAGTCTTCCTTCCACATGTATTTAGCGCTACACCTTTTTGTTTTTCCTTGTATGTAAAGTATAAGCACTTTAGCTGGCTATGCATGTTTTCAAAATCAGCAGGTTCAGAAGAAACCAGCTGAATTTCTATCTACGTGTACTCCTCTCTGTTTAACAGAAGCTGGTCTAACTACATGCAACCAATGGCTGATTAGTGTATTCTGACAAGGAAAGGGGTGGGAAACCCATGCTGTCAGAATACAATAGCACAGCAGGGGAGATCCCTGCATTCACATTGCTCGTCTGGAGCAGAGATCTGTCAGATAATTGTTTACCGCTCAACACACTGGTTGAACTTGAAATTGAAAGCCTCAGGGGTAAGATATATTTAAATTGTAATAGGAGGTACCATCATCCTTAAGATTCAGATATAGAATATTTAGGTCTAAGGTCCCCAGACCGAAGACACTGGTTGAACGAAAAAATTAAAAAAACCTGCACATGTATACCCTGAGTTAGTGTGAACTGCCATACACGAATAGAAGTAAATCGCCTACAAGGAAGACATTATGGGGTGAACTGGATCTTATTTCAAGATCACAATTTGCACATTTGTGTAGACTAGGCTCTTCTGCAGAAAGTACAATTTTACTAAATAGTTTTTAAACTGCAACCTAGAAAGTAATCGAATGAAAGGAATTTAGTAGTTAGTCACTTCTAACTAGACTTGTTCTGTAATGTTGAAAATATTTCCATGCTCATTATAACTGAAGAAGTTACTTGGATGAGTATAAAACCTTTTTAAAACATTTTAGAACAAGTCGATTAAAATGTGACCGACTACTACTAGCTATACCATGATCTGGATAAATGAGAACCTTCACAGACTAAACCTGGCCATACACTAGTAGAATCTCAGAACAGTTGTTTGATCTTCCAATTGTTAGTGGGGGTCAAGTCAATGGTAGTTTTCAACAGTATTTACAAGAAATTTCAAAGGAGCAGAATGGATTTTTTTTTTCTTGAACAAATCAATTTCTAACAGTGAATGCACTTTTTGCTCAGGAAAGTCATTCATTCCAAAATCAAAACTTAAAAACATGCAAAATGTTGAAATATTTTTGAATGACATTCATTAGGTCATCAAAAGTACTGATCAGAATTTTCATATGAATGTTCATTCAGAAATCTGCTAGTGTAGGACCATCTTAAGAGGGATAAATACAAAGGTGTTGCTGCAAGTTATCATTTTTTTTCACTGTTCATGTGTGAGGCTTGGATAGACAAATCCATTTATTTTCCCTACCAAGTCTTCATGTACACTGGATGCTTTAACAACCTCTCCTGAATGATTTAACTTGACAGATAGTAACTGACGTTTAAAACATCCATTTTGCAGCATTTACATGCCGCGTCAGTTTAGAGGCATTTAAAATATATATTTTTTTATCAAAATAGCCTGTAAACGAAACACGGCTAAACGCGGGTTACTGCGTTTAGACGTGTTTGGCACTTGAAATGCCTGTAAACTTATCTTCTGAACCCATTTTTTGCATTCCAAAAAATGACTCTAAACTTACCTGCCTAGAAACGACTGTAAGTGACCCTGTGTACATGTACTGATAAGATAACATAGTTCAGGGGCAGTTGAAAAAAAACTCCCAACTGCTCCTAAACGTCCGTTTACCAGCAGCACATGAGGCCTAAGTATGGATGTAAACTCCCCCCATACACCCAGTGAAGCGAACAGCCTCAGATGATAAACAAGGATTAACCAAATCTCCCTACATAGGTTTTACATGTATATCTGCTGTCTTCAAATGTATATACTGTTTAGAAAGTTGAGATCGTATTAGGAGATTTTCTCTTCCTGGTTAACACAGAGTATGATGTCTGAGCATACAGCCAAGATAGCCAACATTGCTGATTGGAGGAAAATGACACACCCCTCTCATCATAGGCAGAGACTCTCTGTAATAGGACCTGCTCCCTGCTAATCTATTTTGGCAACCTCCCGGACTAAATATTAAGGCTGCTTTTGTCTAAAGTGTCAGAAAATTTGTCAGGAGTAAGGCTGGATTCACACCTATGCATTTTTAGTGGTTTTTGCATTTTGCAGATTTGCATTACAGTCAATTTAACATGGTTTCCTATGGAACACATTATATAGTGCAAATCTGCAAAATGCAAAAAGCACTAAAAATGCATAGGTGTGAATCCAGCTTTAGGCTAGAGGAACAGTTCAGGAGAGAGCTATGGGACTTAGCTCACTGAAGAGAGATAACAAAATACTGCAGATATATGTGCCCAGCTCAAATTTCATGAATCGGGTTTACATCAACTTTAATGTCAATCTGACTCACGCTGTGTTTTATATAAACCTACTTGGCATGCTTATAAATGGCTACTTATTGCCCAATCAAGTGTTACAGAAATAGGAATGACACTGAAGCCAAATTGTGGTTACGAATTTATGCAAAATACTGTATGTTCGAATGCATTAAGGAAAACTCTGTTGGCTGTGATTCTGGATATAATTATGGGAAATGAAACCTTATGCAACCAGGTAATCCTATTCTTAATATAATTCCGGTAAGGTTCCATATGCTATTATAGCAAACAGACAGAAGAGTATTTCATTAAGGTAAATAGTATGACACGCCATGACTCATCAGCCTGGAAGACGGTTTATTTCACCTTGTTAATTATTACTCTTGGAACACTAATCTTAACACAGGCCAGAGGCAGGGCATAGAACCAAACACAAACACACACCAGGTTGCTGCTTGAGCCTGTACACAGAACAAAGCTGCTAGAAGAATATAAAAGTTTTTCCTTCTCTTTAGTTCCAGGTGTACTGGGAGGCAGTGGACAAGCTGTCTTTTATTCTCTCTATCCCTGGCCTTAGTTTGCCTTATGCAACTATGACATCTAATCCTGTTAGTAGGTATTATGTTAAAGTCTAAGTTTAGACAAGAAAAAAAAAACAAAGTTGAAATCTTCCTCCTCTTATTCCCCCCTCCCCACTCCTCTACTGGGGTTAGTAAAACCAATGAACCTGTGACAGGCACTTAAATGAATCAAACGTGATCTATGAATGGCGGGACAATGAAAGGTCCACCCACCTCCTCTATTCATAGATCACGTTTCATTTATGGAAGAGTCTATGAATGGAGGAAATGGGCAGAAAAGATAAGCATTGGGATGGATTTACTAAAATTGGAGCGTGCAAAATCTGGTATAGCTTTGCATGGTAGCCAATCAGCTTCTAACTTCAGCTTGTTCAATTAAGCTTTGACAAAAAGAAAAACCCTGGAAGCTGATTGGTCTCTATGCAGAGCTGCACCATATTTTGCACTCTCAAGTATTTTCCAGTCTCCACTCTTGATGAGGTCTGTTGGCTCTTTTAAGTCCCATTGCACCAGAAGATTATGGCGGAGGGGGGGGGGGGGGGAGAGAAGACTTCTACTAATGCATGAGCCAGGGACACATCAGATTGATAGTAAGTTACAAAGTTACATAGTAGGTGAGGTTGAAAGAAGACACAAGTCCATCAAGTCTAACCTAAGTGTGTGATTATATGTCAGTATTATATTGTATATCCCTGTATGATGTGGTCGTTCAGGTGCTTATCTAATAGTTTTTTGAAACGACCGATGCCCCACACTAAAATCACCTCCTGTGGAAATGAATTTCACATCCTTGCCGCTCTTACATTAAAGAACCCTCTACGCAGTCTATGGTTAACCCCTTTTCTTCTAATTTTAGTGAATGGCCACGTGTCTTATTAAACTCCCTTCCTCAAAAGTTGTATCCCTATTGTGGGGTCACCAGTATGGTATTTGTTAATTTAAATCTGAAAGCGTCTCTTCTCCAAAGAGAATAAGTTCAGTGCTCACAACCTTTCTTCATAATTAACATCCTCCAGACCCTTTATTAGCTTTGTTGCCCTTCTTTGTACTCTCTCAATTTCCAGTACATCCTCCCTGAGTACTGGTGCCCAAAACTGGACAGCATACTCTAGGTGCGGCCGGAAAAGAGTCTTGTAGAGCAGGAGAATTATCGTTTTATCCCTGGGGTTAATCCCCTTTTTAATGCATGCTAATATTCTGTTTGCTTTGTTAACAGCAGCTTGGCATTGCATGCCATTGCTGGGGCTGTCATCTACTAGGACCCCCAGGTCCTTGTCCATCTTAAGTCCTGTGCACATGATCGGATATCTGATGGAATCTAATCCGATGGATTTTTTCGTCGGATTTCCGATGAAGCTGACTTTCATCAGTCTTGCCTACACACCATCGGTCAAAAATCCGACACGGTAACGTAAAACACTACGATGTGCTGAGAAAGATGGAGTCCAATGCTTTCAAGCATGCGTCGACTTGATTCTGAGCATGCATGGATTTTTGACTGATGGACTTACACAAAGACGATCGTTTTTCTTCTATCGTTGTTTTATCCATAGGAACATTTTAAAACATGTTCTATTTTTTTTTCACCAATGGAAAACAAACCGAGGGGCCCCACACATGATCGGTTCTACATTAAACCTCATTTGCCATGAAGTTGCCCAACCCATTAGTTTTGTTTAGATCTTCTTGCAAGGTTTCCACATCCTGCGGAGATGCTATTTCCTTTTCTTTAGTTCTCTTTGAGTAAAGTCTTTTATGATTATTTTTTTTTACCAAACTTAAGCTGGACATTGAGTAAGAAAGGATGAGGAATAAGATCCTCAGTCTTAACGGGAAGATGTAAATACTTGGCACTGGAATCTTATCCAATCATCTATACACCTTAATACTGTACATCTAGATCTCATTTAAAATCAGACAATATTTACCTGGAATAAGCTGTGATTTAAGAATGACTAGATCCCCTTTCAGAGCAGGCAAGCTTTGAAAATATGTCTGTATGTTCTTCCTTGCAATCACTTTATAGTCCTCATCAGAAATGCCATTGCTGGTTTGTCCCTCTGAAATATTCCAGTTTGTTTGGCATTCCAGGGGGGTGTAATGTTATCCATTTCACAGTGCATTTTATAACATTCTAACATGAATTCATAGACAGGAGTAAACATATTTTCCACATAAATATCCATTTGTATCCTCCTTTCCTGAGGCAGAATGAGGAGAATCTTATTTATGTCCAGTGCATCAATTTCTTGTTTAATGGAATAAAGTATTGCAGCCATGTTGGAGTCTTTCACCACCTTGTATCCATTTTTCAAGTAATCTAAATGTGCTTCTGTGGCCTCAGATAATAAACTTGGATTACTGCCCTCACAAGAAGGTTTCTGGTGGCACATAAAGAAGGTAAATGGAACATTTGCGCTGTATCTTTTTTTGATGATTGTCCATACGTTGTTCAAAGCTTTATGTTTGTCAACATTTATGTGATAGCCTGAGTCAAAGAGATCTATCAGTACTACCTCTTCATTGACGCTTTCTTCAACCATTATGGATGGACCTGGAACATGACAGAGATGGGCAATGTTAACTCTGGTAACAGAATGCAATAAAATGACAATACAGTTATGTTCTAGCTCAGCCAAAGCTATGAATCAGGCAGTAGGAAAGGACATATTAACAATGACACTGTCAGCCATAGAACATATATAGGAACCTATCACTAAAAGTAATTTCACTGCATGACAACATGTAAATAAAGATGCATCCAATGCAGAGTAAGGAATAGCTTTTGCACATCGTACATTCTGAAAAGGTTTTATCGCAAAAGAAAATAACCAGGAAAGATGATCTTTTCCAGTAATTTCTTCTTAGGACAGAGTCTAAATGAACCTCGTGCTAATAAAAAATATGGATGCAGCCATTGCTTATCTTCTGAAAATGCTAGCTGCCTCATTATCTCTGCCCTCAATTTTTTCTACATTAGTTGCAAAAGAGAAAAGTCAAAAAGATGTGAGTATAATGTTTCCTGGCTCAGTTATTCAGAAAATAGTGGATACATTGGATCAGTTTGGTAGCCAGAAATTTGGCATTTTCGGGTTAGCAATGGCCTCCATCGTGCAGCAACTGCAACAAAGTAGTACTGATACCTTTTCCAAAAACACGCCATATTGTGCAGCATTGACGTGAACAGGCATCATAGAGAATAATGTGATTTTCATTGTCATGTGGTTTTGTGTGACTCTCCAGTCTGTGTCTTAGCATAACAGAGAGGAGAAGCATCCATCAATCTACATGTAATATCCCACCCCTACTTTGTTTTCTGGTTAGTGGGCATGGAGGAGAAGGGAGGCAGTCGGCTGTCATTTATTACTGTGTATACACCTACATGTGTGACTCTATAGTCTCATGGGCTGCTCCGATGTGATAGGTAGGAAATGCTCAGCATAGAAACGCACTGAAAACTGAGCATGTGCAGAGTTGTTACCACAACTGCAAAATCCCTAGTTGAATTGGGGAAGGTGGAGATAGAGAGCAGCAGGATCAACCAGTTTTTTTGCAGAATACAGAAAATGATTCTCATAGTGACTGAGTATGAATGGCATGCAATACACCATTTATAGATAGTAGAAACAAAAAAGCCTAAACAAACTGTGCACTAGTGCTTCTTGGCCAGGCTGTGAGTACAAGAGTAAGATCATTTTGTTGGGGGGTTTTGGTTGTTTTTTTTTTTTGTCTTGGGTAATGTTTTTTTATTTTTTATTATTATTATTAATATTTTGTATCACTTTTCCTGTCATAATAAAACTGAACGTTCACCTTGTCCTATTGAAAACAAGGTAGATTAGTAGACAAGTGTTCTTTATACAGAGGGGAAAAAACATTTATGAAAAAAGGAAGTACCTAAATGAAAAGGTTAGATGGAAATATTTATGGGCTCTTAAAAATAAACACTACAGTTGTTCCCGAAAACCATACTATCACGAGGAAGAACAAAGCTATCTTCTCATCTCTTTGGTTCCTCTATATATTATTTTCAAAAGAAACAAAGCATTTGCACAGAAAAAAGGGAAGTACACTAAAGCTAGATACACGTAAAGAGAATAGTCTCTCACGCAGACTCAGACTTCCAAAAATTCCACCTAGAGTTGCCATATAAGCACACTAAGTTACTCTACAAAGGAAAACCTTTAAGGCAGCGTACACACGATGAGACATGTCCGCTCAAACATGTCCGACGGACCGTTTGCAGCGGACAAGTCTCATCGGATTTTGGTCCGATGGCGTGTACACACCATCGGACGAAAATCCCCTCGATTTGAGGACGCGGTGACGCGGCGGTGACGTTGACGCCGCCAAGTCACCAAACCCGGAAATAAAATGCTTCTGCGCATGTGTCAAATCCATTCGACGCATGCGCGGACAGTTCTGTCCGCTGGTTAGTGTACTAACCAGCGGACATATCCGACGGACATGTCTCCGGCGGACAAATTTCAAAGCATGCTTTGAAATTTGTCTGCTGGGAAAACATGTCCACTAGCCCCTACACACGATCGGAGATGTCTGCTGAAACGGTCCGTCGGACCAGTTTCAGCAGATAAATTCGATCGTGTGTACGTGGCCTAACATTTCCAGATTGTAAGTTATAAGCTTGCCAGACAAACAAGTAAGTCCTGTCTACTTTTGGAAAGGATTTTTGCATACGAGAAGCAAGTGAATATTTACACGAAGCACATTTTCTTTAAAAACTAACCATACAACATACCTCAGTGCTATTTCTGAAGAGATTTTCATCCTTCTATAGTCTAAAAACCCTGCGTTCGGTTCGCACCAGAATGTTCGAACAGACTGACCGTTCGCACAAACATTTACAACCCCATTGAAGTCTATGGGACTCGAACTTTCGAATTCAAAAGTGCTAATTTTAAAGCCCAATATTCAAGTTTTTGTTGGAAAACGTCTTTGAGAACCCGGGTCTTGCCCCAGGGAACATGTATTAATGGAAAAAAGTTTTAAAAACTGTCGTTTTTTCAGACGCAGGACTCCTGGAAAAACAACCATTTTTAAAACATTTTTTCCATTGATACATGTTCCCTCGGGCAAGACCCGGGTTCTTAAAGACATTTTCACAGGCAAACTTTAGACACCCAGCAGGTACAATATTTGAAGGATTTTTTTTTTATTATTTAAGCATCATTAATGATGCTTATATAAAAAATAAAAATGAAAAATTCCTTTAAATATTGTACCTGCTGGGTGTCTATACCTGTGATAACGTCTTTAAATATCACCTGCCTGCCATTAAATTAGGAAGAACTGATCTAGCTAAGCTATACAGTGTATAAATATATGTACAACTCCTAGGGATGTATATATATCCTCTACACACTGTAAATTAAGCTAAACTGACTAGCTTGCCTGCTCTAGCTATATAAAAAGACTGTCTCTCTGACTGATCTCTGTTTAGCGCTCTAACACACTATGCGGCCTTATATAGTGTGAGGCGTGTGCTAAAGCCCTGAGTAATAATTGGCCAAAGCCACCCTGGCTTTGGCCAATTATGGCTCTCCGTTTTGTGCGCGCTGTGATTGGCCAAGCATGCAGGGTCATAGTGCATGTTTGGCCAAACATCAGCGCGCAATGCCGCAGTGAATTATGGGCCGTTGCGCGTCACTCGAATTTGGCGCAAACGACCCGTTTTGTTCGAATTTCGTCGAACGTACGAACAGACAATGTTCGAGTCGAATATACGTTCAAATCAAACTCGGAGCTCATCCCTATTCATCAGTCCACGGTAAGACAAAAAGTTCAGCACTGCTGCTACTCTCCCTACTCTAGTTGATCTAAAACCACTTTTGACATAAACTGACACTTTTTGGTTGCTATGGACAATCTCCAGTTTCCAGGCAGAAAGAAAAGTATTTATATTATAAGCAGTGTTGTAAGTAACAGCGTTAAAATAAACGCTGTTACCTAGCGCAGCCCCTTTTGAGGGTAATGAGTAATCTACCTGATTACTCTTCCCCCTCGCGGTAACGCCGCTCCCATTATTTGGGCGGCGTTATCACAATTACATCTCCAGGGGCCCCACGTTCACCTAGGACTGGCTATCTGCGGGAGTATGTGTACGGAGATGGCAGTAGAGAGAGGATGTATTCTACCAGCCGGGGACACTGACTGACAGATCACTCCTCTGGGCCCCCCCATCCCTCCGAGCTGCAGAGCTGTTCGGCAGCTCGGGGCTCTGATTTGTGCTGAGGAGCTGGCCCGCCGCCCGCCTCCTTCATTGTGTATGGTCAGGACTTATGAGGGGGTGTGGCCAGGCAAGGAGTGACCCTGTCACTGGGGGGCTGAGCGACCGGCCTCAGGGATGATTGCAATGCACGGTGCATCAGAGGAGAGTGGAGCAACATGGAGGTAAACAAAAAAAAAATACTCTAAAAATGCTGTTTTTTTGTTTCTATGCAGCCACTATGCAGAAATTTGGTTAAAAAATGCTCTGCTCGATTTTATTACACTTAGGTCAGTGCTACAGGAAAATCCAGATACCATCTTAAGGCTTTGTCAACTTTATTACTTCTACATAGATAGTATCTGTTTTTTCCTGTAGCACTGTCCTGAGTGTAAGTTTTCAACCCAATTTCTCCCAGTCCTCTGCCTGCTGCCACCCAGCCCTCTGCTGCCACCCAGCCATCTGCTGCCACCCAGCTCTCTGCTGCCACCCTGCCCTCTGCTGCCACCCAGCCATCTACTGCCACCCAGCCCTCTGCTGTCACCCAGCCCTCTGCTGCCACCCAGCCATCTGCTGCCACCCAGCCCCCTGCTGCCACTGAGCCCTCTGCTGCCACCCAGCCCTCTGCTGTCACCCGCCAAGTCCTCTGCTGTCACCCGCCAAGTCCTCTGCTGTCACCCGCAAAGTCCCTCTGCCGTTGCCCAGTCCCTCTGCCGCTGCCCAGTCCCCCTGGCCCATGTTGTTCGAAAATGCAATACAAATACATTACAACACATGATATCACTTCCAAATGTTTATGTTGTCTTGTGAGAATTTTCTTGACTTTAGTAAACTCATCAGATTCGACGTGAGATTAGCATGCAAAAAAAAAAAACGTACGATAATCAGATCGTTAGTATAGAGCTTTCGAGAGCTGATCACGACAATTCATCCGATATTATTAGATCAGACAAGAATGAAAATTTTCCTTGTACGATTTTCGTTTAGTCAATACTGTTGTCATCCGAAAATACAATACAAATACACTACAACACATAACATCACTTCTGATTTTTTTTACTGTCATACGAGAAGTTTTTGTGACTTTAGTAACCTATTCAATTTCTACTTCCAACTATTTAGCAAAAAAAGCCAAAAATGCAACAAAACCCTGTAAACGAAATGGGGCTAAACACGGCGGCGTAGTGTATCTCTGATACTCTGCGCCAATGTAATTGTACCTGAATCTGGCCCTATATTTTTTTCAACCCGATTCTTGTTAAGCCTGCCTTGCATACACACGATCGTGAAAAAAAAAAATGCTCGGTGATGTACAACACGTACGACGGCACTATAAAGGGGAAGTTCCATTCGGATGGCGCCATCCTTGGGGCTACTTTTGCTGATTTTGTGTTAGTAAGTCTTCGTGCTTTTCTGTCTGTTACAGCGTGACGAATGTGCTATCTACATTACGAACGCTAGTTTTACCAGAACGAGGGCTCCCATTGCATAACTTTCTTCTAAGCAATTGCGTTTTTTCACATCGCTAAAACCCACACATGACCATCTTTTATGACGTTAAAAACGACAACGCGAAAAACGATGCGAAAAAATAGAGCATGTTCTAAATTTTTCATGAAAAATGCTCTGGAGCCCACACATGGTCTTTTTAATGACATTAAAAAAATGAAATTTTTCGCGTCATGAAAAACGGTCGTGTGTACACGGCATTAGAGACCACTTTTACCTATAGGTAAGCCTAGATTAAGGCTTACCTGTAGGTGCAAGAAATATCTCCCAAACCTAAAAGGTTTAGGAGATATTTGCACCGATGTCTACAGCACACGCGCCATAGACATTGGCGCAGAAGCACTGAGCGTGTCGTTTCCAACGGCGATCGTGCTGTGACTAGCGGCTCCCTCACGCATGCCGACATCACGGCTTGCTACCCAGAAGTCACTCTGGGAGAGAATTGACGGCGACGGAGGAGGGAATCAAGGACCAATGCGGGGGCTTCGATCTCAGGTAAGTAATTCATAATGTGCATACTAGCTCATTATGCATGTTATTTGTCTTGCAGTTTTTTTTTTTTAAGAGAGGGTTTACTTCCTCTTTAAGATGACATTATTTATTAACAGTAAAATAATCATACTTTTATTAATATTTTTTCACCTGAGAGCGTGTATGGGAAATTACATATCTGAGTCACTGATAATCTAAAAGAAAACATGCAGGCTGCCAATTCTAACCGCTGCCTCTCCTTTTCTCTGGCCCTCTGGTTTTAATACTTTTGTGCTGATTTACTAAAGGCAAATAGACTGTGCACTTTGCAGTTGTTCCTGAGCTTAGTAAATGAGCAGAAGCTCTGCTGACTTCCATCATCCAATCATGTGCAAGCAAATTATGCTGTTTTTTTTTATTTTGCTTGCATGTGATTGGCTTTTCTTTGCAAATTAAAGTTTTGCCTCATTTAATAAGCTCTGTAGCAACTGCAGTTTTCAAAGTGCACAGTCTATTTGTCTTTTGTGAATTAGCACCTTTGGGTCACTGGGTTGATTAAGGCAATTAGACTGTGAACTTTGAAGTGTAGTTGCACTACTTTTCCTGAGAGCTTAGTGAATGTGGTGAAGCTTTACTTTGTGAAGAATTCTCAATCACGTGCCGCTTCATAGGGGGAGAATGGAGGTTCAGATTGGGTCTGCCTGAAAAACTGACCGGCGAACTCGATTCACCCCTGGTAGGGTGAAAGGGCCCTCACAGGGGCACAGACAGCAATTAAAACCTGACAGGGGTTCTAATCCCTCTCCACTCTTACAAAAGAAAAAGAATGTGCCTTTAATTATACTTTAAGGGTGAACCCCATGTAAATAGCAAGACAAGGCCACCCTAGATCCGGAATTGGAGCATGAACCCCGAACAATACCAGGCCACATGCCCTCACATGGAGAGTACCCATGTTGATGAGGACAAGGGTCCCTTCTACACAACCCTGGACCAGTGTCTGTGAGGGTCTGCAGGAGAGGGGCTTGATAAAATCTGGAAGTCCCCTTTAACAAAAAGGGGCATTCAGATATCGACTCATTTGAATGAAGACATATCCTACGATGTACATGCATTGTCAATCACATCATCCAGTGATTAATATCCAGGTCAATAACAATAAATGACCACTTGCCCATGAATGACTGCTTTGACAGATGACAGCTAATATAAAACAACGGAGCGGGGGTCTGCCGATTGATGTCATTGACCAAATATGCACATGACCATCAACATTGGGGCTAGGTGCTTTGCCAGTTGAGGACATGCAGCCTGGTAATGTTTGTAATGTTTGCACGCTCAGCCCCCCACCCTTTTCTGGCCTACTAAGCTGCACGCTTGTATAGGGGACTAGTGTCGATTTTTGGGGTAAGAATTTGTCACATATAGTAGAAGAGATTCCTTCTACTATATATGATGTTGACTTGGCTGAAGGTCCAGCATTTAGACAAACACCTAAACAAACTGAATGCTCATTCCTAGTTACTAACAAATTACTGCTAACACTTTTTACTTAACTTTTTTTTTAACCACTTAAGACCCAGACCATTATGCAGGTTAAGGACCTTGCCCCTTTTTGTGATTTGGCACTGTGTCGCTTTAACTGACAATTGCGCGGTCGTGCGATGTGGCTCCCAAACAAAATTGGTGTCCTTTTTTCCCCACAAATAGAGCTTTCTTTTGGTGGTATTTGATCTCCTCTACGGTTTTTATTTTTTGCGCTATAAACAAAAATAAAGCAACAATTTAAAAAAAAATTCAATATTTTTTACTTTTTGCTATAAAAAAAATCCCCCAAAAAAATATATAAAAAAACTCAATTTAGGCCGATACGTATTCTTCTACCTATTTTTGGGTAAAAAAAAATCGCAATAAGCGTTTATCAAAATTTATAGCGTTTACAAAATAGGGGATAGTTTTATGGCATTTTTATTAATCATTTTTTTTTTACTACTAATGGCGGCAATCAGTGATTTTTTTTTCGTGGCTGCGACATTATGGCGGAAACATCGGACAATTTTGACACATTTTTGGGACCATTTTCATTTTCACAGCGAAAAGTGCTATAAAAATGCACTGATTACTGTGAAAATGACAATGCAGTGAAGGACTTAACCACTAGGGGGCGCTGTAGGGGTTAAGTGTGACCTCATATGTGTTTCTAACTGTAGGGCGGTGGGGCTGAACGTGTGATGTTAGTGATCGTCTTTCCCTATATCAGGGAACAGACGATCACTGACATTGCCACAATGAAGAACGGGGAAGGTGTGTTTGCACACACCTCTCCCCGTTCTTCAGCTCCGGTGACCGATCGGGGGACACCGGCGGCGATCGGGTCCCGCGGGCGCGGTCACGGAGCTTCAGGCCGGGTTGGACTGGGTCTTTAAGAGCCCACGGCTGGGCTCTTAATGAGGACATACAAGTACATGCTTGTGCCCAGCCGTGCCCTTCTGCCGATGTATATCAGTGTAAAAAAGGGGTCCCTAACTGGTTAACCACTTGCTTATTGGGCACTTATACTCACTTCTTGCCCAAGCCAATTTTCAGCTTACATAGTTTAGTACCGTTTAAAAATCAGTTTTTATTGGTAAAACAAATGGGTACTCACAATATGGTTGAATCAACAGAGCATTGGTTTGGCATGCAGAAAACTGAAGTGTTAGGCCGCGTACACACGATCGGACCGGTCCAAATCGATCGTGTGTACGGCCCATCGGACCGTTGTCCATCGGACCAAATTTTTAAAACTTGCTTTAAAATCGGTCCGATGGACGCCTGACCATCGGACCAAAACTATGGTTAGTACGCAAAAGCATCGGACCAAAAACCCGCGCATGCTCAGAATCAAATCGACGCATGCTTGGAAGCATTGAACTTCGTTTTTTCAGCACGTCGTTGTGTTCTACGTCACCGCGTTCTGACCCAAATGGATTTTGGGTTGATGCTGTGTACGTACATCAGACAACTTCAGCGGTGGCCCGATGAAAACGGACCGTCGGACCATTCTCATCGGACTGGTCTGATCGTGTGTACGCGGCCTTAGTGGCTTTCTGTTGGATCACACGACCGGTTTCGTCAAATGCACTTCTGGAAGAATGATCAAACATTCCCATAGACACACTCCTAAACATTGTGGACAGCCTTCCCAGAAGAGTTGAAGCTGTTATAGCTGCAAAGGATGGGCCAACTCAATAATGAACCCTACGGAGAAATGCCACGTACACACAATCAGATTTTCCGTCGGAAAAACCTTGGATGTTTTTTCTGATAGAATTCCGCTCAAGCTTGGCTTGCATACGCACGGTCACACAAAAGTTCTCTGAACTTTCGTCCATTAAGAACGCGGTGACGTACAACACTACGACGAGCCGAGAAAATTAAGTTCAATGTTTTCGAGCATGCATCGAATTGTTTTCAAGAATGCGTCGGAATTTTGCTCGTCGGAATTGCTACAGACGATCGGATTTTCCGATAGGAATTTTTTTCCGTTTGAAAGTTTGAGAACCACCTCTCAATCTTTTGTTGGCGGAAATTCCGACAGTAAAAGTCCGATGGACCATACACACGGTCGGAAATTTTCGTTCAAAAGCTCACATCGGACTTTTGCTGTTGGAATTTCCGTCCGTGTGTACAGGGCATAAGACTGGGATGTCATTATTGTTTATGTTAGTGTAAAGGCAGGCGTCCCAATACTTTTGACAATATAGTGTATGCCGCTTTTTTTATTTTGTCCATAGTCACACTTTAACATTCACATGTTTATAAATAGCAAATTATTCAAGTAAAATATGATTCATGCAGTCTAGAAAAAGCATTTTGGAACTATAATTCCTGTACAAGATCTCTGTTTCTAACAAGCATGGTTCTCTTGTACTATTGCATTGGATACTGTTATTCAGATCCCAGCAGTATAATGAAAGAATTCAGCAATTTCGCAACCTGTAGGACCACGAATAAGCAATGAAATATGTTACTTACTGTTGTTTCACATGCAGTTCCTCGGCTTGTGACGGGGACCTGTCAACAAATGCACATTTTACTTCCTTTAAATACAGACAATTGAAATGACACGCAGCGTACGTAGAAGAAATCTCCACCTTCTTCTGGCCCACAATTCTACTGGCTGTCTCGTTAGAAAGGTGGAGAAGTGCTACTTCAGGCTTTCCCAGGGTTTTCTCTTCTGAAAAACACTGTCTAAAGGTTTACTACTTGTTACACAAAAGGTAGTACTCTGTGAGTGTTGTAAGAGGCGCCATGGAAAATCCAAATCATATCTGAATGACATTCGTGATTTACTGGTTAGTTTATGCAAAGAAGGAAGTTATGCGGAATAAAATGCTGAAAAAAAGTGTTAAACAAATACGGCACCATGCACACCAGTTCTTTTTGGCAGATAAAAACTCTGATATAGAACGTTTTTGTACGGGCATGTAGAAGCGTTTAATGATTTTTTTCTGCCAGAAAAACGCTTTCAACAACACAAACCAGAAGAGTTTTTTTTCTTCTCTTAAATTCTAAACTTGAAATATACCTCTAATCGTTCTAATGGCATGGACACATCAGACTTTTTTTTTACGAAAAGCAAGTCCACTTTGCACTACAAGTGCAAAGTGCACTTGAAATTTCACTGAATGTGCACTTGGAAGTGCAGATCCGAGGGGGAAATGCAAGGAAAATAAAAAATAGCATTTAAAGGAGTTGTAAAGGAATTTTTATTTTTATTTTTTTGCTGAAATGACTGTTTACAGGGTATAGAGACATAATAGTTAACTGATTCCTTTTAAAAACGATTAAAAATAGATAAAAAAAACAATCATATAATGTACCTACAGTTTTAGTTTCGTTTTTGCATGCTTTTTCCTGCTTCTGTGATGTACAGAGCCACAGAGCCAATACAGGGCAGTGATGCTTTGTAAAACGAAACTGATTGGTGCTGAGGGGTTTTAGACACACAGTAATCACACCTCCTTGATTAGTGACCACAGAGAGACGCTCCCAGGACTGTGGTTATCAGGAAACAGACAACCAGGAAGTGCGGAGATCAGAGAAGAATTACAGCAACTTGAGAGCAGAAACGAACAATGAGGACACGAAAACAGCACTGCATTAAGGTAATGGAAGCTATTAGAATAAAAAAAAATCTTTTACAAACCCTTTAACTTGCACATGATTGGATGATAAAATCAGCAGAGCTTCTCCTCATTTCACATCTACCCCTCAGATTTACAGCGACTTCTCTTCTAGTGCAATTTCAAGTGCACTTTGCACTTGTAGTTTGCACTCGTAGTGCAAAGTGCATTTGCCTTTCATAAATAACCCCCATCGCTTCTTCTACAGTCAAAACGCAAAACTCTTGCAGAAGAAGTGTTCTTTAACCCTTTCGCTGAGTTATTTGCCCTTTTTGCACAAAAGCTGGAAAAAAAATGTTAGTCCTAAAGATTACATAAAACCCCGAAAACATGATATACTTTCTGAAAACAGACACCCTAGAGAAATAAATAGCGGTAGCTCCAAGTTTTTACGTCACACAATATAAACACAAAAGTTTATTTTAGGGCATACAAATGCAATAAATTGCCCAATGTTAAAATATAAAAAACAAGGCTGCACCGAGTAAATAGATACCCAACCTATCAAACCTTAAATTTGCATGTGCCTGTGAAATTGATTAAAACTTCAGTACCCTATATTTTCTATAGATGACACTTTATCTAGTTGCCGACCGCTTAACAGAGATGTACTACGGCAGGTTGGCTCTATTGTGCGGAACGACCTACCTGTACTTCATTTTGTGCAATAGACACTGCCACCTGCAATCGTTGGATAGTAGAAGATCCAGGACTGCCGCACTCCTTAAAACTATGTCTTTATTGTACAAATGAAATCCAGAAAACAACCAAAGCGATGCAGTCAAAATGAAGTGAACAACAGGAAAAAGGTGTCTGATATGTTTCACATCATGTGATGCTTACTCGTAAGCTATGAGACATCGTTTTAACCACTCAAGACCCGGACCAAAATGCAGGTAAAGGACCTTGCCCCTTTTTGCGATTCGGCACTGCGTCATTTTAACTGACAATTGCGCGGTCGTGCAACGTGGCTCCCAAACAAAATTGGCGTCCTTTTTTCCCCACAAATAGAGCTTTCTTTTGGTGGTATTTGATCACCTCTGCGGTTTTTATTTTTTGCGCTATAAACAAAAATAGAGCGACAATTTAAAAAAAAATGCAATATTTTTTACTTTTTGCTATAGTAAATATCCCCCAAAAATATATAAAAAAAAACATTTTTTTCCTCAGTTTAGGCCGATACGTATTCTTCTACGTATTTTTGGTAAAAAAAAATCGCAATAAGCGTTTATCGGTTGGTTTTCGCAAAATTTATAGCGTTTACAAAATAAGGGATAGTTTTATTGCATTTTTATTAATTTTTTTTTTTTTACTACTAATAGCGACGATCAGCGATTTTTTTCGTGACTGCGACAATATGGCGGACACTTCGGACAATTTTGACACATTTTTGGGACGATTGTCATTTTCACAGCAAAAAATGCATTTAAATTGCATTGTTTACTGTGGAAATGACAGTTGCAGTTTGGGAGTTAACCACAGGTGGCGCTGTAGGGGATGTGTGACCTAATGTGTGTGTTTACAACTGTAGGGGGGTGTGGCTGTAGGTGTGACGTCATCGATCGCGTCCCCCTATTACAGGGATGACGCGATCGATGCTACGGCCACAGAGAAGCACGGGGAAGCCGTGTGTACACACGGCTCTCCCCGTTCTTCCGCTCCAGGGAAGGATCGCCGCACTCCAGCGGCGATCGGGTCCGCGAATCCCGTGGTCACGGTCCTGGAGCTTCGGACCGGGTCGCGGGCGCTCGCCCGCGACCCACGGCTGGGTACTAAAATCAATGTATATATACGTTGTGCCCAGCCGTGCCATTCTGCCGACGTAAATGTGCAGTAGGCGGTCCTTAAGTGGTTAAGGAGTGCGGCAGTCCAGGATCTTCTTCTATCCAATGCACCTGTGCATAGCCAGCAGCGTTTTAGTTTAGTGGGACGGAAGCCAAGGGATCAGTAGTTTTTAGAGCAGTATCTCTCACCTGCAATCGTTGCCGACCGAGACAGAACAGCGATCTGCCTATGAAAACAAGGCAGATCACCGTTCTGACAGGAAAAAGATGGAGATCTTGTGTTCCCACTAAGCAGGAACACGGATCTCTGTCTTCGTCCAGTCAGACTATCCCACACACAGTTAACAAGCACCCCCTAGGGACACACTCAACTCTTTGAACACCCCTTCCCTGCCAGAGTCATTAGTACAGTAACAGTGCATATTTTTAGCACTGATCACTGTAATAATGTCACTGGTTCCCAAAAAAGTGTCCGGTTTGACCATCGCAATAAAAAGAAAAATTATCACTCATCGTCATCACTAGTAAAAAAATAAATGTTTTATTAAAATGATGACATAAAAATACCCATAGTTTGTAGACGTGATAACTTTTGTGCAAACCAATCAATATACACTTAATGTGATTTTTTTTTTTTTACCAAAAACATGTATTAGAATATATATTGGCCTAAAAGAAGTTGTAAAGGAAAACATTTTTCTGACTAAAATTAATGTCTGCAAGGTAGACAGACAGAATAGTGAAATGATTTTGTTAAAAAACAAGTAAATACATATTAAATTCCTTCATCTATATCACCTCCGGCGTTCTAGTTTCTGTTCTCTCATTCACTTCCTGGTTTGTGGCGCACGTTCATGTAAGAACTACATTTCCCAGTATGCATTGCGGCACGCCCAGTAATTCACACCTCCTTGAAGTCTCTAACATGTAGGGAGCGTCCTGCTGCACAGGAGGGGGCGAGCATGTTACTGACCACCGCAGTAAAGTCTCCCTTCAAGGTGGTGAGTAGCAATCAGACAAGCAGGAAGTGAACAGAACAGAACAATGAGCAAAAACGAACAATGAGGAAGTGAAAAGAGGAATGTCTGCAAGTAAAGGATGCTTATTATGAAAACCATTACCTTTACAACCCCTTAAATTGATGAAGAAATTAGAAAATTGTTATTCAATGATTATAGCAAAAAGTTAAAAAAAATAAAAACATTTTTTTTTTTTTTTTTTGTTTATAGCACAAAAAAAATTAAAACTTTCAGAGGTGAGCAAATACCACCAAAAGAAAGTTCTATTTGTGGGGAAAAAAGGACATCCATTTTATTTGGGTACAGCATCACACGACAGCGCAAATGTGAGTTAAAGTAACGCAGTGATCATTAAGGGGGTAAAAACTTCCAGGTCTGAAGTGGTTAAATGCCCCTATAAGTCATAAGTTTAGCGTTAAGAAGGAGATCTGGTGCTAGAATTATTTCTATCACTCCGGCATGCACAGCGGTATGTAACATGCGTATAACAAGTGTCGCTTTAATGCGTAAGCGCTCCCGCATGTGCATTTACATTCCTACATGCATGGGGGTGGAGGGTCTCACAATTTTTTGGGGGGCAATTTATATGCTTGGGTGTAACTTACATTTTTTACAATTTATCATTGCCCCCCCCCCCCCCCCATCACAAAGTAGACAAAAAGTCCCCTATGTGAATATTTTTTAGCACTGTACGACAAACGACCTGCCAGCAAAAAGTTTAGGCCAGTGTATATGGACCCTAAATATGACCCATATTTTGTATATTAGTAGAACAGATTGACACAGTATCAGCATTATGTGGCACACTGACTTTTATAATGCCTTCACAACAATTTAGAGATACAAGTTATATCAAATTTACACTGGATATCAAAGGTTTCAGTACTCCCAAGCTACAGCTATAGAAATGCATATGTATACCTATTGTAGTTGAGGGGTTTGAGGATTCTTTCACACCAGGTGTACTATAGCTGTGCACAGTGTTGTGAGCTGAAAACAGCACAGCAGTTTGCAATGCGAACAATGCCATCGCATTTTTGAAATTTTTGAAATTTTAGCAGCATTCAGAAAAAAAAAAATGAAGAAATCAACGTATCAGCACTATTTCTGACAGCGCACACCAGCGGCGTTGCATGTAGCGCAGTTGTCTGGTCTGAACAAGCCCTAAAGCTGAACTTCAGGCGCATACAAAAGTCACAAACTAATGCAATAATAGAGGAATGGGTTGAATGGTGCTGCCCATCAAACTGAGGACAACTAGTGGAGACAAAAGGTACTGTAGTGGATATTTATAAATTGAAGATGGATATTGCAATAAAGCAATATGTTAATGGGCTGTACATGTTTATCTTGTTAGTTGTGGCTGGTGTACTGCTTCAAACATTGATGCAAGACAAAATGAGGCAATAGCATTATAATCCAGGGTTTTAAAAAAAAAAAAGTAAATTATGGAAATGTCTGCTTCTCTAAGATCACCTTAATTTCTGAGCCCTGAGCTAAAACCAGCTATAGAATCCCAGACCAGAAGGGACAGGGTTACCTAAAATAACAAGAACTGCATATAAGTGTTTTTGCAATAAACTGGTTTACCTACTAACATATAGCAAGGTAACCAGTACACAAGCACACTGTATCACAGGCTTAAAGTGGAACACTTACAAACCACTTTTTGCTACAGGTAAAATTTCAAGAGGTTTGAATACTTGGCACTGTGTAAGTTTATATAAGGTACTCCCTTCTGAGTTAATGTATTTCTCCGCCCCTACCCACCTCCAATCACTGTCCCTTGGTTCCACCCCCTACCCAACTCTCATTCTCACCTCTTTTGGAAAATACAGAGCCAAGTATCATTTTGTGGTGCTACGTAATTTGTATGGCATTCGTTATAATTCGTTATATACAATTTGTGATAACAAGGAAAGCAGTAAAAAATAATCCCTGCAGCCAGTAGCAATAGACCCCTACAAACAATAGATCCCCCAAGCAACAATAGACCTTCCGCCAGTAAAAATACTTCCCCCAGAAAAATAGATTCAACCTTGGCAACATCAGATCTCCCAGCATCCAGCATCATTACTCCTCCCTCAATAGTAGGTCTCTCCTAGCAACAACAGACCCCCCACCAGGAATAGATCCCCTCGAGAGCTAACAGATCCCCCAGCAGCCATCAATAGACCCCCCAGCACCTCCCAGCAATTGCATACATTGAGTGCCAGAGGTTCCCCCGCTGCAAAAAAAGCTATATACTAGCCAGGTAGCATATAAGATAGCAGGTTGCTGGTCTGATCACAGGCTGGCGACCACTTCTTCTTAGTTGTATTGAACTTTTAATGGGCTTCTGGGTACCAAATGTGTCAGACATGCATGCTAATTCATGCTAAGGCACAAGTGCTTTGATGCACACACTCTATGTATTGGTCCTTGAGTGACACCATGCTCAAGAGCAGATCTTCAGGCATGGCCATGTAGTTGATTTTCATGACACCCCCTATTTTTGAAATTTGTGATGGAATTAGACATATAAATATATTTTGTTCGAAGAATGATTTTTTTATGCTTTATTCTGATTTAGTGGGTAGAATTATGATTCCCATAGAAGCCATTGTTTTCAAGCACCTGTTGGCCAACAAGCTGTATGCAGTTTGGAAAAATGGCTCTATTATATTAAGCTGTATTTGTGTTTCCGACCAGCAGTTCTGGATGTACAATTAAGCCGGGTACACACCGCATTTTTTTTGTCATGCAATCCAGCAGGTTGCCAGAAAAAAAACCTGACAGCATGGTCAGACCTGCAGTACTAACCATGCAAAGTTAGTTCAGCGATCTCCCCTGCTCAGCTGTTGTGTTCTGACAGGGGAAGCCCCCGGGGTCGCCCCCCTCCCACCAGAACACTTCGATCAGCGTTCTTTGCCATTGGTGACCGAGAGTTGGTCAGCAGGCATGTCTGACAGAAGCCGGCCAGACCGACATACACAGGGACCAAATGTGGGCTGTTTTTTTTTTTATATATAACAAACTGTTGTCTCCTGACATTCGGCCCATGTATACGAGGGTTAAAGTGGATGTAAACCCAAAAACCCAAAGTTCATTGTATATTACCAGGATGTGTTATGTGGGGGAGGGGTGGATTTCTCACTTTTTATACCTCATGTTATGATAAACATAACATAACATATGATAAACATGTCCAAGCTAGATATGTAAATAACCTGTCACTCAAAGCAAGAGAAGAGAAAAATGACTTTTTATTTAGACAGGTTTTTATCTGGAAGGCTGTTCATTTTCACTGAACATTAAAAGAGGATTACTCAGATCTGGATTAACTCTGTGTGGCAAGACTGGGCACAGGTTCTGGTAAGACCACTACCGAAGAATGGTGGTTTTAGCCATCGGTGGCACAAGGCCATGCAAGAGAAGAAATGGCTGTGCATCCAGGAATTTTGACTTTTCCTTTTATTGTTTAAAGTGATGACACCAAAGACACCAACACGAGGTCACATAGACGCATTTCACACATTCCTTTTGTGCTTAATCATTACCAATGGCAAGGCCGTCATTGGTTGTTCAATCGGCAGCCTCCAGAGCTACGTCAAGAGGCTGAATCAATTTATACGGATAGACTCAAGAGGGAGTCTCTCCATACCATAAATCCAGTTCAGTCAACAAGGTTACGGGGGGATTTCAGTGGACCTGCAGTATATCTATCAGCATGTCCCGATCCTTAAGTCATACCAACCGTTTTGAGTTGAGGGGCAAGCATTGCCAAAACTAGCTGGCGCCTATGCAGAATATCCTCTATCTAGGGGCCCGATTTAATACTTAGGCAGCCTTAGTTTCTTGCCATCTCAAACTCCCCAAAGTCAGGGAGATGTTCCAACAGGCGTTGGCTGCACCAGTGATGTCAGCATCTCAGTGCATGAGTCCTCTCGGGACAATAGCTTCTTGTATTCCGATGATCCTCTGGGCTCACTGGAAACTCAGTTTTCCAACAAGGCTTCCTGATGCAGTGGAAGCGTTTGTCTAGCCGGAGGCACCAGAGTTCAGGTGTTTTAAAAAAAAAAGAAGAAGAAAAACTGCTAAATGGCCTAGTCTATTAGGGCTGCAGCCATGGATCATTGTTGCTACAGATGCCAGCACAGCAGGGTGGGGCTCCACCTGCGAGCATCTCAGGATCCAGGGCAGGTGGGAATTTCCCACTTAGGGCCTAGTTTCCAATATTCTGGAACTCCTACCAGCATTGACATTGAACACTTTACTGCCACACATATAGGGTATGCCAGTCCTACTCCATCTGGACCACATGGCAGCAGTCCTATATACAGCGACAAGGTGACATGCACAGCCATTCCCTCTTGAGAGAGGAGGAACCAATCATGACTTTGGCCCAGCAATATCTCCCAGATTTGAGGGCCATATATCTTCCAGCCTATCAAAATTTGGAAGCTGATTGTCTAACTGGGCAATTCAAGGATCCCAACGAATGATCCCTTCACCCCGAAGTGTTCCAAGGGATCATCCACGAGTGGTGGTTACCACAACTGGATCTGTTTCGCCTCATCGGCCTACTACAAGGGGAACCAGTTCCTCTCGCGCTACACTCATCCATTAGTGGAAGGGACAGATGCCTTTATCAATTCTTGGGTTGGGCAACTGGCCTATATCTTCCCTCAAGGAGTTTTAGGAGTAAAGAAATTGATGAGATTTGGCAGTCATCACAGGTTTTCCTTACTGGCCTCACAGACCATGGGTCTCTCTGGCAATGGGTATCAGCGTGTGCACACCAACCACTCTGCCAGTGACTCCTCATCTCCTTGTATCTGAGGGAGATGCACTACATCAGCAACCATCACGACTAACTTTAGCAGCCTGGAAATTATAAGGCAGAAGTTACAAGAGTTCCCCAGATGTTTTCCAGAGGGGAATAGAACTTTGCAGAGTTCTTCGAAGGGTCAATCAATGCCATCTACTCCAGAATATGGATTAGGCCCACAAGCTTTGCAGCTGGGCATCAGTTTGACCCTCGTGACCCAAATTTATCTCAAATCCTGTCTTTTTTCTACAATCTGAATCGGATTTGGAGCTTAGTTTGCTTAAGGGGAAAATTTCCGTCATCCGTCATGTTCATACACGGTCTCTGCTTGTGTTGTAAAATAATGATTTGCCTGCCACTTGACATTATTCTAAAGTCTAAAGTCATTTGTATTATTCTATGATCTCTTCTCGCTCTCATGGCCATTCTTAAAACCATTATGTGCACAATAGGCGATATAGAAAAATATAATCTTTAAAAATAAGGCGCCTTTCACACGGATGGATAGAATGGTGCTTTTAGCTGTGGATTTTCTAGTTTTCTACCGCAGCTAAAAGCACACAATGCTTTCATATGGCCCCATTCACACACACCGTTTAGCTGCGATTTCATTGCATGCGGTTTGGTGCGGAGGGAAAAAATAGAATTGAATGCATCCAGGTGCGATTTAGCACAGCTATATGCACTTAACCGCAGGTAATCGCAGTCTTTTGTGTCAACTGCGGATAGCAGAGTGAGAAAAAAAAAAAGAACAACAGGAAGCACATCATAATAAAAAAAAAGGGTTGCTATGGAAATGACTACCGCAGCTAAACGCAGCCGCATGTAACTGCATGTAATCGCAGTGTACAAATGCAGCTAATCGCAGTGCCCAGAGCCTTGAATTTCACTGAAAAAGTACATGCTTTTAATTGCAGCAAAACTGCCGTCTGTCTGAAAGGGGCCTTAAAAACAGAAATGAGAAAAAAAACTCAAAGAAAGTATAACTGATGAATAATTTTTTTGGTAATTGCACTTTTTTCAGAAGTGGACTTTCCCTAAAACACTGAAGGAAACTGCCCTAGTCTGGATGCTAAATCCATTTTGTAATTTTGTAATTTTGTAATTCTGTAAAACAAAAACCTTTAAATGCTGTGTTTTGCAACCTTTTAGTGGTCTGGTCACTTGTTTTTCAGTTCAAGTTTTTAAGCAGGAAGTTAACACTAGTCTTCTACTTCTGGCCTTATAATTTCTAGTCCCCATAGCCCTGTCCTTACTGACCATAAACTAACCTTGTCTATACGTTGCTGCATCTGCGCAAGGTGCAAAAAAAAAAAAAAAAGCCAAATTGTAAACAAACTTTGCACAATCTAGCAATGCTAATTGATTGGCAATATAAATTATGTTGTCAATGGCAACATAAATCCCTATAATAAAGGGCTAGCAATATAAATGGAAGTAAAGGGTCTGCTAAGAGCTACTTTAATGGATTAACCAAGGAGGATAATTTTTTTAGAAAAATTTTAAATTAAAATTTTAACAAATAATGAGAACAACTTGACGTTAATGCAAATGCTTCTTCTCCCTGGAGAAGAGACATTTTAGAGGAGATATGATGTGGTGATAACAGCGTATGTAGAAAACTCCTCAGACTTATTCCCCTTGCACCTGTAATGGCAATCTGGGGGTTTGCAAGGCACACCCCCATCTTGCCATGTGCTGTAAAGCACATTCGCCATCTTAAATGAAATGATGCCATGTTTAAGCTAACAGATTTACTCACCATATATTCCATGCCCATCCATACCAATCAAGAGACATTACAACAGCTGTTCTCATCCATTGCTCCCCAGCATCTCTGCTCCTAGCAGCAGCTAGCTCCCATTTATTTATAGTGTCAACAAGAGTAACAAAAGAAGGCGGTGGCTTTACAAAACAGCCAATCAAACATGTTTGTATACTTTCAAAAGAACCAATCACAGACATGTGATTCAAACTGATGCTAGCAGTGAGGTGTGCAAAACAGCTGGGTGCCGAGCCATGCTCTGTAAAACAAAAGGCTCTAGAAAGCATGGCTCAGAACAAAGCCATCTGCAAGCCAAACTGTCGCCATCTTTGCCAACCATACTAAAATCATGGATCAGATACCCATAAAATCTGTATAGTTATGCTACAGTTTTCATGTACGCAGATCTGTCCACTCGGAGTCATTTAATGCAGTCGACAAGAAGTGGCCAGTTCCTTGCTGAGGCATAAATGAACATCCCTAAAAGGAGCTCGCAAATTGTTGTCCATGAAAAGGTGTTGCGCCAATGGCCTTCCACCAACGTCTGTATGCGTGAATACGCTCACCTGAGCGCATTACAGCAAAACTGACACTGGGGGGACATCTGACAACATACATTTATAGAATTTTCCACAACAGTCCCTCCTTTTTTTGTCATATTCTCCCAAGTGTCCCGCGATGATCTTCTTTACACCTGGAAACTAATCAGTCCTTACAGTCCATAAAAAGGAAAACACGGCTTGACATGTAGACTCTGTTCTTCAGGAGACATGACATAAGGAGGACATAACTTGGTGAGCTGTGGTAATCGCAGATTGGGTAGGGATCCTCTGTGTCTTGTCCGTGGGTCCGGCTCCGGGGGCGTCTCATCTGGTACGAGGGTCATCTGCTCCGGGGCGTCTCATCTGGTACGTGGTCATCTGCTCCGGGGCGTCTCATCTGGTACGTGGTCATCTGCTCCGGGGCGTCTCATCTGGTACGTGGTCATCTGCTCCGGCTCTGGTCACGCGTCCAATCAGGCAACAGAAGCGCTCATCACGACATAGAAAGAATAGAAATAAAAACGACATGAGTATATATATTCCCATTTCAATCAACCACGATCCGCTGAAAAATAAGAATTAAATCCCCTCAGATTCCCAGACCCTTCAAAGGACTCCCAACCTTTACTCAGTTACAGCTCTGGCTTTGCCTTGTAGGGATCCAAACCTTATCCATATGGGCCTGAACTCCAATTCCCAGTATCCCCCGAACCAGATATAATAATATTTACTTGTAAATTCCCAGAAACCCCCCCTTGGGCTGTGAGAACTTCCTTGTAGCTTCAACAGTTACATGAAACATTCCATCCTCAATAGGTGTGAATTGTTCAAACGTATCATAAGCTCAAGCCCCCCCACCTTGTATATGCAGGAGACCGTGCCCAGACCTAGTCCGGGTTGGTGAACAATTCCCTTCTAGCTGTCCCCCCCATTCCCAATTTCTCTCGCGCCATCAGATCCTCGCAATTGGCCGCGACATAGGAGAGGGACAGTTTCACCACCACGCATGAACCTCTTGCATTGGGGGAATTACCTTATAAGCTGTAAATCTGCATAAACACCAAACTAAAGTTACACACTTGTGGACTACCCAGTCCTGATACCCAACCGACAAGAGGCGGAGCCATAAAAACAATAATCAATTTTACCCTCTAAAAACATATTAATAAATTCCATTGACAGGTGTCTGTTTGGAGTCTTCACTCGTTTGTCAATAATCCTCATAATTAGCATGTACCACTGTCATCGCTGGGGACTAAATCTCAACGGAGACTCAGAACAGTCCCAGCAATCGGTCCCGTTCGTCTTCTTAATTAGTCATGGAATACACTTTAAATAATAACTTGGGATGCTTTCCATCGTTACCCGTGCTAAAATTTACTAAACAAATACAAAATAAACAAAGATACTCCTCATTTCTTTGATGTGCTTGAGCCGCTTCTTGCAGTGGCTGGCGTGGTCTCGTCCATCAAGCTTCTTTACAAACGAACCAGTCACCTGGTTGGGGAAAAATGAAAACCAATTACCGTGTCGGGGTCCAGGAGAGACTCCTGAACCCTGTGAAGTTCATGTTACAGGGATCGCACCCACCCCATCACCCGAGAATGAGAGTGACAGTTGAGGGAGTACGACCCTGGTTTTGGTGGGCCTTCAATGACAACAACCCAGACCTCTTAACTGTGGTCGCTGCTTAACCTGTGCGTGGCTCACCTTCGCCTGTAATCGCTTACCATCTCCTGTAATCGCTTACCAGCGCCTGTAATACCCGGAACCATTGACAGTTTCTTAGCAACTAAAATGGGAACCTACTTCACCAGACTGCTGCTTGCCGATTCAAATTCTATCAAAGAAATACAATCTTGGCACAAAACTTGATTAAAATTAGAAAGATTAGTGTTATTAGTTCGGAGAACTGTCGCCTTTACATTTTATCTACCACCCCCCCTTTTTTTCCTCATTACAGACTGGAGGAAGAAATGATAAAAAGAAACAATGAAATAGCCTATGATACTTTCACCTCCTTAGACCCGTAATTATCCATGTGTACAGCTGTCTACATACACCTGCTCTCTATGTACAAACACTTCCGGAAACTCTTTGGACCTGAAAAATACTTATAAGCAGAAATCATTACTCCATCCTTCATATTTATCCTGCAGAGAATGGCAAACAAAAACGACATTCCTGTACATTGTCAATGACATTCTTTACAAAACCGATTCAAACAAAAACCCTTTGTAACCCTTAACCCTTACTTTTCCCGTTCCTACAAAAATACAAAAGCCGCGACGTGTCAGAAGATCGCCGCGGTAAGTTTGAATAAAAAAACATTCACGTTACTACATACAAACATTCAAATACAAATGTGGGGGAGATATTCATAGCTTTCAAAACAAAAATGAAAAAACAAAAACCAGCCGGAAATCTGCCTTCACTCTTTCCGCAATACAAGAAAATACAATGGAAAAATACGAGAACAGCGCGAGAAACTTGCATAGACCAGCTATACAAAGTTCTCCTGAGGCGCGTACCACACCTCTATCCACACTCATTACAGATTTCTGAAACCACATCAGATCTACATCCAAGGTATCTTTTATTCTGAGGTCTCATACCTCCATCCAGAGTACCTTCCAAAGGAGTACACCTTACTGTACCCTCTGACCACCTATGACATTCTTTAGGGGTCTCATGTCCGGAGCCCCTAATCCAGACCTCATGTGCGGTGCAGCTGTCTGACTGGTGCACTGCATGGGCGGCACATCCCATGACGATTCGAATCGCTTTTTTTTTAGTGAGCTCTGCGTCCAGAACACACCGCGCTTTGTTTTCGGAGCGGTTCTGACTTGCGCCTTTATCATCAAAACCGATGCCTGCATTCCGACTATTCTACACGGCCTGAGCAGGACAGTAGCGTACTACTCCTACACATTTATGCTAATATAATCGTTAATAAGATCTCCGGCTATTATACACGGCCAGATCTGTATCACGATATAAAGCCTCCTAAAATGTGTTCGTCAGACAACCTTCAAAGCACCATGAAATCCTCCACTTTTCAAAACAATATTATGGCTTCTTTCTACCTGCGTCTACATGATACAACAATAATGGTGACGCCCCTCTGTTTCCTCTCACATACCCAAAACTGTATTTACAGTATAAAACTTCACAAAAACAACTGAAATTAAACTTTAAAACACTCTTTCAAATATTTCTGTTGTCCTTTCAGGACACAAATCTCATTGCTCATCTTTCAGAAGACTTCAAAACTCCTCCCACTGACTTCCTGCTTATATATAAATGCTGAGAAAGGACTTCCTGTTGTATGCTCAGCTCTTTAAAACCCAAATCTGATTTATTTACATAATGACAGAAAGATGGAGAGAGAGAGGGAAGTCTGTCTTCACTGCCTCGTCTCAACACATCAAAAAACTCCATGGACCACATATATCCCCTGGAAGTATTATAAAGTAGTAAACAAAGTTAAAACTCAAATCTCCTGCGTTTTTTCCTCTTAAAAACAAAACACCTTTGGTTCAGGGAAGGTAAAACCATCTCCTCCCATCTGCAGAATGGGAGTTGATCCCCCCTGACCCAATCATTATTCAAAAACAATGAACAACTCCCAAACATTCAAACAACAACGCACATCGCTGTGCACAAAAATGCAGTCAGCGCCAGTAACATATTCAAAAACGAAATGTTACACAAAAAGTCTCCACTTTTACACTGCAACGTCAGCCAACAGGTTAGTCAGATCCTGTATATACTGGCCCTAGCGTCCGCAAACGCTACTCAAAAGATAGCGCTTTACACTGAGTCACAAAATGGCCGACAACAAACCAAGCAACAATGGCGCCATTTACGCTTGCAGAAAAACAATTTAACTGCGCTTCCAAATCACCTGTTTACCACAGGACATACCATACTACACACATAAAGGAAAACAAAAATGTTCTCCACCCGATCCTAACACAGAAAAGAGTGCGCTAATCAATTCGCACTAAACATCGAAATCTGCCCCAAAGGCTGCTAAAATCCACCAGCAAAATAGCCAGAGAAATACCACACAAAAAGGAGAGGTGGCTGCACCTCCCCCCTGGGGTGACCCACAGTGCAAACAGACTACGCCCCCAAAATGGCCACTGATGACCAAAATGGCCGCCATATGCAGTTTTTTTTAAAACTTGCCTAGAACCTTTCTTCCACAAACACAAAACATTGATCATCAAAAACAAACAATAAAAAAACATTTTCTAAAAACAACCAACCTAAAAGGCACACACTTTAGGTTCCTTCAAATCTGACCTTTTTATGATGTGAACCCCTCATAATGAGCGCATTTTAGGCTGCTTCAAAGCTGACCTTTTGCCAATTAAAACAGCACATTCAAATAAAATGTTGGTTATATGAAACATAAAACAAAAACTCTTTTCTCAAAGCTCATGTAAACAAGCCATTAAAAAAATATATACATACAGTGAGCTTACATTTAAAACCTTCCAAAATAAAAACTTTTTTTTTCATGCTAACAGCAGCTGCTATTGTCTGGCCACTTAAAAATGCATAATTTATCAATTTCTATTCCTCATAAAGATCATGAACATATTACACATGACTTTGCTCTAAAAATTGTACACTCAAGAAACAGAGACCCAACACTAGTTGCCCTTCCCCCACCAAAGCACATGTTTCATCAGCCAAACAATTCAATCAGCTCTACCACATTAATGCACAAAATTCAAAAAGGCTTCAGCCGCCCATATCACAGGCTATACTGGGGAAACATCTACAATATACAGGTTCCATATGCATCATAAAAATGTTATATCTAACTATGTTCTGAAAGTTGCAAAGTCAGTTGACACAGAAATCAAAACACTGTTCGCCCTTCCCCCCCAAGCCGCATGGCCAGAGGGGCCATCTTAGAATAGAACCTATCTGCTCCATACATCACACAAAACTTAGCTTTCTCCAGCAGGTTCAATCTGGTTCAACAATCATTCACACACACATCAAATCACTTCACACACACACAACTTACAAAACTCACACACACACACACACAAACAGTTCAGAATCACACACATAATTATACATCCACACTTCAAACAGCACACACACACACACACCTCATACATTTAGATCTCGCTCCCTTTCTCGGCATACAAAGCAAACTTCCAGTCGATAACGAATCGGAGTTTGTTATGAATACATACATGGGTTCCCCCCTCACACGATCGGTTATGGGTTGTAAAATACGCCGAAAAAACCGTCCCCCCACAATCCTCGATTCCAAAGCACGCCGGCCGCCGGTCACAAGCGCCCCCCCCCCTCCTGACTCACGCATGGGGGGGTCATGGGGCAGGGGGCGCACTGCGGCCCCCCACACACATAAACAGGGCCCCTTCCCGACACCCTGGCCGTTGGTTGTCGGGGTGCGGGCGGGAGAGCGGCCGGAGAGCGGGAGAAGACCCCATGGGAGAAGACCCCCCCGCCGCCGAAGACAGCCCGCCGGGTGGTGGGCGCTTTTATCAAAGCGCCCCCCGGCGGCGGAAGAGAACCAGACGGCGGCACCCACCCCCCCACAGAGGGGGGCGCTTTTATCACACACACACAACTCTATCACACAGGTGAATGGGTAACAGTACCCCATACTCATTCAGGGTGGGGGGCCGGTATCTGGGGGCCCCCAATCAGAATACCCCGACAACCAACGGCCACACACACAAGGGTGCTCTGGGGTGGGGGGCCGCAGTGCGCCCCCTGCCCCAGTCATACATGCTGCCCGGTATCAGGGGGGGGGGGCGCTCGCTCGACTCCCTTCCTGACCGGCCGGCCGGCGTCACTGTTATGGATTGTGGGGGGACACGCCGTTTTTTCGGCATAATCATACATGAGGGGGGAACCCTATCAATCCGGCGGGGATTCAGACATACAATCAGGATTTCACATGTGCACACACACACATGCTGGCGTGCACACCTCGGCGGCAGGCATACATCTATCACACAGCAGACATACAATCAGCGATTTCACACGTGCACACACACAATCAAACTCGAGCATTATTTCAAAAAGATGTCAAATTTTTTCCTTTTAAAGCATGTTTTTCCCGATGCATCAGAATGTACCCCATCTCCCCCATCTGATGCCATAGGAAAAAACATGAATAGTCCCATCCAATGGTCGCTATCTGTAATGGCAATCTGGGGGTTTGCAAGGCACACCCCCATCTTGCCATGTGCTGTAAAGCACATTCGCCATCTTAAATGAAATGATGCCATGTTTAAGCTAACAGATTTACTCACCATATATTCCATGCCCATCCATACCAATCAAGAGACATTACAACAGCTGTTCTCATCCATCGCTCCCCAGCATCTCTGCTCCTAGCAGCAGCTAGCTCCCATTTATTTATAGTGTCAACAAGAGTAACAAAAGAAGGTGGTGGCTTTACAAAACAGCCAATCAAACATGTTTGTATACTTTCAAAAGAACCAATCACAGACATGTGATTCAAAATGATGCTAGCAGTGAGGTGTGCAAAACAGCTGGGTGCCGAGCCATGCTCTGTAAAACAAAAGGCTCTAGAAAGCATGGCTCAGAACAAAGCCATCTGCAAGCCAAACTGTCGCCATCTTTGCCAACCATACTAAAATCATGGATCAGATACCCATAAAATCTGTATAGTTATGCTACAGTTTTCATGTACGCAGATCTGTCCACTCGGAGTCATTTAATGCAGTCGACAAGAAGTGGCCAGTTCCTTGCTGAGGCATAAATGAACATCCCTAAAAGGAGCTCGCAAATTGTTGTCCATGAAAAGGTGTTGCGCCAATGGCCTTCCACCAACGTCTGTATGCGTGAATACGCTCACCTGAGCGCATTACAGCAAAACTGACACTGGGGGGACATCTGACAACATACATTTATAGAATTTTCCACAACACACCTGATCCGAAAATCGGATGACAGATCATCCGACTTTTTTTGTTTGCTAGTCGCAAGTAAAATTTGAATAGTTTACTAAAGTTACAAAATTCTTGTACGACAGAATAAAAATTCAGAAGTAATGTAATGTGTTGTAGGCAGTGGCAGCTGGTGCTCAATTCTGGGGAGTGGCAAAGAAAGTTGGCCCCTTCATTCCCCAACGAAAATCGTACGATATGGTATCATACGAGAAAAAAAATTGTGCTTGTCCGCTAGGATACTATCAGATGAACTGTCTTGAAAGCTGTGTACTAACGATCAGAATATCGTATGATATGGTATCTTACGAGCAAACATTTTGTGCTTGTCCGCTAGGATAATATCAGATGAACTGTCGTGATCGACTCTTGAAAGCTGTAACGATCAGAATATCGTACGATAGCTTCGAAAATTGCATTTTTCATACAATTTTTGGATCATGTGTACGGGCCGGGGTGTAAGAAGATACGGGGCCACAAAATTAGATTGGAAGAGAAGCGGTTTAACCTTAGGCTGCGTAGGTTTTTTTTTCACAGGTCCCCAAGACCCCTGTATTTAATGTATGTGTTATAGTAAAAATTAGTTGCAGAATGAACATAATCTCAGTAGGAAGGAGAAGGTTTTTATTTATCTTTTTTTTTTTTTTTTTTCAGTTGACAACACAATTTAAGTCCCTTACTGATAACATCTGTTTTTGTAGCAGAAAGTTGTTCAGTGAAAAATCCCAGACAATTCACAGAGGATCGGTTGGGTGGATTATTAGAGGAACAGATTTCTGACAAATTTCTTTTTAAGGTTAAAGCCTTTAGAGCAAAAAATAAAATAAAAAATACTGTTTGTTTGCCTAAAATTATGTGATTGCTTACTTTGGAGATATTTTTAAAGATAGTCATGAAATAGTAATTAAAGCAGAAATTTGGCCGTACTACTTCTGGGGATCATAGAAGTGCACTTCATTATGCACTCCTATGACCTGTGTTCAGCTGTCAGTAGGCTAAAGTCCGCAGCTGGCTGACATCACTCAACTGGTCCAGACTCTGGAGAGATCCCGACTTTACAGTCTGGATCCACCGGCAGCTGGCTCAGCCTCTCAGCACGCTGTTGAGAGCCTGAGCCAGCCGTTTCCACCCACTTCACTGCCTGGCACTTCAATGGTTGCTGGAGGGGAGAGCAGAGAGCCAGTGAAGCACTTTGTGGCTTGATCCTCTTACCACTTGCATATTCTGAGATGAGATGTCAGCCAATCAGGCAGTGCATTGTTTTCAGTGGGTCAGCTGCCATAGACTGGTATCTGACATATTGTGAGAAGAGGCAGTAATGCAAAACCTCTATATACACACAAACTATAGAAAGGAAAATGGTCCGTATGAGGCATATTGGTCACATTATATATGCATCAAGCAACCAACACTAATAATAATAATATGTGAAAACACAACACATTACCTTAAAAGCTGGTACCAAACATGCAGCCCGTCGGCTCTGTGTGTTTGGCCCTTCAATTTCTGGGCTAGTAAGTAATTTGCAGAGGGGCAGTGTAGTGTTGGGTGCTGGAATACTCTGGGCCAGATTCAGGTAGATGGGCGCTTCTTTACTTTGGAGTAACGTTTCTCATTTACGTTACTCCGCCGACACTTTCGGCGCAAGTACTGTTATTCACATAGCACTTGCTCCTAAACTTGCGCCGGAGTAACGAAAATGCGCTGGCGTAACCCGACGCAAGTGGAAGTGGGTGTGATCATATGTAAATGATGGACGGAGCCCAGCGCAGAGGCTTACGTTCAGCGCATCATCCACGGAGCATGAGCAGTAAGTGAGGCTTCAATCTCAGTAGGAAGGAGAAGGTTTTTATTTATCTTTTTTTTTTTTTTTTTTCAGTTGACAACACAATTTAAGTCCCTTACTGATAACATCTGTTTTTGTAGCAGAAAGTTGTTCAGTGAAAAATCCCAGACAATTCACAGAGGATCGGTTGGGTGGATTATTAGAGGAACAGATTTCTGACAAATTTCTTTTTAAGGTTAAAGCCTTTAGAGCAAAAAATAAAATAAAAAATACTGTTTGTTTGCCTAAAATTATGTGATTGCTTACTTTGGAGATATTTTTAAAGATAGTCATGAAATAGTAATTAAAGCAGAAATTTGGCCGTACTACTTCTGGGGATCATAGAAGTGCACTTCATTATGCACTCCTATGACCTGTGTTCAGCTGTCAGTAGGCTAAAGTCCGCAGCTGGCTGACATCACTCAACTGGTCCAGACTCTGGAGAGATCCCGACTTTACAGTCTGGATCCACCGGCAGCTGGCTCAGCCTCTCAGCACGCTGTTGAGAGCCTGAGCCAGCCGTTTCCACCCACTTCACTGCCTGGCACTTCAATGGTTGCTGGAGGGGAGAGCAGAGAGCCAGTGAGCACTTTGTGGCTAGTGATCCTCTTACCACTTGACATATTCTGAGATGAGATGTCAGCCAATCAGGGAGTGCATTGTTTTCAGTGGGTCAGCTGCCATAGACTGGTATCTGACATATTGTGAGAAGAGGCAGTAATGCAAAACCTCTATATACACACAAACTATAGAAAGGAAAATGGTCCGTATGAGGCATATTGGTCACATTATATATGCATCAAGCAACCAACACTAATAATAATAATATTGAAAACACAACACATTACCTTAAAACCCTGGTACCAAACATGCAGCCCGTCGGCTCTGTGTGTTTGGCCCTTCAATTTCTGGGCTAGTAAGTAATTTGCAGAGGGGCAGTGTAGTGTTGGGTGCTGGAATACTCTGGGCCAGATTCAGGTAGATGGGCGCTTCTTTACTTTGGAGTAACGTTTCTCATTTACGTTACTCCGCCGACACTTTCGGCGCAAGTACTGTTATTCACATAGCACTTGCTCCTAAACTTGCGCCGGAGTAACGAAAATGCGCTGGCGTAACCCGACGCAAGTGGAAGTGGGTGTGATCATATGTAAATGATGGACGGAGCCCAGCGCAGAGGCTTACGTTCAGCGCATCATCCACGGAGCATGAGCAGTAAGTGAGGCTTCACTCGGCCCCCTGTGCGCATGCTCACAACTTCCGTCGGCACCACTTCACGGGAAACGCCAGCGCAATGTGTTCCGTTGCGCGTATAAAAGCGCCAGCGGAAGCGCCATTCCGGCGCAAAAGTATTTCCGTTTCCCTCCACCCCAGGGAATTTACTTTTGCTCTGTTATGGCTGCTCCCGCTACCCCCAAAGAGAGGATGATGCTATGGAGACTTACAATGATTTCCTGCATGGGAAGAAAAGTAGAAAGACCACCCGGGAGAGGAAGCAGGCCATCCTGGACACCATTACTGGCAGGGTGAATGTGTTGGGGTACTCCACCCGGACTGCTGGTGATATCCAGAAAAAGATAAATGACCTGCGGCGCAAGGTCCGTGGCAAGGTGGCCACCATTCGGAGCCATGAGCGGGGCACAGGTGGTGGACCCCCATGTCCGGTCAGCCTGACCACAGAGGAGGAGGTGGTCGCCCGCTGCCTGGAGAGGGAGCAGTTGGAGGGGGTCCCTGGATATGACTCCATGGAGGAAGGCTCCAGGACAGGTAAGTGTTTTTTTAACCCCTATTTGGTGTGTTGCATGTGGGGGGGGAGGGTACATGTGCCAAGTGTGTGGGACCACCAACATGTGTCTGCTTTGTGTCATCCACAGATGACAGAGCTGGGCCATCATCTGTCGGCGGCCAGTCCACCCCATCCCCCCAACGGCACCCAGTGCCCGTGCCCCTGGGTGGTGAAGACACCGAGGTGGAGGAGGAGAGTGCCCACACCACACCTGCAGAGGTGGTTGAGGAGGAGCCTGTTGTGGCAGAGCAGGACTTTATTTTATTGTTGGAGGAGTCCTCCTCTTCTGCAGGGCCCTCTCAGATCCCCTCCCCCATCATAGGAAGCCCCTCAAGGGCGACTCCATCAACCCGGGGACAACCATCTACTGGCCCCAGGAAGGCCACCCGTAAGACCAGGGGGGGCTCTGATCTGGTCCAGGACCAGGTGGCGAGGGGTCACGCCAGGCAGACCCAACAAATGGGTGACATAGTTGGGCACCTGGACAGAGTGGCTGACAGCCTGTGCTCCGTGGCCCAGATTTCTTCGGCAGTGCAGGATGTGAGCTGCAACTGCGCTGCAGTGGTGACCAGTCTGGGGGAGGTGCAGGGTGACATAAGGGACCTCACTGCAGCCGTCCAGGCAAACACTGCTGCCATCCAGGCAAACAGTGCTGCCATCCGGGACCAGGGGAGGCAGAGTCGGCGGGCCCAGCATTATCAGGTCACCCGGCAGCTCAGGATGCAGGCCCAGCAGCTCAGGGTGCAGGCCCAGACCAGTTCGTACCTCGGCCTGATTGCCATGGCCTTGGAGGGCATGCAGGCCACACCTGCCAGGAGTGGCCCACCCGGGGATCAGCCACCTCCAGATGCCCCCCCACCCCCACCCACTCCATCCAGGCAGCTGAGGAGCCAGAGAGGGGCCGCCAGAAGAAGCCCCCGGCATCCCAGATGATTTATTTATTGTTCTTTTGATTGATGCTCAGGACATGAGTTTTTTTATTTATTTTTTCTGAATGCTCAGGTTATGAGATTTTTATTTTATTCTTAATGCTCAGGTTATGAGTTATTTTATTTGTGATTATGCTCTGGATATGAGTTTTTTTTTTTTTGATACTGCACACGTTGCAGTGTGAATGGTGTGTGAATGTGAGGGGGTGGCACTCCTGCCAGTAAGGGGTGTCACCCTCGGCCGTGGTGGTGAAGTTAACCCCACGGCTGTATGAATGACGTGTGAAAGGTGTATGAATGGACAGCGACATCATTGGGGCCTTGACGCTGGCGTTGCTGCTCCCAAGTCCTACATGCTGGACTTGGGCTAATCCAATGTGATGTGGATGTGGTGTGTGTGATCTAGGGACATCAGTGGTGTGCATGCATGCATTGTGTGATCAATGTTTTGGTTTATTGGCCAAAGATGCCTACGGCGAGGACCCTCCTGACTGCTCTTCCATCAGCTGAATGGGTCTCCTCTGGCAGGGGGGGGCTGTCTGGTTGGGGGGTCAGGTCATCACGTATGTCAATCTGCAGGCCTTTTCTCATGGCAAAGTTGTGCAGAATGCAACATGCACCGATGATCTGACACACGAAGGTAGGGGAATACAATAGTGTCCCCCCGGACTTATCCAGGCAGCGGAAACGGGACTTCAGGAGCCCAAATGTTTGCTCCACCACTGCACGAGTTTTGATATGTGCTTCATTGTATCTTCTCTCTCCTCTGGTTTGGGGGTTCCGGAAAGGAGTCATGAGATGGGGTCCCAGTGCATATGCAGTGTCACCTGGAAGGGAAAAGACAGGAGGATGTTAGTCATGCATGTGCCACTTGTGAGGTGTGCATCATGGGAGGGGATAGTCATGCCTGCCACCCATGTCACTCACCAACCAGCCAGCTGTCCCCATACATGTTCTGCTCGAATTCTGCTGGGATGGGGCTCTGACGGTATATGAAGCTGTCATGGCTGGACCCGGGGTGTTTGGCACGGATGTGCCATATGAGGCGTTGGGCATCGGCTATCACCTGTACGTTGATGGAATGCCAATGCTTCCGATTGCGGTATATGTGCTCTGTGGCACTGGGGGGCTGTAGGGCCACATGTGTGCAATCAATGGCCCCCACAGTGCGTGGGAATCTGGCAATGCTGTAGAAATCTGTCATTGCCTTCAGCCGCAGCTCCTCAGTGGTGGGTCTGATGAACTTGTTGGACATGCGTCTGAGGATTGCAGGGACAACCTGGTGCACACATCTGCTTATGGAGGATTGTGACATCCCAGCCACCACTCCACTTGTACGCTGGAATGATCCACTGGCAAGGAAATGAAGTGTTGCCAGTACCTTCACCAGTGGCTGCACTGCTTGTGAGCGGTGTGTCTTGCTGGTGATGTCATCCTGCAGGGTTGTGGTTAGTTCAAGTATTGCATCAGGGCTGAATCTGAAGAGGCGATACACCTCCTCATCCCCCATGCCAAAGAGGCTCATGCGTGTGCGGTATATCCTCTCACGTGCCCGCCTCCTCCGTACCGGGAGACCCAGTACTAGTGCTAGGACCGCGACTGCCCCTGGCATGTTGGCACACAGAGGTGTTGTCCTTGCAAGTGTGGTTGTTCAGCTTGCTAGTTTCGTCGGTAACGCTGCTGTTGCTGCTCTCCTGCTGACCTGAGGCCGTCTGGAGTAAAGATAAAGCAGCTATTTGTAGAAATAACTTTGAGCCGGACGGACGAGATACGCGCGGCGCATGTAGCCAGCGTATGGTGCTAATCCGTTTGCGAATCGGGAAATCTCCCTCATTTGCATATTTGCAGGGGAAATCAATAGGCGCGACTGATGCGCCAAGCGAAATTATGCGCTGACGAGACTCTGGCGTCGGAAAGTTAAGCCGATCGGAAATGGCCCGTTTTCTGTCGCATCTAGTTTGGTGGGTACGGCCACATAGAAACGACGGCGCATATTCACAGTTACGCGGCGCATATCGAAATACTCCAGCGCAACTCTACCTGAATCTGAGTCAGTACTGTTGGATGGTGTTATCTCCACCTGACACTACATGAATAGTCCTAGGTGGATAGGAGAGAGAAAAGGAGAGTGGCACAGGAGCATGTAAGTAATCACTTACCGCCAATGTTGGGGGGTTACATTATGGCGGAGGGAGGCCAATACAGGCACATCGATTTACCTGTACGTCGCTTGCCGCTCCTGGGTTCAGGGTGCGCACATGCGTGCCTCCTGTCGACTCCCGCTGTGATTAGCCACAGCAGGATTTTGTCTGCAGGTTTTGGCCAAAGATGGCTGGGACCTGCTAATCAGCCCAGAGCCCTGTGTTGATAAACAACACAGAGCTCTGTACAGAGAAAATTATCTGCTTGTTTCTCCTACCTGAAAAAGAGGAAGGAACAGATATTTAGTAAAGAGCAGCACACATTACACATTGTTAGGCACACCGTTAACCCTTTGATAGCCCCTAGACGTTAACCTCTTTCCAGCCAATATCATTAGTACAGTGACAATGTATATAGCATTCTCACTGTGTTAGTGTCACTGGTGATGTCAGTGTCATTTAGTCAGTTAGTGTACCTCCCAGCCAGCACCAGTTAGTGTCAGATTGCTTGTGGCAGTATCACAGTTACACTAAGTCACTTATCACCGCCGTAACAATTATTAAAATAAAGAAATACAATTTCCAGTATATACTGTATATACCATAGTTTGTAGACACTATGGGCCAGATTCAGGTACATCTGTGCATTATTGGACCGGCGTAGCGCACCGCCTTTACGTTAGACTTGCGCAATGTAGCCGCGTAATCACCCTATTCTCGTAGCTTTTGCGCAGGAAATTGCGCATGCGTAACTTTATTTCAGAGGCGTAAGGCAGAGTAATACAAATTGGGAAGGACGTGGGCGTGTTACATTGAAATGAGCCGTGACCCCATGCAAATGAAGGGCCGGCCGGCTCGCGCATGCGCGCTTGAAGGAGACCATGGTCAGCACCTCTCTGCGCATGCTCACAACTCGGGAACGGCGCAATCAGTGAAATTGGAAATGGACTAAGGACTACGCAGACAGCATAAATAGACAGACACAAACGCACTTCCATTGCAAAAGTACATCCCTTTGTCCCTTCCCATTTAACAAAGTGCTTTTGTCCCGTTGTTGGTTGCGGTGTGTTTTGTATTTGTCAGATTAGTGTACTGTGTGATCAAGTGTTTGTTAGTAGATCTTTGAAAGTGTTTTTTGATAAGTGTTTGAGAGACTGTTTGTTTGATATATTTCGGTCGTTTGTTTTCTTGCTTAATTGTTGCTGTTTGTTTTTGTGACTGATTTTTGCTGAGTGCTTGTGTGATTTTTTTGGGTGTTAGTTTTCTCTTTGTGTGTGTTCTTGCTTGATTGGTTGTGCTTGTTTTTGTGACTGATTTTTGTTGACTGGGAGTGAATTTTTGTATGAGTATGACAGAGAGAAAGAGAAAACTAAATTTCACTTTGGGGGAGAAACGAATTCTTGCCCGGGCCATTAGCGATTATGGGCGTTTCCTCCACGGCCCGGACAGTGCCAACACCACCCCGGCCAGGAGGAGGGAGATTTTGGACATCATCACTGAGCAGGTCAATTCAGGGGGGGAGGGGGAGACACGGAACCGGTCTGAGATTGACAAAAAAATTAATGACCTCCGTCGTCTGGTAAAAAAGAAGCTAGCCAAAATGCTTGCCCATGCCAGGGACACAGGAGGGGGCCCACCATGCTATGTTAGGCTGACAGCGGAGGAGCGTGCGGTGGCCCTGACCTTTCATCGGCATGAAGTGGAGGGCCTGCCCGGCTTTGACTCAAGTCCGGAGCCCGTGGTGCCAGGTAAGTTTTTTTTTTATATCAGGTGTGTAGCATGTGTGGGGGAGGGGGTGAAAGGGAATATGTGGCAAGTGTGTGGTTCCTCCAACCTGTGAATGTTTTGTGTCATCCACAGATGTGCAGGAGGGTGCAGGGCCATCTGGCCTGACCGCACCATCCCCAGGACAGCAGCCTAATGAGGCCTCCCCGACAAGGCCGGAGTCCGCGGAGGAGGTTGACGAGGAGGAGGAGGAGGTTGAGGAGGAGGAGTTTGAGAAGGAGTCCATGTCAGGCACTGGCCTATTGTTGTTGGAGGACCGTTCCCCTCTGGCTGGCAGCAGCCAGCCCTCCCTAAGGGGGAGCCCCCCCTCCTCCCCCAACATGGCTCCTCTTCCAAGGGCCTCCACTTCTCCCCGGCCACAAGCATCAGCTGGAGGCAGGAAGGCGACCCAGAAGACCAGGGGGGTGGCCGATCTCCTGCCCACCACTCTGAGAAGGGACCAGTTCCTCCAGACACGCCATCTGGGACAGGTCAGCCAGACATTGGTGCGGATGGAGGAGAGCCTGTCCTCCATCAAGGATACGCTGGGGAACCTGGACTGCCACTCTCGGGCTTTCACAAACTGCCTTAACGACCTGCAGACTACATCAGCAGGCGTTGGGCAGGATGTGAGGGCCCTTACCCAGGCTATCCAGGCCAACACGGCAACACTAGGTGGTGCCCTGGACATAATAGCCGTGGCTTTGGAGGGCAGGCCGCCAGGTGGGCAGAGATCAGGGGCTGCTCCTCCTTCCCCGGTTTTCCCCCTCCCCATGAGTCTCCCCTGAGGAGCCGGGGGGCGCCCCAGGCGTGGCTCACGTCAAGGGCACTCATTTCTTTTTCCCCTTTTTTTTTGCTGGAAATTTTTTGATTTTGCTGGTCATTTATTTTTATTTTTTTGGGTTGTGAATGCTGTTTGAATGTGGGGGTGACATTCCTGCCGGAAAAGGGGTGTCACCCTCAATTTTGGTGGAGAAGGGTTCCCCAGGACCAGGGAGAAGTGATCCCCAGGTCCGTGTGAATGGTGTATGAATGTACAGTGACATAATTGGAGCCTTGGCGTGGCGTTGCTGCTCACAAGTCCTGCATGGTGGACTGGTGCCAATCCAATTTGATGAGGATGTGGGGTGTGTGTGCTAGGGACCACAGTGGTGTGCATGCATGCATTCTCATTGTGCCATGATATATGTGTGTGTTTAACGTGCAAAGATGCCCAATGTGAGCTGTCTCCTGGCTGCTCTTCCCTCAGAAGATGGGGTAGCCTCGGTTAGGGGGGGATTGTCTGGTTCAGGGGTCAGGTCATCACGTAGGTCAATCTGCAGGCCCTTTCTTACTGCAAAGTTGTGCAGCATGCAACATGCACCGATGATATGGCACACAAAGTTTGGGTAATACAAGAGGGTACCCCCAGACTTATCCAGGCATCGGAAACGTGACTTCAGGAGGCCAAAGGTGCGCTCCACCACTGCACGTGTTTGGGCATGTGCTTGATTGTATTTTCCTCTCCTGGGGTTTGGGGGTTCCGGATAGGAGTCATGAGATGGGGTCCCAGTGCATATGCAGAGTCACCTGTAAGGGAAAAGACAGGAGGATGTTAGTCATGCATGTGCCCCTTGTGATGTGTGCATCATGGGGGGGTACAGTCATGCCTGCCACCCATGTCACTCACCAACCAGCCAGGTGGCCCCATACACGTTCTGTTCGAATTCCATTCGGATGTGGCTTTGTTTGTATATGTAGCTGTCATGGCTGGACCCGGGGTGTTTGGCACGGACGTGCCATATGAGGCGTTGGGCATCGACTATCACCTGTACGTTGATGGAAAGCCAATGCTTCCGATTGCGGTACATGTGCTCTGTCTCCTGGGGGGGCTGGAGTGCCACATGTGTGCAATCAATGGCCCCGATGGTGCGTGGGAATCTGGCAATTCTGTAGAAATCTGTCATTGCCTTCAGCCGCAGCTCCTCAGTGGTGGGTTTGATGATTTGGTTGGCCATGCGTCTGAGGATTGCAGGGACAACCTGGTGCACACATCTGCTCATGGAGGATTGTGACTTTCCAGCCACCACTCCACTTGTACGCTGAAAAGAGCTACTGGCAAGGACATGAAGTGTTGCCATGACCTTGACCAGTCGCTGCACTGCATGTGAGCGTTGTGTTGGGCTGGTGATGTCCTCCTGCAGGGTTGTGGTTAATTCTATGATGGCATGAGGGGTGAATCTGAAGATGCGATACAGCTCAGAATCACTCATGCCAAAGAGGTCTTTGCGTGTGTGCGGTATATCCTCTCCCGTGCCATCCTCCGTGCCCTCCTCCTTCTTTGCTCATCTAAAGTCAGTAGTATAGCTATGCGCGACGATGCCCCTGGCATGTTGGCATACAGATTGTTGTGCAACACGTGTGACTGCTGAGCTCCTCACTAACAGTGTTGCTTTATCTAACATGTAGACGTTTTTTCTCTTTTTAGACCAGCTTTTATATGGTCTAATTTTAGACAGGACATTTTGCTGTTGCGCACACTGCGTAGCCTGGGCTGCCCCAACGTTCTTTTGTGGATCCCCGTAAGTCCCTCATTAGCATATTTGACTAGCAAATCAATGGTCTGTCTAGCGCAGTTTTGCGCGGACGGATGCGTAAGTCTATCGAAATTACGCTGGACATAAAAAAGTAGATTTCTTGCGTATCTCGTTTCGCGGGATGCCGTGCATCGAAACGCACGCGCACATTTAGACTTACGCACGCGCATCTCCTGTTGCACAGGCGTAATCGCTCTGTGAATCTGGGCCTATAACTTTTACACAAACCAACCAATATACACTTCATGGGAATTTTTCACCAAAGACATGTCGCAAAAAAATAATAATTTGGGTACAGCTTTGCATACTTCGTGATAACCTGTTAATGCAGCTCAGTGCTAAATAGCAAACATGGCCTGGTCATGAAGGGCGTAAAACCTTCCAGAGCTGAAATGACTGCTATTTTTCCCACTGACCACCATAGGGGAAGGGGGTTGTAAGATTTAAAAACACTGCCACTGACTACCAATGCCAGGGTTGTTAAATAGAGAAGGCAGGTTATGTAATATTGCCACTGACTACCAATGCAAGGGCTTAAATAGCACTGCCATTGACCATTGGAGTTTTTTTTCCCATCCACTAACTAGCTGACACCAATGCTGGGGGTCATTATTGTCACCACTAACACCAATGCTGGGGGTTATTATTTTGGTAATTCACATCAATACTGGGGCTTATTTCAGCCTTTGATACCAGTGCTGAGGGTTATTAGTGCATCCACTGACACTGAGTTAGTATTGCAGCCACTGACATTAATATCAGGAGTTATTATTCTGGCTACTAACACAAATGCTGGAAGTTACTTTTACTGCCACTCACACCAACACTGGAAGGTGCTATTTTTGCCACTGACACTCAGGGGCAGATACAGGTCTAGTTTCAGGAGGGGCACTATCATAAAATTTTGCGGGAAATTTGTTGGGGCAATGGCTGGTGTTGGCGATTCAATCATCACGGCGCCATGGTTGATATGGTATCAGGATGATTGAAGCACATTATTACGATTATTACATTGTAATATGAAATTAAATAGTTCAACTCACCATAATGCAGAATCAGTGGGAGCCCTGAGCGTGTCACTTTCCACCGTTGTCTGCCACCAGATGCGGATTGTCACTTGCCACATCCCCTGCCACCAGATGTGGATTGTCATTTACTAATGTCGCCTGCCACAAGATGCGGATTGTCACTTGCCAGTGGCTGTGTCCCTGAGTGATGGCGGGCAGGGGGAGATGATGTCAGAAAGCCACTACCTATCAGAATATGCAACCAAAGTGATGTTGCATTGTGGCCATCTTGGTACACCTGCACTTGTCCACAGTAGTGTTGAGTGGAATACGCCATATTCGATTTTGCGATATATCACGAATATATAGAAGAATATTCGAGAAATATTCGCTAAAATCGAATATTCGTGATATTTTGTCCAAATAACAATATTGCGAAATTTCGCTAATGCGAATGCAAAATTGATTGCGAAATTCTCGTCAACACGCGAAAACAGAGATCATTTTCTGGATTATAAACTAATATGCACTAAACACTAACTCTACTTACACAAACTTATATGACTAAACTAAAGCTAATTTTTTTTTTTTTTTTATACACAAAACACAGAAGGGCAGAGAAAGTATTTGCGAATATTAGTAATACGAATATTCGCATTGCGAATATTCGGCAACATAAAAGGATCGCCTCAGCTACTCGGCCCAGGGTCTCTAATCATACCAGCAATGCTTTTAGACGTCGATGGAGATCACTAGGATGTGATCTGTTTTAAAAATAAATTTGAAAAAATACGAATATTCGCAATATCGAATATTCACCGCGATATTCGATTTATTCGCGAATACTCGAATATGCAATATTCGTTACGAATATTCGCAATGCGAAAATTCGTGAGCAACACTAGTCCACAGTAAGCCTAAGTTTAGAAGTCGGCAAGGACATCTTTATACACCCACCGGAGTCTTGCTTTCCAAAGTTATTTTTAACAGTAAACTCAGCTTATATAGTTAAATATAAGTTGAGTTTACTGTTAAAAATAACTGTGAAAAGCAAGACTGCTGTGGGTGTATAAAGATGTCTGCTTGCCCACTTTTAACTGTAGGCTTACTGTGGACAAGTGCGGGTGTACCAAGATGGTACTTCAGTTGCATATTCAGTTGGGTAGCGGCGGCTTCCTAACAGAACACCTGCCTGCTCGCTCAGTGACACGCCAGCCCACTTACCACCCATCATGATTTCTGACTCACCAGCCTGCCCATTCTCTTGCTCACCTGCCGGCGCTCAAATGATCATTATTTTCTCGGGGGTGCAATTGCCCTGTTGCCATCCCCTGGATCCGCCCCTGCTGACACCAATGCTATATTTTTTTTAATTTTTTTATATTGCCACTGACACCAAGGATGGGGTTTATTTTTACTCCAATGTTCTCTTAGTGTGCTGTGGTATGCTGGAAAAAATGCAGCAGGACCAAAATGTTAAGGTGTTTGGCAGGCCATAGACGGTTCAAATTTATTTCCTGCAACTACAGGTTGCAGGAAGGAAATTTGCACAATTCCCCCATCAACACAGGCAGTGCTGACAGAGGAATCCCTCTTGCTGAAGACAGTGATTATTGCTAGCGGCTGCTAGCGATAGTTGCAAGTGAATTTGGCAGACTGGCTGTACCTTCAGCGTGGCAATACACAGCATAGGTGTGCGCAGCCTATTACTTTAGGGTGTGCACCCCAAAACTCAAACACACATGCGTATATATATATAGATCTATATATATAAATATACAGTACATTTATAGGGCAGTAGGGCAATGAACAGCATCACTAGAACAGTTGATGGTGTCAGTGGGCAGGAACTGTTGTCAGTAGTTTCTTTTTATTCTTTTTTTTATTATTACTTTTTACAATTAAATCTTTTTAAATTATTTTTTACAATATGTTTTTTATAAAAAAAAAAATGTTTACTTTTACAATTTTTTAGGAGCACCATTGGGGGGCTTTGGTGAGATAACATGGGCCTAAACAGACCCCTGATATCTCACTTTTGAGACAGGGAAAGGGGCTGATGACAGAGATTTCTGAGTCCCTTTCTCTGCAGCCAAGCAGCAGGGGGCATATGTGCAGCACAGGGTGATTAGGGTGTGCCTGGGCACACCTGGCACACCCTGTGCGCACGCCTATGATACACAGTTTATAGAAAGGAAGGGGGTGGTGTCTGCGCTGTAATGGTGAGGGAGGGGGGGAAAGGGGGGAGGGGTTTGTGGGTGTGGGTGGGAATCAGGCAGGTGACTGAATGGATGGATGTGGTAGGTAAAGTGAGCTTAGGACAACATAATAACCAACATTATGAAATAAGCAATGTGAAATGATATACACAATAGGGGTGATTACCAATATGTACAAAAAAAGTGACAAAAAACACTAGCCAGTGCAATGTGAGACCAATAGAAAAAACCCTATAATAAAAGCACAGTACTAAATCCAAACAAACTGTAAGACCAGAGAAAATTCCATGGAGAAATGCCTCTGGATCCACAAAATATAATGTGATGACTGAATAAATGAATGAAGTCTCTGGTGAAAAAAACAAAAATGTCCAGGAAAGTCCAGAGTGGAATAGTGGTGCCAGGAAAGGGTGATAGCAGAAAACACCTCAGGTGGTCCCCAGCTCCTCACCTCAAGGCTATTGCACGGATAGCCTAAAACAACACCTCCCGGTGGAGGACAATGATCCCTCAGCAGAGCAAGCAGCAGAAGCACTCCTCAGCAGTAAATAAAGCAGATATAAAGCGGGTGAGTGACAGTACAAGGAACGTCTGTATGGGCAGCATGTGTCACTCATACATCCACTCACCGGAGGGTGATGGATGATGGGCCTATCTCCCACGAACAGCGAGTTCGTTCTTGGTCCGGAACTGGTATCAGGTACCCTCTTCTAGGATTGGCCAGATAGTCGCTCAAAGCAATGGAACTCTCAGGTGGCATACATGATGAAAGAGAAACAAACCATAGCGCAATCCCGCAAGATAAAACACATTTATTCAAAGAATGACACTCACATTTAAAACGATCCAATGGGGCATGACGAGACGCGTAGGGATCGAGGAGCCACAGAGTCCATACGCCTGACGCAGAGTGTTCCACCTGACGTCTGTTTGGATCGTTTTAAATGTGAGTGTCATTCTTTGAATAAATGTGTTTTATCTTGCGGGATTGCGCTATGGTTTGTTTCTCTTTCATCATGTATGCCACCTGAGAGTTCCATTGCTTTGAGCGACTATCTGGCCAATCCTAGAAGAGGGTACCTGATACCAGTTCCGGACCAAGAACGAACTCGCTGTTCGTGGGAGATAGGCCCATCATCCATCACCCTCCGGTGAGTGGATGTATGAGTGACACATGCTGCCCATACAGACGTTCCTTGTACTGTCACTCACCCGCTTTATATCTGCTTTATTTACTGCTGAGGAGTGCTTCTGCTGCTTGCCCTGCTGAGGGATCATTGTCCTCCACCGGGAGGTGTTGTTTTAGGCTATCCGTGCAATAGCCTTGAGGTGAGGAGCTGGGGACCACCTGAGGTGTTTTCTGCTATCACCCTTTCCTGGCACCACTATTCCACTCTGGACTTTCCTGGACATTTTTGTTTTTTTCACCAGAGACTTCATTCATTTATTCAGTCATCACATTATATTTTGTGGATCCAGAGGCATTTCTCCATGGAATTTTCTCTGGTCTTACAGTTTGTTTGGATTTAGTACTGTGCTTTTATTATAGGGTTTTTTCTATTGGTCTCACATTGCACTGGCTAGTGTTTTTTGTCACTTTTTTTGTACATATTGGTAATCACCCCTATTGTGTATATCAATTCACATTGCTTATTTCATAATGTTGGTTGTTATGTTGTCCTAAGCTCACCTTACCTACCACATCCATCCATTCAGTCACCTGCCTGATTCCCACCCACACCCACAACCCCCCCCCCTTCCCCCCCCCTCCCTCACCATTACAGCGCAGACACCACCCCATTCCTTTCTATATGCTATTTCTCTCTGCCCAGGACAGAGTGTTAGGCGTCTGCTGCAGTATCCCCAGCCCACCTCCCAGCCCAACCTTCCTCCCAATCCATCCCCCTCGGTAGCGCAGGAGCCTTTCCATATATCTATGATACACAGTTAAAATCAAACCAGCCAAGATTCAAACCATCTATGGCTGTCCTTAAGGCACACAGTCTATGCATGTTGTACTGGCTGTCTAACTCAATGCAATGCATCTAAAGGCAAGAAAGAATGCTGCCATTGTACAGCCCTCTGCATGTGTCATCAGTTTTACTTACAACCCTCCAAAGTTAAGTCAAGTTAATTACCACTGCTTTAAAAAAAAAAACCAGGATGACTGAAATGTTTCAGAAAGGCACGTGCTGGCATTTATTATAGACAGTCTGCTCAGTTGTGTTTTGCAAGTTCTTATGTACATTCTTACTGGGGAAATTCCTAAGTGCTGTAAGATATATGAGTCACTCTCACAGAGCCCTGTTCCTGAAAAAACTTTACATGAGGGTTTCTCTGCTGTGCTGCTTTTAAAAGCATGTAAAACAGTCTGAACAAAAAATAATTCCCAAGATAGCATTTGCTGCATGGTTGATTTGCTGGAATCTCAAAAATATCACAAGTACATTAAAGTTCAACAATTTAGCAACATTGCTTTTTACAATAAATCTGTTCCCGAGAGAATTTTTAAAACTGTCAATGCTGACTTATTTCTGAAAATACTATTTTCCTGGCTGTCATGCAGATTCTCTGGTTTCAGTAATTGCAGAGTCTCTGAAGTACGCGTCAGAAAAAGTCCTTGCCTGTTTCTTCTACGATGAGATTCTCATACAATAGCTGATTCGGGAGGATTTCCCCATCCAGAATCTAGTGTATCGGGGGTAGGGGAGGCAGTATGGGGGGGGGGGGGTAGGTGAAGCAGTAGAGGGGGTGGGTAAGGCAGTATGAGGGATAGGTGAGGAAGGAAAGGTATGCACTTGGGGGCTAAGAATATGCATGCATCACACATACTAGAAAGGTTACAACTGGGGGAATTAATGGTAGAGAAGGATCTGGGTGTTCTGGTTGATCATAAGTATAAAAATAGCATGCAATGCCAAGCTGCGGTTTTCAAAGTGAGCAAAATCGTTTCTTGTATTAACAGAAGTATAGAATCCAGAGAGAGATATAATTTCACCCCTGTACAGATTATTAGTAAGACCTCACCTTGAAAATGCAGTCAAGTTTTGGACACCAGTTCTCAAAAAGGATATCGGGGAATTGGAGAAAGTGCAGAGAAGTGCAACCAAACTGATAAGAGGCATGGAGGAGCTATTCACTGCAATAAAAGTGCACTATGTGAGATATCTAAATTCTCGTATACTCCAATGTTCATGAATAACAAACGGAGCATGTGTAAAAAAATAAATACAAGTGACTGATACAGATAGACACAATACTGTGACAGCTGCCTGTCACTAATAAGATGGCAAACAAACTAAAGAACTACCACAAATGCTATCACCAGTGATGTTGTGGTAACAAAAAATACAAACTGAACACAAATTATATATGATAAATTAAGTGAATAATATGCAAAAGTCCAAATGATTGAAGATCAAATAGTGATCTCAAAATAAAGGAGTCCTCTCCAAATGTGATATCTGTGACTTCAAACATACGAAACACCTCGAGAAAAGTGATGTTCTCAGATTGAGAAAAGATTCCTCCACCAACAAATATGCTGCCGCTTACCAGATGAATTGATCTCGTGTTAAGGAGATCACAATCGCTTGTAGCTCACAACCCAGCCAAGGTATTTATAGCTCCCAGCAGAGTTCCTCCACTTCCCAATTGAATGTGCCTCAGTGAGATCTATATTTCAACAGCTCAGCAGTTCCACATAACAAGATAGGAAAGAAAAAAGCTCCCATATCGTAATCCAGCCAAAGAAAGGTATTACGACAATTAAAAACAAATACACTCACATTTAGTGGATGAAATATAGCGTGTCATAAAATAGTAAAGCCGACTGGCTCCCACAGCCCGTTCCTTCCGGAACTTTGCGTCGATTGTTGCGGTGATGTCAGCACGCCGCTCCTCCCTACGCCGTTTCGTCACAGATGACATCATCCTCTAGAGGAGCTATGCTCTAAAGAAAGAATGGAGGAACTGGATGTATTATTTCTTGAGAAGAGGAGATTAAGGGGGTGTGATGAATATATATAAATACATAAGTGGCCCATATAGTGAACTTGGTGTTGCGTTATTCACTTTAAGATCATCACAAAGGACAAGGGGGCACTCTCTACATCTGGAGAAAAAGAGATTTCATCTCCAAATACGGAAATGTTCCTTCACAGGCCATTTCTCAAAAACGAGAGTCTGTGATAATAAAAATATGGCTACCACTGGTAACTTGGTTTATAAAGGTGCAGGGCTGTCATATTAATCCTGGCCAGCAACAAGCCAGCAGGACACAAATTCAGTCTTTGTAGTCATCCCTGACTGCATTCTTGTTCCAGTTAAGCTCACTAAGAAGTAAAGCCAGGATCAGGGTAATGTTCCTGAAAATGTCTGCAATGGCAGCTCCAATTATTCTATTCTCAAAAAGCTAGTTATCTTATATAAAAGTGCTGCTAATTACATTTACAAATGATGTATGTGCAAAAACAGCTCTTATTTCTGTACACACATAAACATCCCCAACTGTCAAGATCTGCATGCCAGCTTTTCTGTGATATTGGATATTAAAATAGACAACAACAAAATCATTCATTCTCACTGCTGATTTCTCAGCGAAAGCTGCAGAAAAGTAAAAATAAGCACAATTTATATATTATTTCCAACATTTCTACAACATTATGATCTAGATCTGCATATGAAGGAATTGCTATAATTAATGTTTATTTAAAATCATAAACATAAATAACAGCAGCTTTTTAATAGCATATTCATACTTGCTTCCATTTCATTTCTGAGCACCACATGCATTTTTTTTTTCTTTTTCATAATTCTTCTTTTTTTTGCAGTTCTGCACTCTTTTATTACTTTGAGTTCCTTACTGACATAGAATATTTCATCCTAATGAAAGATGCTATAAATGAATCTCATTATCGGAATTACATTTGGAAAGAAATGACACTATTGCTTGCAGATTCAGCTACAAACTGTGTGCATCAGTAGAGTTACTATGGAATGTGGATATCATATTGCCCACATAATGACTGTATGTGGTAACATTTTTATAAACTTTTTTTATTTTTTAATGAAGACCACCCAAGCTATAAATAAAACTGTAAACTGAACACCGCCTCATATTACACCAATAATAGATCTGGATTTGTTCACTGTTTGTCTGGCATTCCTGGCAACGGGTGTATACACTATATGACCAAAAGTTTGTGGACTTCTCATCATCAGGGCTCAAGTCCTGCGGGAACGTGTGGGAACGGAGTTCCTGCACCTTTTTCACAGCAGGAACGCAGTTCCCTTTGCAGGACTAGAGCAGCCGAGAGCAGCCGAGCCGCCCGGGCCAATCCTTCACTAAGCGGCAATGCCCAGCTCGAGTCACTGTCAGGGGCAGGCGAACCTTAGTAATCCTTTATGTTACTGGCCGCTTCCTGTATATGGATTCATCAGGTAGTATGCGGGTATTCCGTTACTTCCTCGATGCCGCAATGTCTCCTGGGAGCTTTTGTCATTGTTCCCAGGAGACTTTGCAGAGGTCTGCCGCAAGTTATCGCAGGATTTAGAAAGAACTTGCTTAAAAAATAAAACATTTGGTTTAGTAATTATGCATATGAGCGTATATTTTTTTTTTTTTTGGTGGGGGAGTGGATCTTGGGTGGGAGTTCCCACACTTTTTTCCCCAGGACTTGACCCCTGCTCATCAACATACCTATATGAACTTTTTAGATGTCCAATCAAATCATAAAGGGTGAAATGGTCATCACATGGCCATGAGCTTGTTGGACATTGGTGGACAGGGACAGTCAGAAATTAAATACATAGATATTTCCCTGTTGTAGTATCAAGGACAAGCTGTGGACTGGCCCTTCAACATATTTCTTAAATTGACCTCTTATGCAAATACTTAAAAGGAACCTGCCACAATTATTAGAACACCAGGAATAATGCAGTTTTAGTGACATGTCTGTCTTCACTAAGTCAGTTATACAGTGCCTTGCGAAAGTATTTGGCCCCCTTGAACTTTGCGACCTTTTGCCACATTTCAGGCTTCAAACATAAAGATATAAAACTGTAATTTTTTGTGAAGAATCAACAACAAGTGGGACACAATCATGAAGTGGAACGAAATTTATTGGATATTTCAAACTTTTTTAACAAATAAAAAACTGAAAAATTGGGCGTGCAAAATTATTCAGCCCCCTTAAGTTAATACTTTGTAGCGCCACCTTTTGCTGCGATTACAGCTGTAAGTCGCTTGGGGTATGTCTCTATCAGTTTTGCACATCGAGAGACTGACATTTTTGCCCATTCCTCCTTGCAAAACAGCTCGAGCTCAGTGAGGTTGGATGGAGAGCATTTGTGAACAGCAGTTTTCAGTTCTTTCCACAGATTCTCGATTGGATTCAGGTCTGGACTTTGACTTGGCCATTCTAACACCTGGATATGTTTATTTGTGAACCATTCCATTGTAGATTTTGCTTTATGTTTTGGATCATTGTCTTGTGGAAGACAAAGCTCCGTCCCAGTTTCAGGTCTTTTGCAGACTCCATCAGGCTTTCTTCCAGAATGGTCCTGTATTTGGCTCCATCCATCTTCCCATCAATTTTAACCATCTTCCCTGTCCCTGCTGAAGAAAAGCAGGCCCAAACCATGATGCTGCCACCACCATGTTTGACAGTGGGGATGTGTGTTCGGGGTGATGAGCTGTGTTGCTTTTACGCCAAACATAACGTTTTGCATTGTTGTCAAAAAGTTGGATTTTGGTTTCATATGACCAGAGCACCTTCTTCCACATGTTTGGTGTGTCTCCCAGGTGGCTTGTGGCAAACTTTAAACGACACTTTTTATGGATATCTTTAAGAAATGGCTTTCTTCTTGCCACTCTTCCATAAAGGCCAGATTTGTGCAGTATACGACTGATTGTTGTCCTATGGACAGAGTCTCCCACCTCAGCTGTAGATCTCTGCAGTTCATCCAGAGTGATCATGGGCCTCTTGGCTGCATCTCTGATCAGTCTTCTCCTTGTATGAGCTGAAGGTTTAGAGGGACAGCCAGGTCTTCGTAGATTTGCAGTGGTCTGATACTCCTTCCATTTCAATATTATCGTTTGCACAGTGCTCCTTGGGATGTTTAAAGCTTGGGAAATCTTTTTGTATCCAAATCCGGCTTTAAACTTCTCCACAACAGTATCTCGGACCTGCCTGGTGTGTTCCTTGTTCTTCATGATGCTCTCTGCACTTTAAACAGACTTCTAAAACTATCACAGTGCAGGTGCATTTATACAGAGACTTGATTACACACAGGTGGACTCTATTTATCATCATTAGTCATTTTTTTTATTTATCATCATTTGTCACATGCGTGTGTTGGCACAGTGGCTGCGTTTGATGGGCACAGTGGCTGCATGTGATGGCACAGTGGCTGCGTTTGATGGGCACAGTGGCTGCATGTGTTGGCACAGTGGCTGCATTTGATGGGCACAGTGCCTGCATGTGATGACACAGTGGCTGCATTTGGTGGCACAGTGGCTGCGTGTGATGGGCACAGTGGTGACAATTGATGGCACAGTGGCTGCGTTTGATGGGCACAGTGGCGACAATTGATGGCACAGTGGCGACAATTGATGGCACAGTGGCTGCATTTGATGGGCACAGTGGCGACAATTGATGGAAAAGTGGCTGCATTTGATGGGCACAGTGGCGACAATTGATGGTGGCACAGTGGCTGCATGTGTTGGCACAGTGGCTGCATGTGTTGGCACAGTGGCTGCGTTTGATTGGCACAGTGGCTGCATGTGATGGCACAGTGACTGCGTTTGATGGGCACAGTGGCTGCATGTGATGGCACAGTGGCTGCGTTTGGTGGCACAGTGAGGCTGCAATTAATGGGGGCTTTTTTTGTCAGAGAAGGCAAGCGTCAAGTGTGGCTCAAAATAACAAAAAAAAAATGTATTAAAAAAATGATGGTCACCTCAGTCCAACCCCCTCCCCAATACACAGTAATTTAATTATTTGCTTATTATGTTGTTACTTTTTACAGTAGCACTAGGCACTGTAGGCAGGCAGGGCTCCTCGTGACTCGTCCTTCCTTGCAGCAAGCACCGACACAGCTCCCTGCGCAGTATGAGACAAGTCCTCCCTCTCTTACTTCACCTCCGGCGTGATGTCACGCGGCGCATGCCGCTGGAATCCACCATCTGAATCCTCCATTAGGGGGGGGGGAGACACAGGAGGAAAGGGAGCCAGGAGCGCACTCGGCAGCCAGTTGGCACACAATTTGTAAAGTGCCACTGCTGCTGCCCGCGCTGTCTATGACAGTGACAGACACACACAACTGGTCTGGCGGCCGCGGATGATTGCGCCCCCCTGTCCGAAATGGTAGCACCTGGGGCACTCGTCCCGCCTGCCCCTGCCTTGTACCGGCCCTGCTAACCAGCATCCATTCACGACTGAAATTTCGAATTTGGCTTAATTAGGTTGTAGCATCCACTGACTGCCATGGGAATGTCAGATACCCACAGGCCCCAGAGATGGGTGAGCTAGATCTTACCCCAGGCTGAATCCTTGTTTAGACATAGGGAAAGTGGAAAAAATGGGCACTAGTTCTTTTAAGTTCTTTTTAGAGGGTTTTACTCAAACCACTCTTATGGTGTTGCAGACTCCATCTTCACAGCTCAGTACTGGCAAAAAGGATTGTAACAGAATGGCCCGTGACACCCAGAGACGTTGGAAGGATGAGAGATACTCTTGTGCCAGCAGCACCAAAAACTCTTGGGTCGAAATCCACCCTGTGCCCTTTTGGGTGTAGGGTGGCTAATAGTGAATCATAATTCATATTACATGAGATGGGACATTAATAATACTTCATATTGCAGGACTGAGATATCACAAGGAGTCATGATGACATGACCAGGTCAGCCAGTGAGTCATACCTTTTGTATAATAGGCTATTGAATTATCCTAAGGTGTTGGCTATTCAATGTAAAGACACCCACTCTCACTGCCATTGTGTGACAAAGCTGTATAGAGAACTTATTCAACTAGATGTCTGGGTTACTATTCAAGGTTAATTGAACCCTATTGATAATACGGTGCCGTCATGTCTAGCTACCAATTAAAGAATTATCCTCAGTGAGTGAATAGGGGGGTGGAGATTACATTGTCCTGTGATTAACTGCATTATGTTGTACTGGATATAAGCAAGCTAAGAACCAATAAAGATATTTATACATTTTGGAAACTAGAGAACGGAGCGCTGTCTCGTTTATTCTGGGAAATGGAATGGATCATGTCTGCCTGGTTGTTGGTGTGTCGGATAAGCTTGTCATGGTTGGATGGAAGGTTGTAAGCGGTGGTAACCGTTACAAGGATCTTTAATGTAAAATCAGCAAGTGGCACAGTGGCTGCGTGTGATGGGCACAGTGGTGACAATTGATGGCACAGTGGCTGCGTTTGATGGGCACAGTGGCGACAATTGATGGCACAGTGGCTGCATTTGATGGGCACAGTGGCGACAATTGATGGAAAAGTGGCTGCATTTGATGGGCACAGTGGCGACAATTGATGGTGGCACAGTGGCTGCGTGTGTTGGCACAGTGGCTGCGTGTGTTGGCACAGTGGCTGCGTTTGATGGGCACAGTGGCTGCATGTGATGGCACAGTGACTGCGTTTGATGGGCACAGTGGCTGCATGTGATGGCACAGTGGCTGCGTTTGGTGGCACAGTGAGGCTGCAATTAATGGGGGCTTTTTTTTGTCAGAGAAGGCAAGCGTCAAGTGTGGCTCAAAATAACAAAAAAAAAATGTATTAAAAAAATGATGGTCACCTCAGTCCAACCCCCTCCCCAATACACAGTAATTTAATTATTTGCTTATTATGTTCTTACTTTTTACAGTAGCACTAGGCACTGTAGGCAGGCAGGGCTCCTCGTGACTCGTCCTTCCTTGCAGCAAGCACCGACACAGCTCCCTGCGCAGTATGAGACAAGTCCTCCCTCTCTTACTTCACCTCCGGCGTGATGTCACGCGGCGCATGCCGCTGGAATCCACCATCTGAATCCTCCATAGGGGGGGGAGACACAGGAGGAAAGGGAGCCAGGAGCGCACTCGGCAGCCAGTTGGCACACAATTTGTAAAGTGCCACTGCTGCTGCCCGCGCTGTCTATGACAGTGACAGACACACACAACTGGTCTGGTGGCCGCGGATGATTGCGCCCTCCTGTCCGAAATGGTAGCACCCGGGGCACTCGTCCCGCCTGCCCCTGCCTTGTACCGGCCCTGCGAACCAGCATCCATTCACGACTGAAATTTCTAATTTGGCTTAATTAGGTTGTAGCATCCACTGACTGCCATGGGAATGTCAGATACCCACAGGCCCCAGAGATGGGTGAGCTAGATCTTACCCCAGGCTGAATCATTGTCTAGACATAGGGAAAGGGGAAAAAATGGGCACCAGTTATTTTAAGTTCTTTTTAGAGGGTTTTACTCAAACCACTCTTATGGTGTTGCAGACTCCATCTTCACAGCTCAGTACTGGCAAAAAGGATCTTTAGTGTAAAATCAGCAAGTAGCAACATCTCCTATGGGGTAACTGCATCAGTGATCCTCTTGATGCTTTTCCAGCCTCTCCATGAGCTTCTTGGCTTGAGGATCTCCAATGGCAGATTCACCTCTGGTACTCTATGCCAGGCATCACTTCTTGATCTTTTCAGGCTCCTGTCTTCTGCAAGGTCCTTGTACCCAGGACCTAATATGGCAGTAGGACCACCCTGGACAGGCAGAATTCCTCTTTGCTTCCAGGTTTTGCACCAATTACATGCAAGGGCCTCTCAGGCCCCAGGCCTAATCAATTAGAAGAGTGCAGATCCCTCCCTAGGCTGAAGCCCAGGGAAAGAGATCCTCAGAAGGCCAGACCCAAATATTAATGTCCTCCCTTAACATGGAATTAAACTTAGAGTTTGGGCAGGGGGGACATAAATATTCATAACCCAGTTTTACTTTGGCCTCTCACTTACTGCCAGCAGAGATACTGTATACAACACAACACTGAGCTCAGGGGAAGACCAAATGGAAACATACTACAAATCAGCTTGAACTATTAACCACCCAGCATGACTAAACTTGTATAATCAGTTCACCTTAGGGTGAAGTAGCTACAAAGCTTTTAGGAAACACCACTTATCAGAGTCAATTATACAATTGACTAAATACATTATAACATGCAATTTCACTTATAAAATCATTGCACAGGCATAGGAATTAGTATAAAGCGACAAATGATCTTCCTTGTTAAATATCAACCAAATTGAAATTTTTCATGGTGGTGGAAATCTCCAGTCCAGTGTTTAGAGAGGGGCCCTGTGTTTTGGGTCATACACGTAAAACTCCTGCCTGGTAGTGAAGAGTTAAGCTGCGTACACACGATCGGTTAAACCGATGAGAATGATCTGATGGACCGTTTTCATCGGTCAAAACCGATCGTGTGTGGGCGCCATCGGTTATTTAACCATCGGTTAAAAAAAAGCCAACTTGCTTTAAATTTAACCGATGGATTCCTAACCTATAGGTCAAAACCGATCGTTAGTAGGCACGAACCACCGGTTAAAAACCCGCCCATTTTCAGAATCAAGTCGACGCATGCTTGAAAGCATTGAAATTTGAAATTTCAGCACGTCGTTGTGTTTTACGTCACCGCGTTCTGATACAATCGTTTTTTTAACCGATGGTGTGTGGGCACGACGGACCATCATTTAGCTTCATCGGTTAACCGATGAAAACGGTCCATCAGACCGTTCTCATTGAATGGACTGATCGTGTGTAAGCGGCATAAGTTTGCTGGTAACCAGCATGGTACTACATCATTGACCATATGCTTGCCATCTCCCAGCCATATGAGATCTTTTTCTAGCGTACAGAAAGTACTCTTCAATTTAAAAAAAAGAGTGAACTAGTGCTGGTGCATTGGCAGATTAGAATCTGGTGGATTAGATCAAAGGTGCAAAACAAGCATTAACAGATGATATTTTATATTATTTAAGCCAGTCAGAGTATTCTTTATGCTACATTTTAGAAAATAATTCAACGGTATGGCAAGCACATTCACAATAAGCATAACATAAATAACATTTGTGAATAGTGGAGTGTACAGTATAGTAAGACTTTAAATATGTCACATCTCAATGTCAGTAAATTACTCTGATGATGACTTCCTTACTGCAACCGCAGTTGCGTCTAGAAAGTGTAAAAAAGGAAGTACCTGCTTTGTGGTGATTCCATCACCGAAACTGGCATTAACATTTAGCATTAGATCAATTAAAAAAAAAACATTATTATTATTATTATACGATTCATATTGATACACGATACACTGACAACACATGGTTGTCAGTGTCTTCAGACACAGTTATTTTAACATCAGTCATTTAATTCCTTTTTTTAAATGAAAATAAATCTTAATTGTTACATCCAGAGGCATGATGGGACCAGGGGCAGACTGACAACTCATGCTGCCCCTGGGTAATAGGAGATTATGGGGCTCCCGGGAAAATAGATCATGGGGCCCCCGGGGATTAGGAGATTATGGGGCCCCCAGGCAATAGATTATGGGGCCACACAGTATACACACACACACACACACACACACATACTGTATACATACACAGTATACACACACATTATACATACACACAGAATACACATAAACACACTGAAAAGATACTGGAGAGGCGGGGCAACTATAATCTTGGAATTTTTAAAACAACACAGATTTTTACATACTGTCCCTGGTTTTACTGAGGCTGGCAACCCTGATGGGGCCCCATAGTGGCATGGGGCCCTCAGGCAGTGCCCGAGTGGTCAGTCCGCCCCTGGATGGGACTTGTAGTTCCATAACAGCTGCAGGGCCACAGATTAAACACCAATGCTTTAAACTGATTGTAAACTGTCACCTTGTAAAACAACCCATTAAGTTTAAAATAGAAATCAAAGGCAAAACATTTGTTTATACATTTAAAAAAACATTAAACTGTAAATACTCTTTCCCCCTTTTTTTTATAAGTGATCACATACCCTCTGTTCTCAGCTGCATACGAGATGGGAAAGGAGACGCAATAGAATACTGAACTTCCCAGTGCATGGCTGTGCTGTGGGGGTCAGGTCAAGTCTGATCATTGGAAGAGAGAAGGCTAAGTTCCCAGCAAAGCTGACCACGGTGTGTTTTCTGCCCATAGGAGCCCATAGGTTATTTAACCATCGGTTAAAAAAAAGTAAACTTGCTTTAAAATGTAACCGATGGATTGATAACCAATAGGTCAAAACCGATAGTTAGTATGCAAAACCATCGGTTAAAAACCCGCGCATGCTCAGAATCTTTCGACGCATGTTTGGAAGGATTGAACTTCATTTTTTTCAGCACGTCGTTGTGTTTTACGTCACCGCGTTCTGATACGATCGTTTTTTTATCTGATGGTGTGTAGGCACATCAGACCATCAGTCAGCTTCATCACTTAACCTAAGACAACTGTCCTTCAGACCGCTCTCATCGGTTTGACCGATCGTGTGTACGCAGCTTTAGGATTCCCCACTGCTAAACAGCCAGGCACATAGCATTTTCTTCATGATTTCCAACACAGAAAAGTCCCGGTCTTGTTTTTGTTGTTTTATTAGGAGTTGATAGCTTGGGTGGGGTAGAAAATTTGTGGGAAACCCAACTTGAAAAATGTCCAGAACTATGAAAAGGGGACAACTCCCTCCTTATTTACACAAAGTCCTTTTTTCCTTCTTCCTGCACAAACTTGGTACACATGTGCAGCTCCTGCTGATCACTCCAGGGGAACTAACAGTCCTTTGTGTTAATTCAACAACTGCCCAATTCAGGCTGGGAACATCCTGTCCCTTAGTGGATAAAGTAGCTCAATATGGAGTGAACAGCATATCCTTCTGCCTTCTTGTAGCTCCTGAGCCCAGTTCTACTACTGCAGAAGATACCAGCCCACCTTGTTGCTTGCTCCCCCAAGCTTTCCTGACTGGCACACTTCCCCAGTCCTCCCTGGTTGGCACAATTCCCCAGTCCTTCCTGACTGGCACACTTCCCCAGTGTTCCCTGACTGGCAAACTTCCATTGAGATTTCCCAGGGCAAGGGTAAAGAATTGAGCACAACACTGTCTTCAGGGTGCACTGTTACAGCTGACAATCTCTCCCCTTGTGTTGTCCCTGTACTGTGCTGATCTACTGAATGTCTCTGCATATTCTCTCCCGCTGCCTTTTTCGGCATGAATCCCTCCAGTTGTCTCCTATGGTGGGATCCTTGCAGTCCAGCTATCCCGAGCTCCAACCCAAGATAAAACTGTTCCCCGGTAGGGGTCCTTCAAGGGCCACCAACAGCCTCTCCTCAACCCCTCATCTCCATCTTCCACCCGACTTCCTTGTTGGCCTGGCCCATGTCTATTTATGGGATTTTCCCTGTCCCCTGCCAGACCATTTTTGGGGATTGGCTCAGGTCCCACAAATTAATATTAAAACATTTAGGGGCAACCACGATTGGAAGCGCTGATCAGGACAGTCTTGAAAGAACAAACAATCAAAAAGCTCAATGAGATAAAATCATGTGCTGATTTACTAATAACGTGTGCTTAGGTGAACAATTATCTAAAAACCTCCTTGCATGTCACTAAGAGGAGGGAAGCCAGCATGTGCAGAGCCAGATGGGGCATCAAGGAACACATGAAGGTTTAGCCATCACATTATTGCTTCACCAAGCCAGTCCACCACCACCTGTTTCTTAAGGTACTGTCACAGTGAGGAGCAAACTTTGCAGTCACTCTATCTATGCAAGGAGATTTTTAGATAATTGTTCATCTAAGCACGTTATTATTAAATCGGTACATGATTTTATCTCATTGAGCTTTTTGATTGCGTCCTTTCAAGACTGTCCCGATCAGCGCTTCCAATTGTGGTTGCCCCTGAATGTTTTTACTTGTAATTACGTCCCTCCTGGTGTGCTCACCCACACAGCTGCTCTTTGGGCTCTTGCAGGACATTCACATGGTTGCCAGTGCAACATATGTCCCAGTTTCCTGGCGCCAGACTGTTCTTGTAATTTTTTGTATCCACAAATTATTATGGCAGCTCCCTCTCACCTCTGCCCTCTAGTTCTAGAACATTCTCCAATATTCCACATACCAGGGGGAGGCACCAGAGAGCTGCCAGAATGAATCATCCAGCCCTGGCCTCTGACCCAGATTTAGTGACTCAGGTTTTAATACTAGAGCCAGCCAAATGCTTTTACCTACACTACTCTTCTAGTATAGCACACTAGAGGGTGCTACAGGCTTACATTCTCTTTAATGTTATCTAGGGCTCCATTAGTGCGATTTACCCTCTCTTTCTATTTTGGGAGCCTTTTAACAGACAGGAAAAGGAAAATCAGCACCTAGAAGACAGACAACATAACAGGAGTTCCAGCCTCACCCTACTTAACGTCTATTTCGCTGTTTGAGAGATTTAACTTCACTTCCTATGCTGGGGGCAACCTTTTTTATGATACAGTAAGTAAAGAAATCTTTCCAGTGGCGTTTTTAATGGCAGTAAAACCTGACACAAGTTTTTCAATCCTTCACCACGCTATTCAAAGCTAACATTTTGTCAATATACACTTTAATTGGTTTATTTGTTATTATTGTATCTTTATAGGGTCCTAATGATTTCTATTTGATTATCTATGTAAATTTGATTTATTGATCAATATCTTTATATGTTTTGGTCATTTTGTTTTAGGCAGAATTAGTTTACATAAAAGCAAAACCAGGAATAAAATACCTTTAAAAAAACTTGTAAATAGGATTTAAAAAAAAAAAAATGTTGATTATTTATACCAAAAAAAATAATAATACAATTTATGGGTACTGAAATAAAATAGTAAAAATCAGCAAGTTGACCCTCTTTATACATTCTTAAACTGATTGAGTAGAATCTCTGGTTTCATATGTAGGTTTTATATAACGTTTCTCATAATATTGATAAATTAATAGGATTACTAACCTGTACTTGTTTTACAGCAGTGCTTCCTGGATTATGCAAATCATTTATTTTTCCTGCTTCTTCAAATGTCTAACCATGTCTGTCATTTTAATCGGCTCAGTTATAACTAGTAATTTATTTTCTGTGGGTGAAAACCTTTAAATGGTTTCTGCTGTTTTTCCTCTATCTATTATATCTCAGTACAAAAGCCTTAAGACATTATTTCTGGGTTTCCAAGTCTTTTTTTAAAGACCTCAGCATAAATTGAGGGGTTTGGGGTCCCCAGTATTCCACATTGATGCATTATATTTTCAAGTGTGTCTTCTTCCATCTTTATTCCACTTGCATTGTTTCCATTAGAAAATACTTAATTTCAGTATAAATCGTGAGCAGCTATGTCTGAACAGGGAGGAAAGTTTTCATTAGGTACTGTACATATTATTTACAATGAAAACATAAAATCTCTGCAAAGATAATTATTTTCAGAGATGACTGTGAGACATCTTGGAAAACAAAAGGAAATAACGCTAGAATAAAACTTTAACCCCCCTGCCGGTATCCCCGAGCGCGATTCGGGTTGGATTTTTCAGGCAAATATCGATATCCCCGAATCGCGCTCGGGGTGAATGCAGAGCCTGCAGCGCGCGCTGGCTTACCTTGGATCCAGGCGGGGTACTGTACTTACCTTGTCCCTGGATCCAGCGATGCATCCCCGCTGTGTGAGCGAGTGGCGTCCTCCATTCGGCTCACACAGTGCCCGCGCGCCGCCGATCTCCGTTTCCTGCGACGTAACGGCGCACGGGGGCGGAGACCGGTGGCAAATTCAAAAATGTAAACAAACACATTACATACAGAATACTGTAATCTTATAGATTACAGTACTGTATGTAAAAAGTACACACCCCCCCTGTCCCTAGTGGTCTGCCCAGTGCCCTGCATGTTCTTTTACATAGTAAAAACATTTTTTTTGTGCCTGCAAACTGTAGATTGTCCATAGCAACCAAAAGTGTCCCTTTATGTCAAAAGTGATTTTAGAGCAGCTAGAAAACAGCGATAATAAATTATAATCATTTGCAGAATTGAGCGATAGCGATTGGGGGGGAAATTCGTCATAAAAAAATAAAAGTAATGACAGCGACAATTCTGCAACTGAGCAAATTTCAGTGATTTTGATTTGATTACATTAGTGAATAATTTTTATTATAATTACATTATTATTTGTTATAATTATTTATAGTTATTTATTATATTATAATTTTATGATTTTGTGTTTCAAACTTTATCATACCCGGGATGTCTACTAGACTATGGTTTGGACAAATTTAAGCGAGTTATTCCTAAAAATTGCAGGCCTACAGTATAAAACGCAGAATTTCCATGCAAAATAATTGTACCGCTTTTGGTACGTAATTCCAGACAGAATCATACCGCCAGGGAGGTTAAAGAATGTACATTGTCTTCTAAGTTGACAATAGTATTAGGACCAAGAATCCAAGCTACATGTTTATTTCCATATTAACATCTATTGTGTTACTTATGAAGCAGATGGCGAAACACTACTGGTACATAAAGCATATGGCTGTAAGTGAGCACATAGTCATAATTTTCTATATTTAAAGGAGAAATTGTGCTGATACTACCACTGGAACACTATAATGAAATAAACTGCCTACAGAACATTATACTATACGCTAAGGTTGAACAGCCCAGAGGATATAACACCAGCGCACATTTACTCTTGTATAGACAAGAACTAACTTTGTTAGTGCTTAAAGTGGTTGTAAACCTCTAAGGCCCCGTACACACGAGCAAATAGATTTGTTCAAATCGGTCGGGCTGACGTGTCGGTGACGTTGACGCCGCCACGTCACCGCACCAGGAAGTAAATTACTTCCACGCATGCGTCGGATCCATTTCACGCATGTGCGGGAAGATATGTCTGCTGGTTAGCGTACTAACCAGCAGACATATCGGTCCGACGGGTTCCCAACAGACAGATTTTAAAGCATGCTTTAAAATCTGTCGGCTGGCCAAATCCATCGGCTCGCCCGTACACACGATCGAATCTGTCTGCTAAGACGGTCTGTCAGACCGTTTTCAGCAGATAGATTTGATCGTGTGTACGTGGCCTAAAATGAAAAATGAACAAATGTGAATCTTTCTATTGTGTGCATTTGCATCTCGTGTAATTTGTATTTTTACATTTACTTTTCTCTCCTCCCTCTGCTATCTGCATGAGTTATGTCTGAGTGTGGGGGGGACCATGGAGTAATGAGTGCGGATCTAGGGGGATTCGTTTGCCGCCCCCCAAAAAGTTTAGCACCAACCTCCACTGCTCTGTAGTGGACAGTTACAACTTAGGTAGGAGGATTTGTTTAATCTCTGTGTATTACCTGAGCCTAGTCACTTCAGTGGGTATTTGTAAGGGTTTAAAGGAAACAAAGTTGTGATATACTGCTTAAATTGGCCACTTCCCATGTGTAGAAGATAAACTTACCCCCCAGAAGTTGGGACTTTATGGGCTCAAGTAATGTACAAAGGTAGAAATATAATATTAAATGTTTATTGGTATTCCCTAAATTTTTTAAAAAGGTGCAATTAAAAATGTACATACAAACAATGAATCCCATCCCCCATGTGAATTGGCAATGGGGTACATTGTACCCCTACCATTTCACAAAGAAAAGTGTCAAAAAAAAAAAAGACAAGAGACAGCTTGGGACAAGTCCTTTTTTTAACCACTTGACCCCCGGACCATATTGCTGCCCAATGACCAGAGCACTTTTTGTGATTCGGCACTGCGTTGCTTTAAAAGACAATTGCGCGGTCGTGCGACGTGGCTTTCTTTTGGTGGTATTTGATCATCTCTGCGGTTTTTATTTTTTGCGCTATAAACAAAAATAGAGCGACTATTTTGAAAAAAATTCAATATTTTTTATTTTTTGCTATAATAAATATCCCCCAAAAATATATAAAAAAACTTTTTTTTTCCTCAGGTTAGGCCGATACGTATTCTTCTACATATTTTTCGTTAAAAAAAATCGCAATAAGCGTTTATTGATTGGTTTGCGCAAAAGTTATAGCGTTTACAAAATAGGGGGTAGTTTTATGGCATTTTTATAAAAAAATTTTTTTTACTAGTAATGGCGGCGATCAGCATTTTTTTCAGTACTGCGACATTATGGCGGACACTTCTGACACTTTTGACACATTTTTGGGACCATTGGCATTTTTTTTGCAATCGATGCTATAAAAATGCATTGGATTACTATAAAAATGCCATTGGCAGTGAAGGGGTTAACACTAGGGGGCAGGGAAGGGTTTAAGTGTGTTCCTGGGTGTGTTCTAACTGTATGGGGGGGGGGTGGACTCACTAGGGGAAATCACTACAATGTATGAACAGAAGATCAGCATTTCCCCCGCTGACAGGACCGGGAGCTGCGTGTTTACACACATAGCTCCCGGTCCTCGCTCTGTACCGAGCAAGCGCGGGTGCCCAGCCGTGATCGTGCCCGCCAGGCACGCGCACGGGACTCTAGTGGCCGCTGAAGAGCCGACGTATATTGCTACGACCCTCGCCCAGGAGAGCCGACCTGCCGCAGTAAAATGACGGCGGCAGGTGGGCAAGCAGTTAAAAAAAAAAAATCAAGAAAAATTCCAGCGATGTAATCCATCTCGGGATGGGAACAAAAAAATGTGAAAAGTTTCCGCCTCCATGGGAGGCAGCCACCGAGTGAGACTACTCCCACTGTGACAGCTGTTATATAGCTGAGGGCGGGGCCACCCGGTGACGTGTATTGGTGAAAAAATTGCCACTTTACAGGCATAGTATAGACACCCCCAGGTATGAAATTTAACGGAATATTTCACTTTTATTTTTTCACTTTAAGCATTTTAACCACTTAAGACCCGGACCTTTAGGCAGCTAAAGGACCCGACCAGGTTTTGTGACTCGGCACTGCGTCTCTATAACAGACAATTGCACGGTCGTGCGATGTTGCTCCCAAACAAAATTGGCGTCCTTTTTTTCTCACAAATAGAGCTTTCTTTTGGTATAGAAAAGTGTCACCTCTGTGGTTTTTATTTTTTACTTTTTGCTATAATAAATATCCCCCAAAAATATATATATAAAAAAAAATCCTCAGTTTAGGCCGATACGTATTCTTCTACCTATTTTTGGTAAAAAAAATCGCAATAAGGGTTTATCGGTTGGTTTGCGCGAAATTTATAGCGTTTACAAAATAGGGGATAGTTTTATTGCATTTTTATAAAAAAAAATCATTTTTTTACTACTAATGGCGGGGATCATCGATTTTTTTCATGACTGCGACATTATGGTGGACACTTCGGACAATTTTGACACATTTTTGGGACCATTGTCATTTTCACAGCAAAAAATGCATTTAAATTGCATTGTTTATTGTGAAAATGACAATTGCAGTTTGGGAGTTAACCACAAGGGGGTGCTGAAGGGGTTATGTGTGACCTAATGTGTGTTTACAACTGTAGGGGGGTGTGGCTGTAGGTGTGATGTCATCGATTGTGTATTCCTATAAAAGGGATCAGGCGATCGATGACGCCGCCACAGTGAAGAACGGGGAAGCCGTGTTTACACACGGGACTCCATCGGCGATCGGGTCTGCGAGTCCCGCAGTCCCGGAGCTTCGGACCACGTCACGGGAGCACACCGCGGGCGCGCGCGCGCGACCCGCGGCTGGGTACTAGCACAGCACGTATCTGTACGTGCATGTGCCCAGCCATGCCATTCTGCTGACATAAATGTGCAGGAGGCCATCATTAAGTGGTTAAAATCGCTGCTCCCGAAAAAAAAAAAAGATGCATTAATACATGTCCCCTGGGGCAGGACCCGGGTCCCCAATCACTTTTTATGACAATTACTTGCATATAAGCCTTTAAAATGATCACTTTTGGTTTTTCATGTTAGTGTCCCATAGACTTTAATAGGGTTACGCGGCTTTAGAATTTTCCCTGAACTCAGCATATTGTTCGGTGTTCGCCAGAACATCCAAACAACCAAAGTTGGGCCCGAACTTATGCTCGGGTCGAACTGTTCGCCCATCTCTAATATAGAGGCCAACGCCAGAAAACATACAATGTATTGTATGTCCTCTTAGGAAGCCGCCTGGCAATTTGTGTGTGTTCCACCTGGACTGGAAATATAGTATTAAAAGGGAGCTGTACCAAGAGAAATGTTGCTGCCATTGAAAACCCCCTTCTGAAAATACTTATTGCCTACTTGTGAGGGTGATCCATAACTCCTTACTTTTTGGTTCCCTGTTCCGGAGCAAATATGTCTGTCTGGGAGCCGCATTCTGCCGAGAACCTCGGCCGTGTGTACGCTCTCGGCGAGCATCCCGTCGGGAATGCCGTCGAGCCAAAATAGAGAGCATGTTCTCTATTTGCTCGACGGCCCGTCGGGATGAATGGCTGGTTGCCATTCCCGACGGGCGGGTCGCCGAATCTGACGGCCGGCAGAGAACCTCGACGGGCGGAACGATGTGTTCTGCCCGTCGAGGTTCTCTGCTGTATGTACGCCGCCTCATATTACAGTTTTTCCTTCATTCTGCTAACTTCTGACTTATTATCTCTATTATATCACACATTCTGATATAATCTTACAATACAACGTTACCATTTCTCTTCTATTATCTATTATATATATTAAATACTAGCTACAGTTTTTTTACAGAAATATATATTAAAGACATGCATTTTTTTTATTTTAAGAAAGATTTAGTGTGAATATACTGCTGTAAAATATAATTATTTAATGTGTGTTAAATGTCCACTGGATGAGCAATCAAGTTATGTGGTAAATGCTAAAAAATTAGAGCATGCAAATTGAGAGATCACAAATCACTTCCTAGGTAGTCTCTGGTGATGCATGAATAACAATAATTAAAAATCAAGCGGCACAGATTGTTGCCTTAACTTATCCATCTGGATGTTTTCTTCTTCAACAGACAGCTTAATCTTCATACAAAAAATGTTCACCATATGTTTTATGGTATTAACATTTCAACCATGCTTAATTTTTTATAGCAAGATTTAAATTACCCACTGTGAAAAAATGTGCACAGATTGTATTGATGGACTTCAGATCCGATTATTATAATGGAAAAGCCTGGATATCAGTAAAAAGTTCCATAGTCAAAAAACTGTTCAACTCTTGATGCTATGTCACTAGTTTAAGGACTTCATGATTGACAACGATGTCGTCTCTACTCTATATGATAGCTGGCAGAGCCAAATAATGTCATATTGGTGATTAGGTACAGAAAGTAGAACAGATGCAGTCAATGATTATTTGAGACAAATTTGCTACTGGCATGAAGAGTATTTAGTGAAACCTCTTTGTTGATGGCGGTGCATTGATAAAAGAAAATAAATAATGCAAGATAGCAAAATCACAATAATACTCAGATTTACACTGTAAAACCCTCTCATGGTATTTTGCATAGAGGTAACAAGAAACAAAATACATGGGAGGGTAAAGGTGCAGTGAGGGGGTGGGGAGTTGCGGGTGGTGGGGGGGGGGGGTTGTTTCTATCTGTCTGTCTATTGGATTTGTACTTTCATTTTTATGGTCTGACCTTAGCAATTGAAGAAAAGTCCAAAAGAACCGACCACATATTCTATTCTGAATGTACAGTACATTGTACACTCAAAAAATTGTTCAGAAATATAAAGGTGAACTCATATAAGGGTCCAATGCATTCATTCATGTGCATGATGTTCCTTAAAGGGGTTGTAAAGGTTTGTTTTTTATTTGCTAAATAGGTTCCTTTAAGGCCCCTTTCACATGAGCGGACGAACGGTCCGCTAATTACGCGTTTACGGATTATGTCTCCCTATGGGGAGCGGATCCGTCGGATGATGTCCGCTAAAGTCCGCCTACGATCCGCGTCGTCTGTAATGTCTCCGTGGGAGAGATTTAGCGATCGATGCTCCGCTAACGGCCTACGATCCGCGTCGTTGATCCGTTTTGCGGATGGAAAAAACCCTATTTTTTCTTCCGTCCGGTGGATCGGATCGGATGCAAACGGACAGACGGTCCGTTTCCATCCGATTCCCCATAGGGGAGAGCGGAGGAGAGACAGGGCGGTCCCTGCACAGTGTGCGGGGTCCGCCCTGTCCGCCGACAGCTGAGCGGGACCCCCGAAAAACGGACCGCTCCGTGTGAAAGGACCCTAAAGGGTTTGTAAAGGAATTTTTTTTTTGTATCTTAATAGCTTCCTTTACCTTAAAGCGGAAGTAAACCCATCAATTTAACAGTTTCAAAAAGCAGTTACATTTCCGGCATGCCGGGATTGCCAACTGTCACATTGGTTGTGCTCTCAACCAAACTGTCAAACCATCCAATGGCTGGTGTCATAACTGATCACATGTGCAGCACCACGGCAGTTGAAGATTAAACAGAGGCCAAAATGGCAGTTTTCTTGGCTGAAAATTATAGAAGGGTTTACTTCCACTTTAATGCAGTGCTTTTTTCATGTCCTCATTGTTTGTTTTTGCTCTCAAGTTGCTGTAATTGTTCTCTGATCTCCACAGATCTGTGGTCACTAAACAAGGAGGTGTGATTACTGTGTGTCTAAAACCCCTCAGCACCAATCAGTTTCGTTTTCCAAACAAAAAAAAACATTATTTACCCCAATTTTTTTTGTGTAGTGTGAAAGATGATGTTATGCAGAGTAAATAGATACCGCTTGAAAATTGTGTCTGCCTGTGGAATGGCGACAAACTATGGTGCCTAAAATACTCCATAGTCGATGCTTTACACGCCTTTACACAAGAGGACTGTTGCTAGAATTATTGCTCTCACCCTGACATTCACAACAATACCTCACATGTGTGGTGCGATCACCGTTTATATATGCATGCAGGAGGAACATATGCATTTGCACTTAAGCATAGGTTGGACAAGGGTGCTTTAAAAAAAAAATATTATTATTATTTATTTTATATAAAACGTTTTTTTTATACTGTTTTTGATTAACTTTACTGCTATCACAAGGGATGAACAAAATCGATATACTCTTGCTCCCAGTTTATGGGGGTTACAGAGAGGGAGGAACAACATCAGGTCCTTTTTCTCTGATCTGTGCAGCCTTAACACAGAGACGTCTGAGGCACTGCATTAACAGTGAGGCATGAGATACTGCATGGCAAAGAAATGCATGTGTAGTAAGGTAAGTATGAGGCACTACATATAATAGAGAGGCATGGGACACTGTTTATAGCAGACACATATGAAGCACTGTGTGTATCAAGGAGGCACAAGGCAATGCATTCAATAAACTGGTTTAAGGCAAAGAATGTAACAGAGAGGCCTGTTACGAATAAACCCAATCAGTGTGAAACGCATCAGTTGGGGCATGGCTTAGAAAGCCAACTGCTTTCATTAACCACTTGTTTACTGGGCACTCCTCCTGCCCAGACCAATTTTTAGCTTTCAGTCCTGATGCACTTTGAATTATAGTTGTGTGGTCAAACAACACTGTACCCAAATGACGTTTTTATAATTTTTTCCCCACAAATAGAGCTCTATTTTGATGGTATTTGATCACCTCTGCGGTTTTTATTTTTTGTTAAAAAAATTAAAAGACCGATTTAAAAAATATATATATAACATTTTAAAAACGGGTAATTTTTCTCCTTCATTGATGTACGCTGATGAGGCTGCACTGATGAGCTTCACTGATGGGCACCAATGGGCTGCACTGGTGGGCACTGAGAGGTGGCACTGATGGGTGGCACTAAAGGGCATTGATAGGTGGCACTGGTGGGCACTGAGAAGTGGCACTAATAGGTGGCATTGATAGGTGGCACTGATGGATGGCAGTGATGGGCACTGATGGGTGGCAGTGATGGGCACAGGCAGCATTGCTAGGTGGCACTGATTGGCATCACTGGTGGGCATTGTTAGGTGGCAGTTGTGGTCATTGATAGATAGCAGTGTGGGCATTGATAGGTGGCACTGTGGGCATTGATAGGTGGCACTGTAAGCACTGGCAGGTAACAATGGCAAGTGGCACTGGCAGGCAGTTTTCATGGGAACTGATGAGGCTGATGTGCCTCCTTCCTCCTTGGGTTCGATGTCCCTTGTGCACAAGCCAGTGATCCGCTTTTTTTTCTCCTCACGCTGTTAGCGTGAGGAGAAAAAAGATGAATATCGAACCTTTGTTTACATCACATAATCAGCTGTCATTGGCTCACAGCTGATCATGTGGACTTGCCCCTTTTACGGATCGGTGATCACCTGAGTCTCAGTGACTCGATGATCACAGCGTGTGCCCTGCAGGGGGTGCACGTTGCGCGTGAAAAGGGGAGGCAATTGGAGTCTGCATTGTAGACGTCAATCGTTTATAGCGAGGGTGGGAAGTGGTAAAAATTTATGGTGGAACTTTATGGAAATGCAGCTTTATCTTTCATTAACCACTTGACCACTGGGCACTTAAACCCCCTTCCTGACCAGACCAATTTTCAGCTTTCGGTGCTCTCACAATTTGAATGACAATTACTCATACAACATTCTACCCATTTGAAATTTTTGTCCTTTTTTTCACACAAATAGAGCTTTCTTTTGGTGGTATTTGATCACCTCTGGGTTTTTTATTTTTTGCGCTATAAAAGAAAAACGACTAAAAATTTTTTAAAAAAAAAACTTGTTTCTGTCATATTAGCAGGTTATTTCTCACACACAGCATATGCATACCACAAATTACACCCCAAAACACATTCTGCTATTCCTCCCGAGTATGGCGATACCCCATGTGTGAGACTTTTACACGGCGTGGCCACATACAGAGGCCCAACATGCAGGGAACGCCATCAGGCGTTCTGGAACACCCAGACCAATTCTGACATTTCTCTCCTACATGGAAAAATCATCATTTATTTGCTAGAAAATTACATAGAACCCCAAAACATTATATATGCTTTTTTAGCAAAGACCCTATAGAATACAATGGCGGCCTTTACAACTTTTTATCTCGCACAGTATTTTCGTAGAAATTTTTTGAACGCGTGTTTTTTTTAAAAAACAGTTTTGTGCTAAAAAAAAAAAAAAAAAAACAGTAAAGTTAGCCCAATTTTTTTTCATAATGTGAAAGATGACGTTACGCCGAGTAAATAGATACCCAACATGTCACACTTCAAAATTGCGCACACTCATGGAATGGCGCCAAACTTCGCTACCTAAAAATCCCCATAGGCGATAGTATTTGGGTATTTCAGAGTATTTGGGTATTTCAGAGTATTTGGGCATTTCAGGGTATCGCACAGGGTATTGCGGTATTGGGGTACTGAGGTATTGGGGTATTGGGTACTGGAGTATTGGGCACTGGAGTACTGCAGAGTATTGGGGTACTGGAGTACTGCAGAGTATTGGGGTACTGGGGTATTGCAGAGTATTGGGGTACTGGGTATTTCAGAGTATTGGGGTACTGGGGTATTTCAGAGTATTGGGGTACTGGGGTATTTCAGAGTATTGGGGTACTGGGTACTGCAGAGTATTGGGGTACTGCAGAGTATTGGGGTACTGCAGAGTATTGTGGTATTGGGGTACTGGGGTATTGCAGAGTATTGGGGTACTGGGGTATTGCAGAGTATTGGGTACTGGGGTATTGCAGCGTATTGGGGTACTGGGGTATTGTGGGGTACTGGGGTATTGTGGGGTACTGGAGTAATGCAGGGTACTGGGGTATTGTGGGGTACTGGGTATTGTGGGGTACTGGGGTAATGCAGGGTACTGGGGTATTGTGGGGTACTGGGTATTGTGGGGTACTGGGGTAATGCAGGGTACTGGGGTATTGTGGGGTACTGGGGTATTGTGGGGTACTGGGGTAATGCTGGGTACTGGGGTAATGCTGGGTACTGGGGTATTGTGGGGTACTGGGGTATTGTGGGGTACTGGGGTATTGTGGGGTACTGGGGTAATGCTGGGTACTGGGGTAATGCTGGGTACTGGGGGGATTGCTGTGTACTGGGGATTGCAGAGCTGGGATGTTTTGAGGGATGGCTGGATCTGTGACTGCATTTGTCACAGATCCAGCCACAGCTCAGCTGCTGACACCCCGCTTCCCCCCCCTCTCCTCGCACACTGTACCGAACATTACAGAGAGCAGAGGGAGGAGAGAGAGGAACCGGCGTCATCAAATGACGCCGGTTTGTTTACAAGTGATCGCGCCGTCATTTGACGGCGCGATCACGTGGTAAACGGCCGCTATCAGCGGCAATTTACCGTGATCCGTGATGCGCCGGGTCTTCTAGACCCGGCGATCACGGACACTTTCGCGAGCGCGTCCCAGGGGACGCGCAATCACGAAAGTGAAGGACGACGTAGCAGTATTTTCGCTATAGCGCGGTCGGCGAGTGGTTAATGCCATATGTTCCGGGAGAGGCCTGGGCCACTGCATCACTGCATTGGAAAGATTGGCCTTAGGCAGTGCATGTAGCTGAGATGTAGAAGAAATTAAGTTTAACAGAGGAGCGAGGCAGTGACTGCAACAGGGTGGTACGAATATAAGAATTACTAAAGGCAAAAAGGCTGTTCACTTTGGAAGGAAATTTGAACTTAGCAAGGGAAGTTATCCTATGCATATTATCTGGTAGGTCTGGCTTATTTAAGGTTAGGAGGAAATTATTGGTTTCTGTGTGCTGTCGCTGATGTCACTAGTGTCAGAAGTACTGATGGACAGAGCTGTGTATGCTGGTGTGAAGATTTACACTGGTAGTATAGATACGGTAGAATGAGGTGTGTGTGTTGGGAAGCAGATCTAACTGCTCTCCTGTATCTGCAAGTCTCTCCGCCTGACTTTCACTTCCTGTGCATGCAGGAAATCAGTGCTATCACTTTCACTTCTTGTAAATGCAGTCTTTTCCCCAGTATTTAAAATAGTCCTTCCTTTCTTTTATCAAACACACTTAAAGTGGATGTAAACCCAAACATTTTTTAGTGAAATAAAACAGACTTATAGAGAAAAACCTTAGTCCGTTGCGCCCCCTTGCTGTGAGTGACAGGTTATATACATGTCTCATGCACTAGTCTGGAGACAGACATTATTTTTTAATTCCCACCCCACTCCTTTTCTGAAGTCATGTGGTTACTTTTCTGGATTTTGAGTGGATGTTAGTGATCATAACAGAATATAGTGTAAGGAATACACAGGAAAAAAATGCATGTTGACAAGGGGAATGTAGAGGAGGGCAGGGAGTCTACTGACATCACAACTCCACCCACCAAGCTCCAGACAACAGATCCACCCACAGAATCTGCAGTTTTTCAGTTCTTATAACAGACAGAGGGGAAACAATTTTACAGGTAAGGATACATGCAGGAGGCATCAATATCCTTATAGATCAGCACTATGGCAAAAGTTTAGAAAGGATGAGAGTGGGTTTACATCCACTTTAAGCTGTCTAAGTGTGTCCAGGTCTCTATATGTCTTTGTACTTTTAAGAACCCATTATGAACTCTGCATAATCCAATGCTGACGTAGGTCAATGCTATATATACAGTATGCTTATGGTGTGTGTGTATTAAGGGAAATGTGACAGCCCTTGAAATACTTCCTTTGGTTAACGCTTCACCTTTATTAAAGCCAGAAAAGTTGAGACATAAGTGGCTTATGTATATCAGAACACTTATGCTTCCTAATCATAGCCACCTATGATTAAGGACTCTTCTAGACCCTAATGATATAAGCCACTTATGTCTTCGTTTTCCTTTAATTAAGATGAAGTTTTAATCAAAATAAGCTTATCTAGTGCTGGTACCTTTTGCTTTGTAGGTTGATATTTCTATGTATGTGCTAAGGCCTAAGTTTTATTTGCTATCCTCTTTGAAGTGTGATCCAAATTTAAATCGCTCTTTCGACAGCGGCATTGTGGAGACACTGTATGGTCTCCTCACCACCTGTTTTAACCCCCTACATTTTTGACTAAAGTTCCATAACAATGCACAATGCATAGGGGGTTGCAGTGCAGCTTTATTCACTTGACTAGATCGCGTTTGGTGGGTGGTAGTGCATGCCGGGCGTGAGAAGGAGGTATAATTACTGCCGTAGCATGTGTACACCCCAAGCCGCTGCCTTAACAGCTAAAGGGGGAGCAGTTGAAACTTCTATAGACCAGTGTGAGGATGTAAAGGACTGAGAGGTCACCTTAACCGGTAGGGGACTTCAGGGTGGCTTTCCCATGTGGGGTACATTGTTTCTGGCTAATGATTGTAGTTGGAATGAAGGGTTTTGACATTAAAGAAGATCTCTCATTATTATTTTTTTTTACTGTTCTGTCCCCTTTGGCAGTGGTCGCCAACCTTTCAAACCTCACGGACCACTAAACCCACAATTTTGAATCCCGCAGACTAGGGATGCTCCGATGCCATTTTTTACGAGTGCAGATACTTTTTTTTAGTACTCGTCAATACCAATTTCGGTTACCACAACTGTTTTGTTTACATTTTAGCTGTAAGCAATGGTACAAAGCATTGAAAAGTTGTTTACTAATGAAGTACATATTTTTTTGTGCTTTTTTGTAAATATGTAAATATATGTTAAAGGTGTCAAAATATTAACGAACAAAGGCAAGCAAAAAAAGTTTTAATTATTGATAGTTTATAAAATAGAAGTGAACAAATCAGCAGGGAAATAATTAAATGGAGAAGGAGAATAAGAGTTACAGTGCCTTGAAAAAGTATTCATCCCCCTTGAAATTGTCCACATTTTGTCATGTTACAACCAAAACTGAAAATTTATTTTATTGGGATTTTATTTGATAGACCAACATAAAGTGGCACATAATTGTGAAAGGAAAATAATAAATGGCTTGTATTTATTTTTTACAAATAAATATGTGAAAAGTGTGGCGTGCATTTGTTTTCAGCCCCCCTGAGTCAATACTTTGTAGAACCACCTTTCACTGCAATTACAGCTGCATGTCTTTTTGGGGATGTCTCCACCAGCTTTGCACATCTAGAGAGTGGCATTTTTGCTCCTTCTTCTTTGCAAAATAGTTCAAGCTCTGTCAGATTGAATGAAGAAAGTCTGTGAACAGCAATTTTCTAGTCTTACCACAAATTCTCAACTGTACCTAGGACTGGACTTTGACTGGGCTAGGTTGCTTTAAACTGGCTTCATCTGCAGATGAAAGTTCATCCCTTTGATCCAGAGATGAAAAAACAGAAAAATACAAAAATAAACAATGTTTCTTTTTACCTTTCTGTTTCAGTGGCTGAACATTGTTAATAAATATTGCTCTGCTGTTTTTACAGCTCCAATTGCCAGGACTTTACACTTTAGCTGCCAACAGGGGAACCTCACCATCAGTTCTTAAGGATGCTGCAGCAAATACTGAAAGTATCGGTTTCAGGTATCGGAGCATTTGCATGAGTACCGAGGACCACTAATGTGAATTTTACATGACTTATACACATAATGCTCTGGCTCTCTGCCCCCCCCCCTATACTCTGCATCACACTGCTACCGTACACAGACTCATCATTGGATCTCACATCCTCATCCAGCCATGTGCTTAAGCTCCACTCTCCCCCCCCCCAGTCTGTGGTCAGCTCTGCCATTGGAAGTTCCCTCCTTCTTCACCTCCTGCTCTCTTCACTACTCCTGATGCCTCCCTCTGAGTTCACAGGAACTGTAACTACAAAGGAGGTATTGGGTATCAATGCACACTGATAGTATTGACTGTCAGTCTGCATTGAGAACAACACTGGAAACACTATTGGGCGGTATACATCTGCCACAATGTTGATTTGTGTCAGAAACCCTGGGGGCCACCAAAACTTTCTCATGGACCATCAGTGGGCCACAGACCACTGGTTGGTGACCGCTGCCTTATGGAACAAAGTGCATGTAGTATTTTGTCATATGATGCTAGGTGCTTCCTATTCCTAGATGTCAGGCCTGAACTACACCTTCTACTTTTTTGCCATGGCTGATCCAACAACAGCTAGGAAGGTGACGGACACTTCATAATGGCAGCTTGTTTTTGCTCTAAAGACTTTCCCAAGACAAGCAGCGGCAAGAGGAATGGAAAGGGAAAGGGCACATGTCACCTCTCTGGCATGCCTTTCCTAGTCTAATCAACAGCAACAGAAGGAGAGGGAGTGCAGGTCTGACCTCATATCTAGGGTTAGGAGGCACCTAGCAACATGGAAAAAAAATTCATAGGGGACAATTCAGTAAAGAAATGATGATGATGGATACTCTTTAAATACAGGTCAAGTCCAAAACGATAGTGTCCAGAATTAAGACTTGTCAGTCGACTTTCATAATGTGTGCTGGTAGAACATGTACAATATAAATAGCTTAATAGTGAATACTTCAACAACATTGCTGCCCCATAGCAGAGAAACAGGAAGCCCGCTTCTATGGGTCGCAGACTAAATTTAGCTGGAAAAACCTGGTAAGGGGTGATAAAAACGAAAACAAAAAAAACAGAGACATGTTTTTTGATTGTAGCCAGAAAAGCAAGTCGAAAGTCAATTATATGTGAGACCCTTTTTTTACCTATTAAACAATATCCAATTAACAAATATCTTAGATCAGATAAATCAAACTATTTCTGTCAGTTATGATTATTTTTCTAATTAAAAACAACAGTACAGGCAACCTCATCAAAGGTCTCATTAATAAAGCAATATTTATATTGTATACACACAGAGGAAGCTATCTTGAACGCATAATATCTCATTAATTTTTAGATCTATGTGTTAGCACTAATGTAATCATATTCTTTCATTACAGACGTATAGCACTGATAAGAGAAGAGGAGGCAGCTGTCGTAATAGCAAATCAGTGTAGGTGTCATTTGGCCAATTCTCCTTGACAATGCAAATACACTTTTGATGTCGCATTCCAAAATAAATAAGAACTGTTTTACTGCATACAAGGTAACTGTTTTCAATGTCTGTGTAGTTTGTACCCAAGGACAAATATGTAAGCTAAATGCCAGGAAAACAGCATAATACATAGATGAAATACTGGAAATATAAATAAGCTATGTTATTTGCCAAAGGATTTGTATTTTTCTCCATCCATACTACAACATAACTGTCTCCTTGTGCTACTTCTTCCGATCACGTTTTGCCTGGAGATCAGCTTTACATTTTTTGTTTGTACATTTCCATTGAATTTAATGCACTACAATACTGTTATGTAATGCCAACTATATAAATAAAATACCAATATCTCCTTCATTAAGCCTGTTATATTTAGCACCTAGTGTCTGGTCTGGATCTAGAATGTCTGATCTAGTGGTCTATATGCCTCAATATAGGTCCCATTCTGCTGATACCACTGGTCCTGGGGGGGTTCAGCCCTCCCCAACTCCCCCTAGATCCGGCCCTGCCTAACTTATACAGATTTGGCAATTTTGGTCTTCATCGGACTCCCTAATGGTAGTTAAGATATATTTGCAAGCAGATGTCTGTATATATTTACTAATAAGGTATTTATGTGCTGCTGATGATGATATTTATTATAGCATTTCTTTATTTTACCTGTAACAACTCTATTTGACTAAGTGGTATATAACTGTCAGGGCTGGGCTCAGCCTTTTCTTCTCTGGGCTGGCCGCTCGGCTGATTGCTAATTGATGGCTAATTGCAAGCTCCTATCTCTCCACAGTCAGTCCTGCTTACTTAAGCCGTCCAGCCCAGATGATCTCTGCCTTCACCTTGGTCAAACACATCCAGAGACTCTCACCTGTGTACATGTTGAAGACTTGCTTGGCTGACTTTCCTTCTGGTTCCTGATCCTGTTTGCTGTTCCACTATGCTGATTCTCCAGTTTCCTGATTTCCTGGCCTATCCTGAAGCACGCTGATGTCTGGTTCCCTGATGTCCCGGGTTGTCTGACTATGCATTCCGGTTACCGAACTCTGGCTAGGATTTGACTACGTTGCTGTTTGCCTTTTACTATTTTTTTATTATTATTAAACAAGTGTGATTTAACTGTACTTCTGTCTCGGTCTGATTCTCGGTTTCTGAAATTAACTTAGTAAAACTGAAGGCCAGATTGGTATGATGAGGTTTTTACCTGCCTAGAGTCCCATTCTCTATACACATCTGGCCGTGAAATCTACTGCTGGTGCTAAAATCTGTCTGGTATTGTAATTGTGACAGAAGTTGCTTCCCCAAAACTGATTCTGAAATTGAGAATTTTTCAATTTTTTTATTACTATTTAAATATTAAGTCTGTGTCTAGGCAAAGGTGCTTCTTATGCCCTGTACACACGATAGGTTAGTCTGATGAAAACAGTCTGATGGATTTTTCCATCAGTTATCCGATGAAGCTGACTGATGATCAGTTGTGCCTACGCACCATCAGTTAAAAAAACTATCGGGTCAGAATGCGGTGACGTAAAACACAACGACGTGCTGAAAAAAATGAAGTTCAATGCTTCCAAACATGCGTCGACTTGATTCTGAGCATGCGTGGGTTTTTAACCGATGGACGTGCCTACAGACGTTCGGTTTTTTCTATAGGTTTTTTTATCCATTAGATAATTTTAAAACAAGTTCCTAATTTTTAAACCGATGGATAAATAACCGATGGGGCCCGCACACGATCGGTTAAGTCTGATGAAAACGGTCCATCAGACCGTTTTCATCAGACAAACCGATCGTGTGTACGTGGCATTATTCTCCAAGTCTGAGTTATGCTGTACAGTAACTCCAAGAGGCTGATACAAAGTCAAATTTAGGTACCACAGCTGCATGCATGTAAAAAAAATACATACTTTTTCTCTTGTTAAAGATGTTATTGTATTATTCTGCACAAGCAATCTATGCAGCCTGAACAACAGCTTGGATTAAACTTTCATGCAAGGATTCTTATTATTAAAGACAGAACAGATATTATAGAAATAGAAATAAAAGAAACAAAGACAGTATGCATTAAAAAAAACAAATGAAGACATTCTTCCTTTAGAAGTAATTAGTATCCTTTCAGTTAAACAACTGTTGCAGCGCACAAATGAACCAAACCTCAAGAGAATGAACCCCATCCGCAATAAAGGGACTTCCTCAACTGAAAACTCCTGAATAGAGGTGCCTGCACACATCTGTGATAGCTTCCCAAATATTTCAATTACTCTCAAATCCTAGGTTACTGTAATAGACCAAGCTTTTGTTTTTGGTGACAGTGTCAAAGCTTGCCCACTCCTTCCTGCACATTCCTGTTGGCCAAAGAGGCTGCCCACCATATTATAGGCCAATACATAGGAATGCATTGGGCGGGTCCTAACAACCATTTCTGACATTATTATTAAAGCTGCTAATGTTCCTATATGACAAAAGAACTCCTGAAATACCAACTTTGGAGAAACCACTGCTCCTGTAGCAGCCAGTAACTTTCCTAAACGCCTTGGCATTTTAAAATATGATCTTTGATCAAATACAGGACCAAGAAAAGTAAACTCTGTCCCTCCTCATATGTAGAGATTATGTAAAGAAATGCCTAAGCATGTGGTCAATTGACAGGCTTCTTAGGGATGCTATATACAGTATACGTGGCTGCAAGTAGGATACAAACATATATATCAGGGGAAAGCATTCAGTGGTTGGAGAATCAGCTAATGTCCAACTTCTTCTGCTGTCTATGCTAGATTGTTTTCATTTATAGCTTTTTTTTTTATAAAGCAGTAGTAAACTCTGATACTTCATTCCTAAATTTCAAATAATTCAATGAAATTAGTTATTGTGAATCGACAGTACACCTCCATGTCAAGGATTATATAACATTTCTTACTTGAATAAACAATGGGCCAGATTCACAGAGCCATTACGCCTGTCTAACTGGTGTTAGACTGGAGTAATTTCAAATTACGCACGTTTTCTAGCTAGTCGGAAGCCTCAAACCATGAATAGATGGCTGCGGGCTTCAATTCGACTGGATTACATGTTCGTACGCCTTCGGATCTTTGCTGCAATAAAATTGCGGCCACTGGGTGGACTTCCCGTCATTTTCCGCGTCGGGGTATGCTAATGAGCTTTTACCGGCAAACCCCGAAATTACGATCTTCATTCGCAATCTCTTACGGCACCTTTAGTCATCTTTTTTTTGCGTAACACTATACCAGCTTTTTGCTGGTCTAATATTAGACAGCCCATGTTAAGTATGGCCGTCGTTCCCGCGTCAAATTTCTACGTTTTCCGACGTCTTTTATTATTTTTAACGTAAGTCGTCCGGAAATAGGAATGTTCGTAAACGACGCTACTCAAACAACGAATGACGTAACGACGTGATTTCACGCAATGCACGGCGGGAAATTTCTGAACGGAGCATGCGCATTTCGATCGCCGCCGGGACGCGCTTAATTTAAATGCTTCACGCCCCCCAATCGCGTATTTCGATTACGCGGCGAGAAATAGACTACGCCGCCGTAGCGTACGGGCAAAAATCTACCAGGATTCGGTGTAGAGCCTGGTGAAATACGGCAGCGTAGAGTATTTCGATTACGCAGCGCAATATTAAGTGTATCTGAATCTGGCCCAATGTTTTTATAAAAGCTTCTTCTTGGTTACAGCTGCCACCATAATGACTCCTGTCTTCAGTGTCCAAAACCATTATAACTTCTGCCCTTACTCCCTCTCGATATCCATAATCTTACCTATACACAGTACTTACCGATCCAAGCCTCGTTTTAGTTGCGGGATTACCATGACAACTGCATTTCGCCAATGTGAGCCGACCTGCTGCTGTCTCCTGTGTTGCGCTCGCCCTGTGACGTAGCGGGTCACATGGGGTTAAAGCTCACCTTTTCAATGGGAATCTAGTCTCGCAGGATTCTGGGTTGATGCCAGGCAAAGAAAATGACGTAGCCCCGGCATGTAAACACTATTTCTCAGCATCAGGAGCTTGCCAAAAAACTGGGACTAAATGCGCATTCGCCAGTGACGTCATTAATCAGACCATGACCGATTGTACAGAAAGAAAGGAAGTAGGAAGCGATCTACACAGAACAACTAGTTGACTAGTTTACAATTAATTAATCAATGGGGAAATGTAACAGGATGGGTTTACTACCGCTTTAAAAATATAAAAAAAGTTGAATAATTCAGATTAATCATATATACACATTTTAACAATAGAAAGAAGATTGTTTCTGCCTAGTTAAAAAATATGTAAACCCAACATTTCATATTCCTGATTTGTCCTGTTCTCATTAAAATAGCTTCCTTTGCTGCTATTACATTTATGTGTACATTTATAAAAAAGGGCAAAAAAAGTTTTTTTGTAAATGTTTATATATATATATATATATATATATATATATACAGTATATAGTTTTATTTTTATACAAATGCTTTGCCTTTCATTTCTATTTTAATCTGAATGAGTTATTTTACAAGGTGAAGGTTCAGATATAATTTAATCACCTCCTAGGTTTCTAACTTCTTCAGGACAGTTGTGATTAGAGAACGTCTTGAAGATCACATCAAAGGCTGGATTAACTCCATAGCATTATATAATGCTTATATTATCCATATTTGGTTGCGCTTTCATGTATTTTAGCATGCGTTTTGTTGCTTTTTTTAGTATTTTGCAAGCACTGGGGTTGGTTTTCTCAAGGCAAAATTAACTGTTCATTTTGCAAAAAAAAAAAATCTTAGTGAATGTGGTGAAAATTCTCTTTGTAAAGAATACCCAATAACATTTAAAAAACATGGTATTATTTTGCCCAAACAAACTAATCAGGTTGACTTATTTTCCTTTTACTACAAAGAAAAAACATGAGATATAAACATTGGTTCAAAATTCAGAGCTATACGTTTACCTTCATAAGCGAGTCAGTAGATTTGGATTTGTTTAGTTTACCCTTTGAAAATTGAATTTTGCTACGTTTTGTCAATGATAGCTATTTTGTTCACCTTAAGAGCCAGTTCACACAGGGGCAACCTGAAATCCGATTTGAAGTTGCCCCAAGTCGTCCCAAGTCGTGTGGTTGAGAAAATCAATGGAAGTGAATGGAGCCGTCTTAATACACACTACTGAAGTCGCTCCGAATTCAGAAAAGGTTCCTGTACTACTTCAATCTGACTTCTAGACAACTTGTACCCATTGATTTCAATGGAAGTCGCCTCAGAAGTCGGATCACTGTCTTAACTGAAGCAACAACATAGGAAGATAACATACATTTCTCAGGCAAACCCCTCCCTCCCCCTGCCTCTCACAGAGCTGATTGTTGTTTGATTGGCCACTGGAAAGCCTCCTGTCCTGTAGGCGACTTCAAGTTGCCTTGTAAGTTGCCTGATGATTCATACACAAGTTGTGTCCAAGTTGCCTCCCAAAGTTGTGCTGGAAGTCGTGTTGCCCCTGTGTGAACCGGCTCTTACAGAATATAAATAATACAGACAATCAATAAACACTAAAACTGTCTAGTATATAGGATATTTTGGTGTGTGTCCTACAAGTTCATCATGCGTAAAAACAAATAATTTATCTGTTACTTTACTCTCTGAAAGTCCTTTAAAAGATAACTTTCAGATATCATCAGAACTGGTTTAGAGCTGATCAAAGAAGAATGCTTAAGCATATGCAAATGGCAGTATTACGTTGGTTGGAATGATCTTCCTCAACTAGCGACACATTATATGCTCAAAAAATGCATTTATTCCTGCTGGAGGGGCTTTGTCTGCTTAGAAACACAGTAAGATGCCTATGCACCATGCAAACTGGAAATATTTTCTACCTCTAGAAACTGCTTACCAAAAATACTTATTTAAATACGTAGTTGCGCTATTTATATAACAGTGCAAAGTGAAAAGTTGCTGCCTTTAGCAAAGCAGATGGCATGGTGTGGTTTATGCTGTAAATGAATAGATTTCATTGCTTTGATAATGAACCCAATCTTTCTTATTATTATTAGATTTTCAATCGCAGTCGCAGTGCAAACTGAGTAGTCTCTGACCTCATCACATTCCAAAGCTAGCCAAGCACTCATAGGCTGAACAAGAAAAATCTAATAGATTTCCATGCACGCTAAACAGCCTCTTGGCTATCATATTCTGACAACCACCACTTGCAGATGTCAGAATACCACTTGCAGATGTTACAGGGGCTTCTTTGTTGTAATTTTTCTTTCAGCAAAATTGTTGTGTAGCACCCTCTAGTTAGGTAGGTGCTAGGGTGATGATTTTTCTGTAGAGTAGGAAAATTTAGGCAGGTATAGCTGGTGGCTAAGCCTGTTTGTTTTCTATTTTGGGCTGGGAGTGGCTCAGGGCAGGGCTGGGTGACTCACATGTAGCATCACTGTCACCTTCCTCTTCTTTCTAGAAAGTGCTAGAATGAAAGGAGAGGTGGAGCTGCCTGGGGTATTTTAGGAGCCTTGACCAATCCCCAAATTGGATTGGCAGGGGACAGGCCTCTTTAAATACTTGGGTCAGCCCAGTTGTCGGATGGAAGAGCTGGAGTGAGAGAGTGTGGAGACTGTTGAGGCCCATAGGGAGCTCCCCAGTCTGGAGGGGTGACCCTGGGCCGAGGCTTGGGTGCATCCAGGAGGAGTAAAGAGATCCTGGAAGGAGGGGCACACGAGAAAGAAAAGGGAACAGTGTGAGAGAACACTGCTAAGAAACTCCAGGGAGGACAACTGTTCGCAGCCTTGAGGGCTGGTGAGTGAAGCACCGTCTGGAGGACTTGGGAGGCATGCCTGAGAGAACTGGGAGATTGCAGTTTGAGATGAGTGCAGAACCAGAAGAGTGAATTGTGGGAAGGGCAGTGGAAAGAGGTGTTTGCAGCCAGGCTGGCTGGCACAGCCTGAAGAGAGCTATCTGAGAGTGGTGGCTGAGCAATTAGCACCTGAACTAATTCTACATCACATAAGCCCGAAGGTCCCTGCCTGCAAAAGGCAGTTCATTGAGGCCTGGCTGAGTTAGTGACAGTATTCAACAAGGTAAGTGCTGGTGGAGTAACAGTCTGCAGCATATGAAGTGCTGGAGGAGTGAAGTATAATGCCGCGTACACACGATCACTTTATGTGATGAAAAAAACGACTTTTTTAAAAATGTCAATTTAAATGACCGTGTGTGGGGGAAAACGTTGTTTTATGCCTTGTGAAAAATGACAAAAAAAAATTGAACCATGCTTAAATTTTTTGTGTCGTTTTTCAAATGTCGTTTTTTGTTTCACAAAAAATCACTGTGTGTAGCATTAAAACGTTGTTTAAAACAACGTTTTCAACCCGCGCATGCCCAGAAGCTAGTTATGAAGCGAGCTTCAATGGAAAAGAGTGGTGAACGTAACCTCGCTTTGCTAGAGCATTGTGAAAAAACGATGGGCAACATCGTCTTTAAAAATTGAAGTTTCAAAAACTTTGTTTTTTACTTCACAGAAAACTTCGTTTTTTTCATCACATAAAGTGATCGTGTGTACGCGGCATAAGAGGTCTTAAGAAAGAGTTGTGCTGGAGAGAAGACTAGAGTGTATATACTGGAGTGTATATAGAAGTCCCAAGCAAGTTGCACTGAATGTTTCTGGGAATCCCATAATTCCCCATTCCCATCCAAGTTCAATCCCCCTCGATAAAAAAACAAAAACAAAGTGACTGAGAGATGAATGTCTGGCCGGGCAGGGTGACAGGTGAACCACTACATTCAGCAACCCCTACAGGGGCATTGGCTACAGTTGCTTTAAGGTAAACCTATAGTTTGTCCATACTAAGCATAACTAAGCAAAATGTTTGATCTGAAGAAGATATCATAAACTGCCTTTTCCTTAAATTTACAGCAGTGTTGGACACAGAAAATCTCAAATTTAACAAGAATATAGTAGAAGGGAGGGGGGAGGGGAGTGCAAGGAAAGACACTAAGGAGTTTATTTACTAAAGCTGGAGAGTGCAAAATCAGGCTAACTTCTGCATAGAAACCAATACGTTTCTAATCTCAGCTTGTTCAGTTAAGCTTTGGCAATAAAACCTGGAAGCTAATTGGTTTATATGCCAAAATAAGCCTGATTTTGCATTTTTCGGCTTTAGTAAATAAGCCTCATTATGTCATATTATTTTGTCTAGTAGTCTATAAGTGTAACCTGGACTGTGGCTGATAACTGCCATTGAAATTCCACCTTTGTGTCTGCTGTATTATCCTTCTTCAGTGTGGACAGGGCTAAAATAAATACTGTATTTGCTGGCGTATAAGACTACCTTTTACCTTAAAAAAACTGGCCAAAAAGCAGGGGTCGTCTTATACGCCAGGTCAGCTGCTCAGGCTACATACAGTATATACCGCTTAGCCTATCCCGGTGAGTGATTTATTCAAACGAATATAGAGCCTGCTCGGATTGGGGTAACAATCTCTGCCAATCCGAGTGCTTACATACAGTAGCTTGTTCGCATTGGCTTTGAGAGTCAGAGAGGCATGGGCTGATGATGTTACAGCCTCTGCTAATAGAAGACATTGCTCACCATGATTGGCTCCAGCTCCAGCAAGAATGAAGAAGAATATGGATCCAGAAGAAAGAAATATGAAGCATCGGAATGGGGGTCATCTTATACGGTGAGTACAGGCAAAAAATCTTAAATAAAATGTAAAATTAGGTGGTCGTCTTATACGCCTGGTCGCCTTATACACCGGCAAATACGGTATTCATAATGTATAAGTGCAGCAAACATCTTTAACCACTTAAGACCCAGACCAATATGCAGGTAAAGGACCTGGCCCCTTTTTGCGATTCGGCACTGCGTCGCTTTAACTGACAATTGCGCAGTCATGCAACGTGGCTCCCAAAGAAAATTGGCGTCCTTTTTTCCCTCACAAATAGAGCTTTCTTTTGTTGGTATTTGATCACCTCTGTGGTTTTTAATAAACAAAAATAGAGCGACAATTTAAAAAAATATATATATTTTTAACTTTTTGCTATAATAAATATCCCCAAAAATATGTAAAAAAAGTTTTTTCCTCCTCAGTTTAGGCCGATACGTATTCTTCTATATATTTTTGGTAAAAAAAAATGCAATAAGCGTTTATTTATTGGTTTGCGCAAAATTTATAGTGTTTACAAAATAGGGGATCGTTTTATGGCATTTTTATTAATAATGTTTTTTTTTACTACTAATCAGGGATTTTTTTTTTCGTGACTGTGACATTATGGCGGACACATAGGACATTTTTGACACATTTTTGGGACCATTGTCATTTTCACAGCGAAAGGTGCCAATAAAAATGCACTGATTACTGTGAAAATGACACAATTGAAGGGGTTAACCAGGAGGGGGCGCTGTAAGGGTTAACTGTGTTCTAAGGGAGTGTTCTTACTGTGGGAGGGCATGGCCGTACTTGTGACATCACTGATTGTCGTTCTCTAACACAGGGAACTGATGATCACTGACAGCCACACTAGGAAGAATGGGGAAGGTTTGTTTACACTCACCTCAGTAGTTAATAAAGATAACTCCAGATGAATGTTGTAGTAAAGTTCAGTTGCAGGGGCCCCTGAGGATGATCATGATGTGACATTCATCTTTGTGTTGGAGACCTGAAGACAAGATAAGAAGTGATGTGGGGACCGTTGTCCAACCAGCATGGAGCACAGCTTCTTACCAGCAGAAATCGTCATGTGGCACTGGAATCTACACTGTGCTGTTGTCCCTAGTTGTTTGTAAGCTGTCATGCAACCGAGCCTCCAACTACCAGAAATGCCCATTCGGATACCTAACCTGGCTGTAGCCTATGCTGGCTCTGAGCCCTGAGCTAAAATTAGCTATAGAATCATAAACCAGAAAGGAACAGGGTTAACTAAAACAAGCAGATTCACCTACTAATATACTGGAATGTGACCACTAGATACACTCAGTAGCACAGACCTAGCTATCAGGCACTATGCATGTGAGATAACAACAATAAGACAGAGATAAGTATTGTTGCAAGGATTTAGATACACACTCAAAAAGCTATGAGCAGCTACAGTTAACCTGTTAGAACATGCAAATACTTGCCTAATAGTCTCTTCTTTTGGTCTGGGTGAAAATACCACAGCAGCCCCTGTGTGTATAAGGTCATGTGGTTCTCTCTCTCTCTCTCTCTCTCTCTCTCTCTCTCTCAAAGACAGGAAGTGATTTACATAAATAATCTATTTTAATATTAAGCAGCAGAGTCACTTACAGACAGGACAGCAGATCCCTACACAAAGTTTAGCTTTATATGTAAAAGAGATTATGTACACAACCTTTCAGCATGTTTTAAAAAAAGAAATATAGATATACTGTAGATATATATCTATATAGAGGGAATTTAGCATGTTTTCTTGGTACTAAAAGCAATAGTGTATTTCTTCCAACTGTCAAAAGCATTACCTGTCACTATTGATGCCCGTGTCTGTGGGACTATAGGATCCATTACCACAAGAAGCCCAACACACATAGAAGAATGTATCTGTCTGAAAGCAGCAATAACATTTAGGGAATAACCAGGATAAAAGTTATGTATAAATAATTCAGAATATTTACTGAATGCCTTAAAGCAATGTCTATAGTTACTGCAGCTTAGATTTTATTGTTTTAGAATGACTCGTATCTCTATGGAGTTGCTTCAAAAATGGACCTTAAAGGCCTACAGGTCCTTATATAAATGTTTCTATAGGATCCAATTCTGTTTAGTTATATAGTACCTCTGGTTCCAGTGTTACACTACACAACTTACATATTACAGTCTCTAATAACTGATTGCCCACTTTAGCTTACAACTTAAAATGTAGCATGACCATGTTTATCCCCATCGAAGTCTTTTGAATCTTTTGGTAAAGCCTGTAGGGTCCATATGTGTCTAATGTGAAGGCATACTTTCCATACCAATCTAAGCAATATATTTTCTATTTTCTGTCTCTCTTTATTCAAGACATGACTAGATTATAATATACAGGTACAGCCACACACACTTTTTTCAACTCCAGTGTAAGGTAAATGAAAGACAGGCTTCAGCTCAAATCCCTACCTATTGGTCCCATTGGTCATGCTCCACTCAATGTGGGTGAAACATGTTAGAGGGGTGCGACTCATGGGCTGGGATTTGAGCTGAAGCATGTCTTTAATTTAGCTAACATTGGATCAAAATACAGTGTGTGGCGGTATCTGTATGCTATATTATATTTTGGAATGAGATGTGCTCTATCTCTGCCAGTGCCTAAATACAGAGGGAGAGATTTGCTAAAACATTTACATTTGCTTTTAATGCACATGGTTCTCACTTTTTTACAGTTTATTTTTTTGCTTGTCAATACAATTTATTTTTTAAACCCCCCCCCCCCCTTTTTTTTCTTCATATATTTAACACAGCTGTCATATATCCAACTCTACCATTTTTTGTTAGCCTTGTGTTTTTTTATTCATTTTTCAGTTTTTCTTTTAGATACTTTTGTTACCCACTGTGGCTGTCATTATGGACTGCTACGCACTCCTGGGTGCTCCTACCTGTCCTCCATTTTGTGCCTTGTCCCTGCAGGTCATATACCCACAGCTGCCGGGACAGACGTTCTTAATGACCTTCCCTTTCAATACCATGTTTACTTGGAGCTAATTTGTAAGTAGCGGGACCATGTGCTGGCCCCGGAGAAGAACTTGGTTGCTTATGCCGGACTACTAGGGTGTCCAAAAACTTAAAATGCAGATATTTTATTTCCTAGACATGTATTTTGCATCCACCCCTGAAGAAGTAAACAGAGAATCATGACAGGCGTTGGGTTTTTAAATCTAAATTGTCAACTATGTATCTATAAGTGGAATATATGAATTATTTAATGTCCATTGTCCATCATGTATTTCTATTTAGAATGTATATATAATATCATCATGATTGTGAAGGAATTTATTGCTTCATTTTATACATACTACAAATTAGTGCTTTATATTTTTTCAACAGGATTTTAACGTATTATCAATAAATCTGTAATTAGGTGTATTTACCATATAATACTTTCATGTGTGATGTACTTCATTTAAAGACCCAGGGGGGATGCTTTGACAATTTGTACACATGTGCCTAATGTGAAGAACACATTTTCCATACCAATCTAAGCAATATATTTTCCTGTCTCTCTCTCTCTCTCTGTTCAAGACATGACTAGATAATGATACACAGGTACAGCCACACACTGTATTCATTGGTTATGTCCCACTCAATGTGGGTGAAACATGTCAGAGCGGTGTGACTGATGGGCTGGGATTTGAATACTATTTGCCTTACACTGGATTTGAATACAGTGTGTGGTGGTACCTGTATGCTATATTATATCTTGGAGTGAAATGTGCTCTGTCTCTGCCAGCACCTGAATACAGAGGGGAAGATCTACTAAAACTGAAGCGCACAGAATCTGGTGAAGCTGTGCATGGTAGTCAATCAGCTTCAAACTTTGGCTTGTTCAACTTCGAAGCTTGGAAGCTCATTCTATGCAGAGCTGCACCAAATTGTGCATGCTCCAGCTTTAGTAAATCATCCCCCCCCCCACCCCCACCCCAATGGAAATAAATATGGGAGACTAATGCTGTTGGTTTGGAGTGGCGCAGATATGTTATGATATTTACGACTAGATTATGGTTGTTTCCTGTAGCTTTACTGATAAGAGCAACAACGGTAAACATTCAACTATGGATAAAGAAAGATGGGTAGAAAAAGAGATAGATGTAAAAACATTCAAACCCCAAATCCAGCCAAAAGATTTGTGTTGGTTTTAGATAGATTTACAAATAGTAAATGTCCAAGACCCCGTCGGGGAGAATTCACCCTATTTCCTGTCCCTGTAATGAGTAGAAATTAAGAGAGCAGTTATAACTGAGACAAGAAGCACAAACAGTAGTATTATTTCATAAATAACAAAAAAAAAAAAAACAGTCTGTGCACCTACAGGAGAAACATTATATCATGTCTTGTCCCAAAGAAATTAGGGAAAATCTTTCAATTAAAGCCCAAAGTCCCACTTAAAAAATATATATATTAAAAGCCAGCAGCTACAAATACAGCAGCTGCTGACTTTTAATATATGGACACTTACCTGTCCATGGTGCCCGCGATGTCGGTAGCCAAAGTCGCAATCGCTCGTCTCTCGGCTTCCCCCCGCCGCCATCCTCGGTGAGGAAATCAGGAAATGAAGCATTGCAGCTTCACTTCCCAGTTCCCTACTGCGCTTGCGTGACCTGCACTGCACGTCTTCACTGGTCCCGCTGTGTTCTGGGAGCTGTGTGTCTCCCAGAAGACAGCGGGGTACAGAGTAGGGTCCGGAAGTGGCGTAGATCACTTAGGTGATCTATGCCAGGAAGGTGCTAAATGTGCCAAATGTGACACCAAAGGGGGGAGGGTTCCAAAAAGTGGAAGTTCCATTTTTGGGTGGAACGCCACTTTAAGGACACTTTACAGAAGTTTAAAAAAAGACAGAAATTCTAACCCATCTCCACTCATAGTGCTGTATAGTTGTAAACAGGGTGCCCATGCTGACCCGTGTCCACAGCCAAAAGCGCTTACAATAGGCACATGAGCATCAGAACTGGATCATGAAGTGATAGAATAAGGTGGCCTGGTCTGATAAACTATATTTTCTTTTACATCATTTGGATTGCTGGGTGCAAGCACATTGCTTACCTGTGGAAGATATGGTACCAGGATGCAGTGCAGGGAAAAGTCAAGCTGGAAGAGGTAGTGTGATGTTTTGGGCAATGTTCTGCTGAAAAACTTTGGGTCCTCGTATTCATGTGGATGTTACTTGGCACATACCACCTAACTAAACGTTGTTGCTAATCAAGTACACCCTTTAATCACTTTAGCCCCGGGCCTGTTTTTCAGATTCGGTGTTTACGAGACTAAAACATTTTTTTTTGCTATAAAATTACTTAAAACCCCCAAACATTATATATTTTTTTTTCTAACACTCTAGAGAATAAAATGGCAGTCATTGCAATACTTTTTGTTACACCGTATTTGCGCAGCGGTCTTACAAGCGCACTTTTTTTGGAAAAAATTCACTTTTTTAAATAAAAAAATAAGACAACAATAAATTTGGCCCAATTTTTTTACATATTGTGAAAGATAATGTTACGCCGAGTAAAATGATACCCAACATGTCACGCTTAAAAATTGCGCCCGCTCGTGGCATGGCGTCAAACTTTTACCCTTAAAAATCTCGATAGGCGATGTTTAAAAAATTCTACAGGTTGCATTTTTTGAGATACAGAGGAGGTCTAGGGCTAGAATTATTGCTCTCGCTCTAGCGATCGCGGCGATACCTCACTTGTGTGGTTTGAACACCGTTTTCATATGCGGGCGCTACTCCCGTATGTGTTCGCTTCTGTGCGCGAGCTCGTCGGGACGGGGCGATTTAAAAAATTTTTTTTTTTGTTTTCGTATTTATTTGTATTAATTTTACCAATTTTTAACACTAAAATAAAAAAATAAAAAAAAATTATCACTTTTATTCCTATTACAAGAAATGTAAACATCCCTTGTAATAGAAAAAAGCATGACAGGTCCTCTTAAATATGAGATCTGGGGTCAAAAAGACCTCAGATCTCATATTTAGGCTAAAATGCAAAAAAAAAAAAAAAAATTTTAAATGTCATTTTTCAAATGACATTTAAAAAAAAATGTCTCTTTAAGACGCTGTTTGGAACTGACGTTTGACGTCACTTCCGCCCAGCAGAGCTACGGGGATGGACGAGGGAAATTTTTTCCCTCACTCGCATCCCCGCTGACCAGACGAGCGCACCCGATCGCCTCCGCCGCTACCGACGGCTCCGGTAAGCGGCGGAGAGCGCGGGAGCGCAGCGGGAGGGGGGGGGGACGCTCGTCCGCTACCGATAACGGCGATCTCGCGGCGATTCCGCCGCGGAGACCGCCATTATCGTTTACCCGACCGCCCACAGAAGAGATGGATATCTCGGTTGTGGCAGCAGCTGCTGCCGTTACCGAGATATCCATCCTCAAAGTGCCGACGTATACCTGCGGTGGGCGGTCGGGAAGTGGTTAATGTAAATAGTATTATGTGATAGCAGTGCCTGCTTTCACCAGGACAATGCAACCTGCCACACTGCAAAAATGATTCAAGAATAGTTTGAGGAACACAACCAACGAGTTTGAGGTGTTGACTTGACATCCAAATTCTCCAGTCCTCAATTAATTTGAGCATTTGTGGGATGTCCTAGAAAAACAAGTCCAATCCATGACGCCACCTTGCAACTTGCAGGACCTAAATTATCTGCTACTGACTGCTTAGCTCCAGATACCACAGCAAACCTTCAGAGTAGAAAAATTATAAATCGCGCTACCTAAAACATGAATAAATGCAAGAAATTAATAAAAAGGGGCTGGCTGCTGAATTGAAAAAGTGACCAGTGATGGCCACTGTACAAAACGTAGTCACCTCAAAACGTGATGAACCAAAAACAAAATAAACAGCGAAAAAAACACAGCTGATATAATATGTGTGACCCTCAACTGAGTGTGGCTTGATTAACACAGTCCAAAAAATTGACGAATAAAAAGTCCATAAGTGAAGTTTGATAGAACACCCGTGCTTCTAGATAAGTAGACGTGTCCAAAAAAAGCAAAGTGTCCTCCACCAAACTTATGAATTGGTCTCTTACCAGAAATCCACGATCCCTTATAACAGGGGATCAGAAGCAGCGTATAGCGGGTCCCAATCACGTGGCATCAGGTATGCGGTCCTGGTGGATCTCGTACCCAAAGGTGTTTCAGCAATATTGTTGTGCCTCCAGGATACCTTTCAGGCTCAAAAAGGACAATTCACTGTGTGTACAATGTATTATTGCATTAGTAAGCCAGAGGTCTGTTGTCTCAGGTTAGCTGGTATGCTTGCGCCATCTACTGGCCAAACATGAATATAGTTGATAGAATGTAGTGAATTTATTAGTTAGCTCTGATAGGCTGTGACATCAAAGTCATCATTTCCTCTTTAGCCAGGAAGTGAAGGTCTCAGTATCTCCATGTTTAAGATCAAGGCAGCAAGGCCTGCATGCAATCTGTCCCCACCCATGGCATCGGAGGTAAGCAATCTCTTTCCTCTTCTTCCACAAGCTTAGGGAGATAGCTAGCCATCTCTGATAATGTTTGTATGATGTTATTGTTATCGTATAGTAATGTTATACCATTCTTATTATTTCTAGTTTTACCGCATATCACGTGTGTCATCCACATGTATATTCAAATCTGCAACGTGCCAATAAAGACACAAGATAAGAAACAGCAGTCTATTATTGTGTGCGCAGAGAAAGGTCATCTGCCTAGATAGCTACCCATAGACTCCGGGAGTACGGGAAGCGAGTCCAGGACAAATATGGATGCCCACCATGCAAAAAAACATCAATGGCTCCACATAGTGTGTTAAACGTATAAAATTTGTTTAAAAGAATTAAAAATGCACTTACAGTCATGTAGTATAATAAACGCCTTGATTATTTCATGTGCCGGCCGAAACAGAAAAATCCTCAGGCTCTCGTCCACTGGTGGAACATACAGGAGCTTGGGTGACAACAGCGTGTCGCTCGCCCTACGTCCGTTTCAAAATAACTTTCGTCTTCCAGGGGCACCTTCAGAGGTCTAGTGGTGTCCATGCCTTAATAGTTCAGGGCTGTTTTGGTGGCAAAAGGGGGAACCTCAATATTAGGTGAGCGGTCATAAAGTTATGGCTGATCCAGTAGTGTATTTAGGTTTTGTGCTGCCCTAGGCCTGACTAAACTCGTGCACCCCCAAATTTAAATATGACCCACCCCTGCCTGACAAGGCCACACCCCTTTCTGTTTAAGACCCACCCTGAAATTTTCGAGTGGGGACACTAGTTCTGAGGGGCCTGGGGGGGGGGGGCAATGAATTCCCTTAATTTGCCAAGATTTCCTCACTTCCTGTTTGGCTATGGGGCATGACATGATAGGAAATTTCTGCAATGGGACAGGGAAGGTAAAAAATAAACTGACAGGGGCTATAACTCCCCCCCCTTACTCTATCCAAAAAAAAATAAAGTGTTGCTTATAGTTCTACTTTAAGCACAAATTGCTGATAATTTTATGGAGAGGACTAAGAAGATAGAATCATGCCAATGGTGCAGCAGAGAACATATAGCACAGTGAGGAAGATTTGTGGTCCAGGATGATAGGACAGTCAGAATTAGATGCAGCGCCCCCCCCCCCCACAGTTGCGGAATGCTGGCCACCCGCATACCGGAAGCAGTGCGGCCGCTTTATGGGTGTGCTAGACTAATTTGCCTCTCAGCCCTGTCCGCTACATAAGACTGGCGCTACTCTAACAGTGTACAGCAAGCTGGAGAGGACTCTTTCCGTGCTGCCCCCCTGCAAAGTGCTGCCCTAGGCCTGGGCCTTGTTGGCCTAGGCCAGGATACAGCATTGGGCTGATCGGTGTACACTGTATAAAACACATATAATTCATATATGTTGTTGACAACTTTACAAACATTTTTAGTAGGGTTGTCCCGATACCACTTTTTTGAGACTGAGTACAAGTACTGATACTTTTTTCAAGTACTCGCCGATACCGAATACCGATACTTGTTTTTAATGTCATGTGACAGTGGCGGTATTTTTTTTTTTTTTTACACAATTTTTTTTTTACAGTGATTTGTTTTTGTTAGGGGGGGGGGGGTTGTAGTGGATTGTCAGTGTGTTTTTTTTTATTATTATTATTTACATTTTATTTTTTAAACTATTTATTGCAATTTATTTTTATTTTATTAGCCCTGTTGGGGGACTTTGGTGAGATATCAGGGGTCTTAACAGACCCCTGACATCTCCCCTTTAAGACAGAGAAAGGGACTAAGGACACAGATTCCCCAGTCCCTTTCTCTGAGGCCTCAGCTGAAATGACTGGAGAGAAGCTCCTCTCCATTCATAAACTGAAGCATCGTAAACACATCACTGACTCTGTCCATTCGAAAAAGGTAGGAGCCGGGTTTAGCGGCTCCTACCTCTGCTCTCCTTCCTGACAAATTGAGGGGGGAGAAGACAGCTCGGGGGGAGAGAGAACAGCACGTAGGGGGACAGAAGACGGCACGGGGGCAGAGAAGATGGCACGGGGGGAGCACAGCACGGAGTTGGACAGAAGACGGCACGGGGGGGAGAGCACAGCACAGAGGGGGACAGAAGACGGCACAGGGGGAGAGCACAGCACGGAGGGGGGGAAAGGGCTCGGGGGGAGAGAAGATGGCACGGAGGGGGACAGAAGACAGCAGGGGGGAGCACAGCACGGAGGGGGACAAGACGGCACGGGGGACGAAAAGACAGCACGGGGAACGAGAATACAGCAAGGGGACGAGAAGACAGCACGGGGGATGAGAAGACAGCATGGGGGGAAGACAGCAGGGGGGGAGTAGACAGCACAGGGGGAGAAGACAGCACGGGGGAGAAGACAACACTGAGAAGACTTGTAACTCCCCCCACCACCCGATACCTGACTGCCCAGGTATCAGATGAAGCATCGGAGCATTTCCCCCAAGTACAAGTACTCGGGAAGTGCTCGGTATTGGTACAGATACCGTTACTAGTATCGATATCGGGACATCCCTAATTTTTAGTCATGAAAGAAGCACCGAGATGAGTATACAATGGAAATCCATCCAAAGAGCAAAGTTCAGTAACATGTACAACATGGACACCAATTGTCCTTTGCTCTTTTGTTTTGGTAGATACAGGTAGATAGATAGATAGATAGATAGATAGATAGATAGATAGATAGATAGATAGATAGATAGATAGATAGATAGATAGATAGACCTTGGAGCACTGTTGGTTCCTACAAGAATATATGTGGATGTGTCCTATAAACAACATTATTTAAAAAAAAAATTGACTAAATAATAATTAGACATCGGAAGTCCACAGCATTAAAGGTCTTGATTTTCAAACGACTGGCTTGGTGTCAATTTTCATAATCCAATCCTCATGTTGGGCAACTTGCCACATAATTATTCAATATCATGGAACATTTCCCTCTAATAATTTGTATCAGAGATTTGAGGCAGCAATATAAATTGCATTATTTATGAATGATTGCACGTTCTGGAAAGCATTTGTTTTTCTTTGGTGATTACCAGTACATCACACTGAATTGAAATTTTCTTCAGTTCCTGTAGAGAACAGTCTGGTTTTATTTACTGAGCTTCTGATCTCATGCAGGTTTATTGACTCTGTCTCTAGCAATACTTTATCATCACTGAATACATAATGCCCTTGCTTTAGAACATTTTATATTGTATTGCCTATAGCAGGCGATATTGTTGGCTACGTAAGCTGTTATAAAGAAGAAACAAACTTTTCTGCAGTTTATAATGGCACTGTTATATTGATTTCTAAATATAACCTATTAAAACTTCTTAACCTATCAAAAAGTTTCTTAACTTTAGAGGCTGGTCTGAAACTCTGCGCTATCCTGTCATAAAACACTGTGCAAATAAAAATAAATGTAAATATATATTTTATTAATTTGAGATACTTGTATAGTGCTGATAATTTACACATCACTTTACACCCAAAAATTGTACAGGCATACCCTGCTTTTAAGTACACAATGGGGTTTATTTACTAAAGCTGGAAAGTGCAAAATCTGGCTCACTTTTGCATAGAAACCAATGAGCTTCCAGGTTTTATTACCAAAGCTTAATTGAACAAGCTGGGGTTAGCTCATTGGTTTCTATGCAAAGTGAGCATGATTTTGCACTTTCCACCTTTAGTAAATAAACCCTATTGTGTACTTAAAAGTGGGGTATGCCTGTACATTCACTCCCTCATCAGTCCCTGCCCTCAAGCAGCTTAAAAACGAAGGTTCCTAAAGCCAGCCATAGACGGAGAAATTTCCTTCCTGCAACCCGTATTGTTCGATTTCCTCCCACAATGCATGGTGTGCATTGCTACAATGCACAGCGGAACAAGGTTGATTTTGCACTCTCCAGTTTTGGTAAATAAACCCCATTGTGTCATTGATGTTATACTATCTAAACACTGACTGCAACTGACTGGCTGTAATCACTGTTCAGGCCAACAGTTTTCTGCTCAGCTCCTTTAGGCTGGGTTCACACTGTTGTGTATCCAATTCACATAGCAGGAGATTGTAACCGGCTGGATATAATAAAAAACATTTGTTTCTGGTTGGGTTGCTCTTCAGTTTTGGATTTAAATGCAGCACTGACTGTAGTTTAATTATTTTCTTAACAACCTCTGCTCAGTGCTCAGTGCCCTGGTAAACTTGGATCTCCATTCTGGCTTCAGCCTCAGTTCACCTTACTGAGCAAATCAATAGTCTGAATTGTAAAATCTTGCTTTATTTGTCTTGTGACATGACCAGTGAAATTAAATTAACCTGTACTCTGAAATAGCCTCTCCCCTTATCTCTCAGGGGTACAGCAACCACTCTGTGAATTAGGCGTAGTATAAGATAGCTGTGTACATTTTATTAGCTTCTTTAAGGGGGAAAAAAAATAGGTGGGTAATTCTGCAGTGATTTTTAAATCAAAGTTAAATTTGTACAAAAACAGTGTAGATGGACTAGAAGCTGTACCTGCTTTCACTGCTATAGATTTCCCCTCACTCCCTGTCCAGATGACAACATTGTCACTCATGAAAATCGATCGTATAGGCTGCCGAGGAGTAGAAGATGGTGCAGGGGAAGCTGCCATGATGCAGAGGAGGAGGAGACGCAGGTTAAAGCAAACGAGGAGGAAGTGCTGCCCGCGACCTAGATGGGGTATATGTCGAGCTGGTGGGCTGGTGTTCGAGCGACGGTAGGAGAAGAAGATTTGTAGGGGTGTGATGGCCAAATAAAATAAAATAGTTATGATTTCAGATACACTGTTATGGTAAAAACCTGAAAGAATTAACATGCAGTGCTGACATCTCTTTACCCACACTTTTGAAACAAATCACCAGAAGGCATATATAATGTGAGATTGTGTATATGTAGTGTTTATGATTCTTTTCTTACTATTGCTATGTGTCAGGGAACAGATGGGAGACTGATTTGATGAGGTCGGCCTCTCTTATATCTCCTGTCCTGGCTCCGCTGAAGGTGAGACAGAGGAAGCCGAAGGACAAGAGGGACACTAGTGACTGGAGCAGGAGGTCCCGGGAGAACAGATTGGCAGGGTTCAGCAGCCTGGAGTAGACTGTGGTGAGCTGAGCAGGAACAGGTAACAGCCAGGCAGGTAAACGAGGGTTAACAGTAACCAGGAACATAGACAGGAACAAGGTCTTAGGGATAGCCAGGTTCGTCAGCAGGCAGGCGGGGAGGTACCAAATCATAAACAGAGCCAAAGTCAGGGACGGAGCCAGGTCAGAGATGGGCATCAGTACACACAGGATCAGAGCAGGATTCAGGAACACAGCTCAAGATCAGTCAGCAAAGCACAAGAGCCCAGACTCCCTTTAAATAGGCTGTCTGGCGCCAAAAGGAATTAGGCTCGTACGTGTGCATGCGTGCTCGCGCCTGTGCGCATGCGTGCCCGCAGTTGCGGGCTCTGGTGGGCATGCACGCGCCTGTGAGACATTCTATAGCAAAGGCTATGTGCTTGCGCATGTCTGTGTGCAAAACGTCTCACAGGAGTTCCCTGACACTATCTGCTGATCTCAATGGAAAAAACTTAAAGTGGAACGTCACCTGAAAAGGGAAAATCCACTCACCCCTCCATCATTGTTACCACTTCTGCCCACAACATCCTTTAATTTATTCTCCTCTGCCTGCAACCTTCTGGGATGTTTCCTCCCCTGCCCGCAACTGCCTTAGATGTTTCCTCCTCTGCCCGCAACCTTCTGGGATGTTTCCTTCTCTGCCCGCAACCTTCTGAGATGTTTCCTCCCCTGCACGCAACCTCCTTGGATCTTTCCTCCTCTGCCCGCAACCTTCTGGGATGTTTTCTCCTCTGCCCGCAACCTCCTTCGATATTTACTCCTCTGCCCACAACCTTCTGGGATGTTTCCTCCTCTGCTCGCAAACTTCTGGGATGTTTTCTTCTCTGCCCGCAACCTTCTGGAACACATCACATGTGGGACTATTGACAAAGTGCTGCGTGTTTAATGCATGTGCAGTGGGAAGCCAGCTGCCAGGTGCCAGGAAGTCACAGGAGGCTTCCCAAAAGCAAGATGGTAGTGCCAGGGACCTGAAGATTGGGGAAGAACGAGCCCAGATGATGACAGCGCTGGATCCCTGGGCTGGTAAGTGTCTATATTGAAAATCAGCAGCTACAGTATTTGTCCTCTATACTTAAGCCCAACAATTCGATGAAAGGCATTAGAGGGATTCTCCAATGAGTGAAGATTAGGTTAAAGCTACTTTACTATAGCTGTCTTGCTGCATTAACTTGGGGGGGGGGGGGGGGCACAATTTTGTTGTAGTATTGCAGTATTTGTAGATGCTGATTTTTAGAACTGACCTGAGCTCCTCTCTAACTCTCAGCAAGACCAGATCTTTTTTAATGGTACTCAAGTGTATTTAAAGTGTAAGTTCACCTTCAGCAATATTTTCCAAAAATCCCCCTATGCAGTTCCATATACCCTGAATACTATATACTGCACCAACACTCCTATTTCAAATGCTTCACCCTCTTCCATTAGACATGTAGCTTGTCAGGGGCCTACAAAAAAATATTGCTGGTCTCTTGATCTCCCTATGTCATGCCATTTGAACAACCAGAGTTATGGAGAGACCCCCACACAGCTGCATTTGAAAAAGAAGGAGAGCTAGTATGTTCTATTTCATAGGGGGCTTTTTGGAAAATGTTGCAGTTGGTGAACTTACACTTTGTCAGAAACCATGAATGAGACCGAGATAGAAGTACAGTTAAATCACACTTGTTTTATTAATAATAATAATAAAAAGTTAAACAGAGTAGGTGTAGTCAAATAAGCCAGAGTTCAGTATCGGGTAGTCGGCCAAGCCAATGTCAGAGAGGCAGAGATAAACGTAATAGTCCAACAAGCAGGATCAGGAGCCAGAAGGAACGCCAGCCAAGCAAGTCCACAACAGTAACGCAGGAGAAAGTCTCTGTGATGTTGACAAAGGCGAAGGCAGAGATGAAGTGAGCTGGAAGACTTTAGGCTGGGTTTACACTGGTGCAAAAAACACTCCGACATTGGGAGCTCATGTCGCATGACGTGTGAAAATTTATAGTAAAAAAATATACTAAAGCGCTACTATGTGTCAAATGGATGAACAAATGGTAACAGCTGCAACCATTCAAGGGAATCTATGACCCAAAAAATGCAATTATGTGGATGTAATGATGCGCTGAAACCAACCCTGTGCAATAACACAGTGTAAAATATAAATAAAATAAAAAATCCTTGTGAAAAAATGTTCCGTGCTGATATAATCAAATTCTGTGAAGAGATATTGCTAAATTGGCAATAACTATGATATTAGCATATGTGGCCGACAATACTAATATACAATAATGTGCAATACTAATAGGATAGCTGACACTGCCTATGTGATTAAAAGTCCTGTATATTGAGATAGATAGTGTCTGTATTGCTGGTAGGTACACTCACACACAAATCCTCCATCAAGAAACAATTGATAACCGTTCACAGTTTCTGGTGTGTAATATTAGGTAATTGTATCCATGTGCAAGATGAATGAAAAAGAAAGGAAAACGATCATTGTGCGGTGTTGTCCCCAATCCGCAGTATGCCAAACAAATGTGAATATGACAGCACTCACATGTAGCCAGGAATCAGAAGCGCATAGCAGCTCAGTGAAAAACGATCCCCTTTACTTGATTTTCTGATATTATCAGAACACCGCTGATAGCGCCACTCAGCTCCTCCCCCTGCGCATTACGTCAACGCCACGTGACTTATTCAATGATTTCATTTTATTTATATTTTACACTTGTGTTATTTCACTTAGGGTTGGTTTCAGTGCATCATTACATCCACATAAGTGTGAAAATCTATGTTTTCCTATGGGAGCCGTCTTAACTTGTCCGACACATGTCGGTCTGACTTTGAAAATGCTCCATGTACTACTTTGGTCCGATTTTTATTCTACTTCAGCCCATTGAATATCATTGAAGTCGGATCAAAGTTGGAACGCCGTCTTGCATGATCCATCTTTGGCATGCGACTTGTGCTCTGCTGATCTTGAGGGGGAACTTCACACCAAATAAAAAAAAAACAGCATGGGTTTCCCCTCCAAGAGCATACCAGGCCCTTTGGTCTGCTATGGATTTTAAGGGGAACCCCCTACGCCAAGAAAAAGGGGTTCCCCTCAAATTCAATACCAGACCCTTATTCAAGCATGCAGCTCGGCTGGTCAGAAAAGGGGGGGGACGAGCAAGCACCCCCCTCCTGAGCCGTACCAGGCAGCATGCCTTCAACATGGCCCCCCACCCCAAAGCACCCTGTCCCCATGATGAGGACAAGGGCCTCAAACCTGGCCGTTGGGTTGTCGGGGTCTGCGAGCGGGGGACTGGTCCCCCACCCTATGTGAATGAGTATGGGGTACATCGTTCCCACTCCTATTCATCTGGGGGGAAAAGGTGTCAATAAAAAAAACACACCACACAAGTTTTTAAAGTCATTTATTAGGCAGTTCCAGGGCTCTTTTACTAATGTTGGCCCGGTCTTCTCTGTCGTCTTCTTCCCTCTTATTTTCTTCCGATGTTGACACAACGCTCTCTCCCGCTGTAATGCCGATTGTGTGGTGTGCAACGATTTATTTAGGCAATGGGTGTAGTCACCGGGTGATGTCACCCGGTGACCCCGCCCCCCATGATGTCACAGTCCAATCGTGCCCTGGGACATAGAAGCTGATTGGCTTTTTTTTTATTGTAACCCTGCCGCTTCTAGGTTTCATCCGTGCTTAATTTATTATGTTTTGTTAAAAAAAAAAAACTAAAATTCTCTTTTTTATGGGAGTTTGTTCATTTGTGGGGAAGCCAAGTGGCAAAACTCTCATTCACATTCACCACTCTGTGCTCAGAGCAGACCCAGAAACCGAGCAACCAGTTCTTGGTCTTAGAGCCAGCGGGGGACAGCTGCAGCATTAGATTGATGCTGCAATGAGCATATAAGTATAGATTTTTTTTCCTTATGTTTCTTGCAGTTCTCCTATAAAGCAGCAGAGATTTTGACAGGTGTGACAGCATTAAGACTATACAATGCTTTTTGAAATCGACCCTTAAGGGCTCGCTAAGATAGACAGACAGGCGATGCTTTAGCAGGTTCGAAATTTCTTCAGAAAAAAACGAATTGACACGTTGCATTCAATGGCCTGCAGCACAGCCAAACACAACATTCAATTGAGTGGGACCATGTCACAACTACAACAATTGCGTACAATACACGCAAATGGGTCGCCATTTTAATGGGCAAAACAGCTGAGAACTGGTGAGAACGCAACATGTTATCTATTCCCCACCTGTCAAATACAATAATAGCCATACATGCCTTAAAAGTCATTATTTTTTAAACGTGGACTTTAGAAATGACAGTTGCAAACGTATCAGTTGCTATGGGAATTTATATATATATATATATATATATACAGGGCCGGACTTACCATTGGGCTTGACTGGGCTCAAGCCCATGGGCCCCACCCAATAGGGGCCCCTCTAAAAAAAAAAAAAAAAAATATTTTCTTTTTATTTTTTTTTATTTTTTTTTAGGGGTCCGGAGGTCCCCAGGGCCCCGGACAGCAACCCTTCCTTTTTTTATTTATTTTTAAAAAAAATATGTTTTTTATATATTTATAATATATATATATAATCATTATTATTATTATTATTAAAGGGCCCAGAGGTCTCCAGGGCCCCTGGATGGCAACCCCCCCTTTTTTTATAAAACAATTTACATTTTTTTTATATATATATATTTTTTTTTTATTAAAGGGCTCAGAGGTCCCCAGGGCCCCATGTGGCAACCCCCCCTTTTTTTTTTAGAAATGTTTATTTTTTTATTTTTGTTTATATTTTTTTATTTTTTATTAAAAGGCCCAGAGGTCCCCAGGGCCCCTGGATGGCAACCTCCCTTTTTTATGTATTTTTTATAAATGTTTATTTTTTTTATTTTTTTTAGGGGTCTGGAGGCCTCCAGGGCCCTGGACAGCAACCCTTTCTTTTTTTATAAAAATATGTTTTTTATATATTTATAATATATATATATATATTATCATTATTATTATTATTATTAAAGAGCCCATAGGTCTCCAGGGCCCCTGGATGGCAACCCCCCCTTTTTTTTATAAAACAATTTACATTTTTTTTATATATATATTTTTTTTATTAAAGGGCTCAGAGGTCCCCAGGGCCCCGTGTTACAACCCCCCCTTTTTTTTATAAATGTTTATTTTTTTATTTTTGTTTATATTTTTTTATTTTTTATTAAAAGGCCCAGAGGTCCCCAGGGCCCCCGGATGGCAACCTCCCTTTTTTATGTATTTTTTATAAATGTTTATTTTTTTTTTATTTTTTTTAGGGGTCTGGAGGCCCCCAGGGCCCCGGACAGCAACCCCCACTATTTTTACTTATTTTTTTATAAAAAAATATGTTTATATATATATTAGAGCTGCACGATTCTGGCCAAAATGAGAATCACAATTTTTTTGCCTAGAATGAAGATCACGATTCTCACGGCGTAAAATCTTTTACATTTATACAAAAAAAAAAAAAAATGGGCTAACTTTACTGCCTAGTTTTTTTTTTGTTTTTTTTTAATTCATTAAAGTATTTCCAAAAAAATGCATTTAAAAAGACTGCTGCGCAAATACAGTGCAACATAAAATATTGCAACAACCGCCATTTTATTCTCTAGGCCAGGGACTTTACTAAAAAATTATATAATCTTTGGGGGTTCTAAGTAATTTTCTAGCAAAAAAAAATAATGATTTTAACTTGAAAAGAGCTGTCAGAAAAAGGTTTGGTGTTTAAGTGGTTAAAAATTCCTAATTTACATACAGAAGAAGTTAATTCCTTTGAATACGAGATACAATGTTTAGACTTAACTTTCCACTGATAAAGAATGTTTCCAAAACTTGGCAGATTGCCCAGACTGACTTTTGGCTGAGAGCAGACAGGAAATTCTTTGCATACCAAAGTGCAGAGAGAAAATTATTTTCATGTGAAAGATTGTGAAACCCTGTATCAGGAATCGCAATGGGAAAAAGATCGACGATTCTTGACGATTAATCGTGCAGCTCTAATATATTTATTTATTATTATTATTATTATTAAAGGGCTCAGAGGTCTCCAGGGCCCCCGGATGGCAACCCCCCTATTTTCAACAACTTTAATGCGCCCCCCCCCCCGCTCAACAACTTTAATGCGCACCCCCGCTCAACAACTTCAATTCCCCCCCCCCCGCTCAACAACTATGATCCCCCCTCGCTCCAGGGGGCCCCGTCAACACTCAAGCCCAGGGGCCCCCACCACCCTAAGTCCTGCCCTGTGTATATATATATATATATATATATATATGTATATATATATATATATATATATATATATATATATATATATATATATATATAAATCACACTCTTTACATACTGTATTACACCCCTATCCAGGTGTATACTGTAGCTGTAAAAAAACAACAGGTGTGCTTATTGCTTTTCTAATTTGTAACTGGCACATTGATGCTGCAGTTCAGTGAAAGAACTGCAGATGGCACTGTGTCACTGCACAATGGCAGACTAAGTTATGGGACACTTTACATTTTATGCTTTGTGAGCTTTTAAAATTGGGCTAAAATGTATGTGCAGTTAACAGCTGGTAGATTATAAATTTCAAAAGGATATAAACATAAAATACCCTGGTTCTAAAAACATTTAACAAAATATTTTCCCCCTCCACCTTGGGGGAGATGTGTGCGTTGAAGGGTGTGTTACATTATGAACCATTTCCTTGAGAAGTATGATACATAAAGGTATATCACCATACTTTAGACCAGAAATTTTACTCTTGTGTATCACATGCTAAACTTAGAGTAATATGTAATTCAGTGAGACCTTTGCCTGAAGGATACTGCCCCCTAGAATGTAATATATTAATGATAATATGCCAGTTATAATATCTTGCTTGATACACTATTTCAGTAGTAATGCACACTAAAGATAATATACCAGTTAAAAATGGAGAATGGAGAATAATATGTCAGTGATAATTATCCAATAAGGTGTCTCAGGTCAATAAAATTGCCTGTTACATAAGGACGTTTCTTCGTGGCAGAAATAAGAAAAGACATGAGCCGTAACTTTCAGGTTGGCAGAGAAATAATGAGGTATAATATTTTTCTTTATTTGAATGTATATAGTAAACAAATATGAAAATTGTGGCATTTATTCTTACTCAACTGACACGGCCTACCAGCACACTGGCTCTAATTTTAACCCAGGCATTTATCTTGTGCAGCTGGCTGTCCTAGTCATTAGACGCCTATAGCTGCTGGTTTCCTTATTATTTTAATGGCCCCAATTCCAAGCCTGTAAAAAAAAAAAAAATACCAATCTTGGTTTGATTTAAGGCAGGGGTCTCAAACTCAAATTACCTGAGGGCCGCAAGACAAGTTTTCATATCCCATGGGGGGCCGCATGCAAACTTTCAAACTTCAAAAACAGTACTGGTGTCAGCGAACGTGTTATAAACCCCCAGCTCTGTGTCAGCGGACGCATTATTAACCCCCAGCACTGGTGTCAGCGGACACATTATAAACCCCCAGCTCTGTGTCAGCGGACGCATTATTAACCCCCAGCACTGGTGTCAGCGGACACATTATAAACCCCCAGCTCTGTGTCAGCGGACGCATTATTAACCCCCAGCACTGGTGTCAGCTGACACATTATTAACCCCTAGTATTGGTGTCAGCGGACACATTATTAACCCCCACCACTGGTGTCAGCAGACACATTATTAACCCCCCAGCACTGGTGTCAGCGGACACATTATTAAACCCTTGTATTGGTGTTAGCAAACGCATTATTAACCCTGACCACTGCACTGCACACTGCCGACAGACCACTACACTGCCGACAGACCACTACACTACACACTGACCACTCACCATCATGGCACAGCACATCAAGGCTCAGAGCCCAGCAAATTAGGGCACAGCACATCAGGGCACAGCACATCAGGGTACAGGGCACAGCACATCAGGGTACAGCACATCAAGGCACAGAGCCCAGCAAATAAGGGCACATGGCACAGCACATCAGGGTACAGGGCACAGCGCACATGAGGGCACAGCACACATCAGGGTACAGGGCACAGCACAACAGGGTACAGGGCACAGCACAACAGGGTACAGGGCACATCAGAGCACAGCACATAGGGGTACAGCACAACAGGCCACATCAGGGTACAGAGCACGGCACATCAGGACAGGACATATCAGGACAAGGCACATGGCACATCAGGGTACAGGACATGGCACATCAGGGTACAGGGCACATGAAACAGCACATCAGGGTACAAAGCCCAGCAAATCAGTGTACATGGCACACATCAGGGCACATGGGGCATATCAGGGCACATGAGAGCACATCAGGCACAGCACATCAGTACAGGGCACATGGCACATCAGGGTACAGGGCACATGTGTCCCTGATGTACATCAGGGACACATCAGGGTACATGAGGCACATCAGGGTACATAGGGCACATCAGGGTACCTGGGGCACATGGCATATCAGGGTACATGGGGTACATCAAGGCACAATCAGAGCACATCAGGCATACCTCCCAACTTTTCAACTTCAGAATGAGGGACAAATGAGCATACCTCCCAACGAAGTTGTTGAGCGGGGGGGGGGGGTCTGCGGATCTGAGTTGTTGAGCGGGGGAGGTCCCGCGGATCGGAGTTGTTGAGCGGGGGGGTTCGCAGATCAAAGTTGTTGAGCGGGAGGTGTCCACGGCTCGGAGTTGTTGATTTACCGCGAATCGCGGGGATTTATGGCGAATTGCGGGCCATTTATTACCGGTCTGCGGGCTGGTACTTTGAGACCCCTGATTTAAGGAATATCCTGCAGCCTCGGTGGTTCTTAGGGATAAAGGGCGCACAGCACTGAATATGTTATTAAGGAAGGACTCTCACTTAAATTTTTTTCATTGTTTTGTCCTCCAGGGGACAAAGTATATGTAGTACTTTGTCCCATGTTCCTGTCTCCTTTTTTAGCCTAGCTATGAGGTCGGAGAGGGCTTCCCCTCTTCCTGTGGTTGACAAAGTAGCTAGCAAGGAGGCAGCTGCTTGATAACTCATGGTTGTTTTGGCCTCAAACTCTTGACTCAGAAAAATCGGCAGCAGGAGAAATGCAGTGAGATGGGAGGCTTTCATGCATCACTTCTGCATTACTCTTGCCACTGCTTGTCTCATGTTAAAAAGCCAGGGGTAAGCACTGACTGTTAGAGCCCTTTCAGACTGCCAGCGCGGGGGCGTCGGTAGTAAAGCGCCACTAGCGGCGGCCATTTACTGTTGTTCTTGCGGCACTTTACGGGCGCTAGCGGATCGCTTTTAACCCCCACTAGCAGCCGAATAAAGGGTTAAAATCGCCCGCAAGGTGCCGCTGCCGAGGAACTTTGCAGGCGATTTGGCGGCGCTACCCATTGATTTCAATGTGCAGGGGCACTTTAGTAGCGGTGTATACACTGCTTCTAAAGCACCTCAAAGAAGCTGCTTGCAAGACTTTTTTTGATGTCCTGCCAGTGCAGCATGAAAGCATTCAGGCATTCACACAGGGATTGCAGATGAGGCTTTTTTTAGGTGCTGCCAGTGTGAAAGGGGTCTTAATGCAGCAATATCTTGTTAGTTACATATTCAGAAGACCATGGGGGGCTGGGGGAGGCTGTGTCCTCTCCGACCTCAAAGGTAAAAATGTAGGAACATGGGCAAGGTAATAAAAGTACTTACTTCCCTGGGAGACAGAACACCTGAAGTTCTTTTTTAAAGGCTACAGTGCCTGCCATAGGCTCAATATAAAAAAAATAAAGCACAGTGGGCTACAAAATGATTTGTGGTGGATGTGGCTCTGACCAGGTCCCTTCCATGAGGGTCCATTAGAGAAAACTGTAATTCATTTGCACTGAAGCATATTTTGAGCACTTATTGTAGCATTTCACATTTAGTGGACCGTAGTACTGCCAAATGCAACCGATTATATTGAATGGGGCCGTGTCTTATTCAACTGCCAAGTATGTGGGTGTGCAAGGAAGGTTATGAAGGGTCAGTGCATGCACCAAGGTAAATGAGATTTAGAGAGAAAGGAGTCACCGCTCCAGGTGGGATCACTAAATGGTTACAGGTGGTGCAGAATATCGAGGGTGCTGGCGGTACACTAAGCAAAATGAGGACAAAGAAAAATGGATAGCCGCACTCCAAAACCTGATGGGTGGTCTTTTATTCAATAGACAGCATGTACAAAAATAGGGTCACAGCAGTAGAAAACAAGGAGCAGCCGACGCGTTTCGCACAAGATCAGTGCTTATTCATGGCTAAAATAAAACTTGTACTTGAAGAATACATTGGATGCCATTGCTAGGAAACTGTTTAGGATTCAGGGTAAGACAAGATCTAGTCTGAGATTAAAGGGGTTGTAAAGGGAAAAAAAAATCCCTAAATAGCTTCCTTTACCTTAGTGCAGGCCTCCTTCACTTACCTCATCCTTCAATGCTCACTTCCTGTTCTTCTGTCTGTAACTCACCGTGCGAGGCTTTCTTCCTGGTGTGGAGAAAGCCCCTTAAGAGGGGAGGGGGCGAGCAGGCAAGTCAGGACACTCTCTACTTTGCAGATAGAGAAAGGAACTGTGTGTTAGTGGGCATCCTGACACTCCAGCTCACCCCATCCCCCCTCAAGAGGCTTTCTCCACACCAGGAAGAAAGCCTTGCATAACAGTGGGGAGTCACAGACAGAACAGGAAGTGAGCATTTCTCAGAAGAAATAAGGACATTTAAAAGCAAAATGGAAGGATGAGGTAAGTGAAGGAGGACTGCACTAAGGTAAAGGAAGCTATTTATGGAAAAACATTTTTCCCTTTACAACCCCTTTAAATGTTTGATCAAGGTGAGGGGTCAGCTAGTCAAGTAACTTCTTTTACACGCATATATATTTATATGTAACACCTCAATGCACTAATAATACTTAATTGCTTTCACATTACTGACAGCATGCACCATTGCAGATGTTCCCGAGCTATGGTTTACTGCGAATCTAAAGAGCAAGCAAATTGCTGAATAGGGAAACAGGCACAGGAAAAAGATGTCATTGGTATTAGCAAAGATTTTTCCTCAGTGGCCCAACTTTATTGCAGACTTCACCAGCCTCGGTTGATGGCCCACAAGTTTTCCTCTTCTCAAACAAAACCATGGTGACTTATGAACAAAACTTTGGGGAGGTGAGGGTATTTATAAAAAAGGTGGACAAGAATAAAACAGGAGTTGTTTCCCATAGTGGCCAGTGTGTTCTATAATTATGTAAAAATATATATTTTATATATGAAAAAAATTCTAATTGGGCATTCGAGACAACACCTACATGTCAGCTCCCATTTTATTTTGTCCATTTGTTTAAAAAATTCATCATCATTTGTACCTATATCTATATACAGTATGTTAACACTGAGTAGCAATGCTTAGCTTAGGAGAGAATCTGTGGAGAGGTTGCACTCACCACAGGGTTCAGTGAATCTAGTTCGAAATTCGCCAAATCCAAAGCTAAAGGTGAATCTTGGGGGAACACTTTTGACACTTTTTTGGGACCATTGACATCTATACAGCGATCAAAAGCTAAAAATAGCCACTGATTACTGTATGTTGCTGGCAGGGTAGGGGTTAACATTAGGGGGCGATTAAGGGGTTAAGTCTATTACCTAGGGAGTGTTTCTAACTGTGGGGGAAACATTTTTTTTTGGTAGTTTCAATATTTGTATTGACTTTTTTCATGATGAACAAACAAAAGATAATAATACAAAAAAAAGGGCGTCTGTTATACATTGACATTGTCAAGAAAATGATATAGATAACATTCTCATGTAACAACTCTGTAATAATCAGGAAAACAAAAAACAAATCAATTCTATGAAATGCTAGGCCTTAAGCAAAGTGTGTCACCCCTCCTCTCTGCCACCCCATATGGGAGAAAACTTTGATGGGGGCAGGATAACATCGCCCAGTCCCAGATTTTTTTCAATTTTTTTATTGGATATGTTTTATAGCAGAAAGTAAAAAATATTGTTTTTCTTTTCAAAATGTTTTTTTTTTTTTTGTTTACAGCGCAAAAAATAAATAAATGCAGAGGTGGTCAAATACCACCAAAAGAAAGCTCTATTTGTGGGAGGAAAAAGGGACATTTGTTTTAATTGGGTACAGTATCACATGAGCGTGCAATTGGCAGTTAAAGTAACACAGTGCCCTAATGCAAAAAAATCCCTGGTCATAAAGGGGAGGGGTAAATCTTCCAGAGGGCAAGTGGTTAAAGCGTAACTTCACAGCATCTGAGCAGCACAAACCAAAAACACTATTTATTTCATTTTCAATATTCAAAGCAAACTCCCCACCCATTCATGTCTCCATGCTTTATTTTGTTGAGAAATTACTTTGAAAAACACCCCCTAGCATTTCTGGCTTGAGTAAGGGCAAATGATTCATGTAGCACAGGGGTATGCAATTATCAGACCTCCAGTTGTTGCAAAACTACAAGTCCCATCATGCCTCTGCCTTTGGGTTGTCATGCTTGTAGCTGTCAGAGTCTTGCTATGCATAATGGGACTTGTAGTTCTGCAACAGCTGGAGGTCCACTAATTTCCTATCCCTGATGTAGAATTTACTTCCTGGAATCCATCTGCCCTTAGCTCTAGCATGCATGCTGGAGGGCGTGCTCAGCTGAGAAAACCCCACCTCCTCTCCTCTCCTCCTGAAGACTCATAGGATGCATCATTTGCCTTGGGCTGTAAACCAGGACTGAATAAATATATAAACAAAAATTATATAATTTCCTATCTATTTACTAATGCTAGCAGAATGAGGATTAAAAATAGTCCATGTTGATTGGGAGAGTGAAGTTCCACTTTAAATACATTGAAAAAATATTATGAAATGGACAGAATATATAACAGGCACAATTTCTTGATATTTTCTTTTTTTTTTCATATTTGGTGGCATTGTTGCTTTTTTTTTTACAAGGGGGAGTTTTATGACAGGACATATTAGATAGTTATAAGGCAGAACATGGAAGCAAGCATATTTTTGATGCTTCACAGTTTAAAACCCCCTTTGATGTCTTGTATATCTAGCACTGCAGGCAGAGAATTTTAAAGACTGTTTTTGGTTTGTTCCATAAAGAGCAGCACATGGACAAAAAGCCATTTTCACTATTCACTGTGTTCTTTAATGGTATTTAAGAACTATATTTTATGGAAGAAATATTTTCTTTGCATAAAGAAATGCACAGACGGTCTCGGAGCACAGCACATCCATGGAAATTATTACAGCGCAACCGCATTTTTAAAATAACAAAAAAAAAGGAACATCAAGAGGAGCAGCGAATGTGCCAGCAAAACCAGAGAATAAACATTCAGTCCCCAGTATTAATCTGCGCAGTGTGTCCATGCTCCACTTGCTTGTCAATTCTAATCAGACATCCAGATTCTATGGTGCTATTCTTATCAGTTTTGTTCAGCGTTCCACTTATCACCTTCCTTCCATTGTGTTAATATTTATGGAAGCTGCTATTCTTGAAAAAGCAATAATGCCAACAATTAAGCTGCATTTGACCCCTAAATACATTTGACTCCTCGATTCGGTGTTCGACGTTTACAGTTTTAAAAAGTCTGAAGATTTTAAAGACAGAGGCTTTTTTCCTCACTTTTTTAATTAAAACAATTAATTTGAAACAGTTAAAATGATGATAATCCCGTGGGCCAAAAGAGACAATCCAAGCTAATTAAAACCATTATTAAAATAATCACATCTTCTTAGGCAGTGCGTGATTGACAAGTATTTAGGGAACAAATGAAGCAGAGGCTTTGATTGGCTGCAATTTGGAATAACAACATTAAAATGGTCAATTACAAGTCAATACTAAATGAAGATTGCAGTATTTGTGTGGTCATCTTCAGGGCCAGTGCTAGGCAATTTGGCGCCCTAGGCAAGACCAGCTATGTGCGCCCCTCCCCCCCAAAAAAAAAAAAAAAACAGAATGTCCCTCCTTGGTGTCACTGAAATAAAAAAGTCCCTTCATTTGTGGTTTCACTGGAAGAATGAACGTCCTTCTGTCTGTGTTGTCAAGAGAAAAATTGTCCCTGCGTCCATCATATGTTTTGTTCACCAGTAAATTTAATGGAGTGGGGTGGTAGAAAGCTGGCAGGGGGGATGAAGATTACAGGGGTGGGTGGTAGGAAGATGACAGGAAGGATGGAGATGACAGGGGTGGGTGGTAGGAAGATGACGGGGAGGATGGAGATGACAGGGGTGGGTGGTAGGGAGGTGACAGGGAGGATGGAAGGCGACAGGGAGGAAGGAGATGACAGGGGTGGGTGGTAGGGAGGTGACAGGGAGGATGGACAGGGGAGGATGGAGATGACAGGGGTGTGGTGGTGGAGGATGGAAGACAGGGAGGAAGGAGATGACAGGTGGAGGATGGAGATGACAGGGGTGTGTGGTAGGGGTGGGGGTGGATGACAGGGGTGGGAGGATGGAGATGACAGGGGTGGGGGTGGTGACAGGGAGGTGACAGGGGTGGATGGTAGGGAGGTGAGAGGGAGGATGGAGATGACAGGGGTGGGTGGAGATGACAGGGGAGGATGGAGATGACAGGGGTGGGTGGTAGGGAGGTGACAGGGAGGATGAGAGGGGTGGGGGAGGAGGTGGAGATGACATGACAGGGGTGTGTGGTAGGGTGGAGGTGGTGACAGGAGGGAGATGACAGGGGTGGGTGGTAGGGAGGACAGAGGATGGAGATGACAGGGGTGGGTGGTAGGAAGATGACAGGGAGGATGGAGATGACAGGGGTGGGTGGTAGGGAAGGGAGGTGACATGGAGGATAGAGGTGAAAGGGGTGGGTGGTAGGGAGGTAACAGGGAGGATGGAAATGACAGGGGGTGATAAAATGTATGACAGGCTTTAGAGGTAGGGTGGTGGGATGCCAGGAACAGGGGGGTGACGAGGAGCATGATGATGACAGGGGACAGGAGGTCTGTGTGTGAGGTCAGGTCAGCAGGGATGTTCGGAGCAACCTCGATCACGCAGTGACGTCACATGATGCTGTCAGTGTCAGGCAGCGGACTGTCATTCACAGTACCTCTCCGATGATCGCTGGCTGCTCTGGCAGGTCTTCCAGACTTCCACACTACGGCCATCCATCCAGGAGAGGAGGTCAACGAGCTGCTCAGCGGCGGTGGCAGTCATTTATTGACATATAACACTCACTTTTTTACCCTGAAAGTAGAGGGTAAACTGTGCCTGCGTGTTATACACAGGGGGCTGTGGAAAGTTTTTTTCCTGAAATTTCCCTCTTAAAGTTATGGTGCGTGTTATACGCCTGTGCGTGTTATACGCCTGTGCGTGTTATACGCCTGTGCGTATTATACGCCGATAAATACGGTAAAAATGGCACCGTTTTGCATTAAAAAGTCCTTGGACGTGAACGTGTCCCATAGGAAAACATGTACAGTAAATGAACCTTAGTTTGTTTCTGCAAAAAACAGATGTGTGACCCCGGCCTGAGATGTTTAGTAACATAATGGGGTTAAAAAAAAGAAATAAGTACAAAGAGAGCAAATAATCGCTACTGTAAGGGGTTCATTTTTTTAACTGTGGGACAGTGAAATGAATATTTACAGTAGCGATTTGTTTTTTTCTACTATAAAGGGCAGGGAAAGCTGCCGGTGAAGCCCAGGAAAAGCGATGCCCATCATAGATGGGGTAAGTGCTTAAGACCCGACCGGGAGGGGGGTTGTACAGTTTACCACCACCCCCCCCCCAAAAAAAATGACCACTGGCCGCCACTGATCATGTGCAGTATATAAGTTGGGAACAGTGACTTGGCAATTGGAACAGCAATGTAGCAGTCACTACAGGGTACACGGTTCTCAGGTGGCTTTGCATAAACGATTTCTAGTTGTTTACTATACGCTTTAAGGAGAACCAGCCACACTTTTAATTAGTGTAGCCTAACCTTTCAGGTATTACTTTAATTGGTTATTCACTTGTATATTCTTCTGGTCAGAGCGAAAAACGCAAGGCTGTCTGTCTCCAGCTTATGATCCGTGCCGATATAAGATACAAAACATTTGTCATATAACACAAGTGCCCTCAGGATTTCTTGTAAAAACTAAAGCCAGCCATAGAGGGTTAGAATCTTAATCTGTTTAGCAGGGACTGGCCGATATTTGAACCATCTATCGGCAGGCTGATTGTACCCAAGTCGATCCATCAATCCACTTGGGTACAACCACCATGCTGGATTTTCGGCATGCGATCAACGCCAGTAGCTCTAATCACAATAGCCCTGTGGGAGGGATTACTCCTTTAACACTGACTGTTTTAATGGGGGAATCTAGAGATTTTGTTTCCTGCAACTGTAATCACATTATTTACGGCCGACTTAATGGATATGTTAATTACCAGTTTTTCTCTTCACAGTATCGTGATTTTATTGTCAGTTTTGAGCCCAGAATTCAGGCAGCAGGAATCCAGTCAGCTGTCCCCATGGGGTACAAAGGTAGTTTCAGCACTGCAGTCAAATATAAGAAAAATCCACAAAATGTTTGTTGTGTTCCTATTCATACAGCATACCTAAAGTCTATACAGTGGAACCCTGGATTGCAAGCATAATCCGTACCAGGAGAATGCTTGTAATCCAAAGTACTCGCATATCAAAGCGAGTTTCCCCATTGAAGTCAATGGAAACGGAAATAATTTGTTCCGCATTGACTTTAATGGCATGCAATACTGCATGCGGCCAGAGGCGGGGGGGGCAGGAGAGCCTCGGAAACGGCCGGAAAGGCCCTGAGCACACCTCGGCAAACCTCTGAAAGACTCAGTTCCCGAGGTTTGCCAAGGTCAGCCGAGCTGTCCTCAGGCCTTTCTGAACAGCGCCGATCGGCTCCACCGCCTCCCACTTCAGACCAAACGTGGTACTGCACACCTCTTTAGCCTGAATCCTGCTTGTTTTGCGAGACAACACTCGCAAACCAAATTAGGATATTTTAAAATACAGTGCTCATATTGCGAAGCGCTCGTTAACCGCGTTACTCACAATCCGAGGTTCCATTGCACAGTATTTATATATATATATATATATATATATATATATATCTTAACATTCATATATGTGAATGTTACAAATATAAAGTCAGTGTTTGGCTGCAAAAGTGAAAATGCACTTGACACTGAGCTGACACTTCTACTCTGACTGCGTAGTGTTTGACACAGAAAACAAACTATAGACTTTAGGTTGCTTGCTTTATTCTTCAGCCAGGCAAGATCCTAATTTAACCGCACTTCACACACACCGGAGTTATTCATGCAAATCTAAAAATGTGTGCTATAGACAGTTTAGCATACTGCTAACCAAAAAAAATTTACATCCCTGTTTTTTAATGAATTAATTAACATCATTCCTGACTGTGAATAACGTATATAACATTAAAATAGACAACAGAGTTAATACTAATTGCACTAACTAAACAAATAACATATCAAACCTAAAGGCAAACCTATCATTTGTCAATTAAGATAGAATAAAAAAAAAGAATAGCTTTCTTCTCTCTACCCCCAGCAACATACATGAAATGAAATCTCAGGTCCAGTTCACACTACAGAAACACAGTCTGGATGCGTTCCAGATGTTTTTCTGCATGCACGTTTTTGACACTTTTTTTATGCAGTCCAGTGCATTTTTTTTACCCTCTTTATTTCTTAACCTTAAGACTCCTTTCACACTGGGGCGGTGCAGGCATTAGAGGTAAAACATGGCTAATTTTAGCGGCACTTTACCGATGTAACAGCATCGCTTTTCAGCCCCTAGTGGGGCGCTTCTAACCACCGCAAGCGGTCGAAGAAAGAGTTAAAAGCGCCTGTGTTTCAGCGCTTTGCAGATGCTTCAGCACCGCTCCCCATTCATTTCAATGGGCAGGGCGTTTTGGGAGTGGTGTATACACCGCTTCTCCACCGCCCCAAAGATGCTGCTTGCAGGACTTTTTTTTCTGTCCTGCAAGCGCACAGCCCCAGTGTGAAAGCACACTGGGGTGGCTTGAGAGGCGCTTTACAGGCACTATTGTTAGTGCTAAAACGCCTAAAAAGCGCCACAGGGTGAAAGGGATCTAAATAAGAACATGTGTGTACCAGTGCGTTTAGGTGTGTTCCAGTGCATTTTAATAAGTTTTTGATGCATTTTACAGTAGTCCAGAACAGTCACAGGAAAAAAGCAGCATGTTTTACTTTTGTTTCTGGAACTGGAATGCGCTGGAACTGCAAGCACTGATGTGAACTATGCCATTGAAAACCATATAACCTACTTTCCATGAGTTTTTGATGCATCAAAAAACGCACTGGACTGCATATGTCATGAACTATGAGGCTTAAGAGGTGACTGCAGAGATCTGTGAGAGAAGAGTGCAGAGATGAGCTATAGATGTGGGTGCAGAAGTGTCGCAAACCCCTGACCCCAGCCCTGTGAATTATGCAGTCCTGTGCCCAGCGCTCTGTGTATTATGTATTCCCGTGTCCAGTGCTCTGTGCACTTTGTATTCCTGTCCTGTATTATGTATTCCTGTGTGTGCCCAGCCCTCTGTGTATAATGTATTTCTGTGCCCAGCACTCTGTGTATTATGTATTACTGTGCCTAACGCTCTGTGTATTATGCAGTCCTGTGCCCAGCGCCCTGTGTAATATGCAGCCCTATAACCAGCACTCTGTGTGTTATGCACTCCTGGTTTTATTTAACAATGCCCCTTTAAGACCTTCCCACTGTGAAATTTGGTCACACCCACCCCATGAGATGGCATGCTCCTTCTTGAAAAGGGGGGGGGGGGTGGGAAGTTCCTGCACCTATTCTCTGAGAAGAAAACCCCTGGGCCCAGCCATCCAAAAAGAACAGGCCATGCACAGAAAGCAATGGGCTGACGGGGAGAGATCCCCCTGGCCTGACTATACCTGAATTCCGCACCCACTGTCTGGCCGCCTCCGGATGGCGGGATTGATAACAGGCACTGGGTGGGTAGTCCTAATAGAAGCCTGGCATTTTGCTTCCATAGTGTTGTATTAGCCCTGTGTCGATGCATCTTTCCACCTCAGGGTGCATTGCAACACAAGGCCCTTAAGGCCCTCCAAAATCCTTAGCACCAGGCTCATAATGCTATTAATCCAGCCCTGTACACACAGTCATATCATCTGAATTATTGTGAATGCCCCCACAACCATGCAACAATTGTTGAATCACATGTTGATAAACTTGAAGGGTAAGCTCACCTTTGTACACTTTTATTTTTTCTAAATTCCAGCTCCCATATGCACCAATATAGCATTCATGTACTTTTTTTGCAAAAATATCAAAGCTTTCCATAATATCTACAATCAACTACTATTCCTGTCCTAATCCACGTTTCCAGACGTTTCCATTAGTAATGTCTTCTTCCTGATCAGATTATAGGTTATGACACAGGAAGGAGTTAACCAGCTGACCTCATTAGTACACACCCTGCATCATCCACCCTCCCATTCCCAGGTGCACATTTTTTAAATTAAATGCAATCAGTGATCACCCTTCTCACTAAATACACAATCAGATTGTATAGTGTATGGCCATCTTTATACAAGTACATCGGAGGGAGTGGACAGAAACACTCAGCTGTCAAGCTCGTTCACAACTCTGCATAGCGGGAAATGTGTTTTTTTGGGAGGGGTTTTCGCCGGAGGAGGCATTGTGGAACATTTTCACTCATCACACATAGGGCAGCCGATCCACCTGAATGGGCTGCCCTACACACAGCAATCGCCCCAAAGAAGCTTCAGAACTATTTTTAGCGTGGAGCTTGGTGCATTTTTTCACTGCGATTTTTGGTGGAGTACATTTCCGAAATGCAAGGAAACGCGCAGATGTGAGTGGAGCCTCGTTGTTCTTGTGTTATTGCACCAATTTCACTTTCAGGCCCCATTTACATTTTGTGGCTCGTTTTTCCTGTGACACACATAGGGCAGCCTGTTGATTTCAATTGACTGCACTACATGTGGTTAATGGGACATTTTGGCATTTTGTGGGTTGTGTGTTTTTTACTGTGCGTTTTGCAGCATTTGCCCCTTGTTTTTTTACATGTGTGTTTGCTTCTGTGTTTGGTGTGTCGTTAACAATTAAAGGCACTGAAAGCGCAACTAGCACCAACCATATATGCGGCCTCAGCTTTAAGGGGTTATACCGGGATTATGCCAGCAACTGCAGGCACCATCCTGGTACCGTTTTTTAGAGTGGGCCCTTCAGGGATAACAACTGATGTGTCAACATCGAAGAAAAGAAGAAGGCAGAAGGCGACAGAAGCCCGGGGGGCACCGCTCGTAAAAGAGCTGAAGAGCAAACCGGGGGCCCCCCGGCAGAAGAGAACCAGGCGGCAGGACCGTCTTACTGAGCGGGCACACCTGGGCACAGCCCGGGGGCCCCACGTTAGCCTGGGGCCCAATCAAGACCAGACGTTTCAAGCAGCGCCTGACTCTCTCCCTCCGCGCGGCTTTGACTCTCAGGTGTTTCCTGTAATCCGCCGCTCTCTGCGCTGATACGATGCAGACATCGGAAGGTGGCCAGTGAGGAGCAGCAGGGCCGTCTTACAGAGCGGGCACCCCCCCCCCCCCCGCTCCCAGAACTTGGATTCCTCCACGGTCCTCCTCTCCAGGAACCATGCGCCGCGCGACCCGGGCCAGCGGCTGGGTGGGAACCCGGTAAAAAGGAACATGGGGAGGCTGCCAAGGACTCAGGAGCAGAGCAGCGAGCACACCCCCCCTGGATCTAGAGGGAGACTCGGAGCCGCCACTGCTGGCCATCAGGTACCTAGGCTGTAGATACATGCCAGCACACTGAGGTGAGCAGAGGAGGGACTGTGCTATGTGGTCTGTCTCAGACCCCCCTCCTCTGCCTCTCACACCCCCATCCCGAGCCTCCTCTGCCTCTCAGACCCCCCTCCTCTGCCTCTCACACCCCCATCCCGAGCCTCCTCTGCCTCCCAGACCCCCCTTCTCTGCCTCTCAGACCCCCCTCCTGAGCCTCCTTTGCCTCTCAGACCCCCCTCCTGAGCTGCCTCCTCTGCCTCTTAGACCCCCATCCTAAACCTCCTCTGCCTCTCAGACCCCATCCCGAGCCTCCTCTGCCTCCCAGACCCCCCTTCTCTGCCTCTCAGACCCCCCTCCTGGGCCTCCTCTACCTCTAAGACCCCCCTCCTGAGCTGCCTCCTCTGCCTCTCAGACCCCCCTCCTGAGCTGCCTCCTCTGCCTCTCAGACCCCCATCCTAAGCCTCCTCTGCCTCCCAGACCCCCTTCTCTGCCTCTCAGACCCCCCCCCCTCCTCTGCCTCTCAGACCCCCCCTCCTCTGCCTCTCAGACCCCCCTCTTCTGCCTCTCAGACCCCCATCCCGAGCCTCCTTTGCCTCCCAGACCCCCCTTCTCTGCCTCTCAGACCCCCCTTCTCTGCCTCTCAGACCCCCCTTCTCTGCCTCTCAGACCCCCATCCCGAGTCTCCTCTGCCTCCCAGACCCCCTTCTCTGCCTCTCAGACCCCCCTCCTGAGCCTCCTCTGCCTCTAAGACCCCCCTCCTGAGCTGCCTCCTCTGCCTCTCAGACCCCCCTCCTGAGCTGCCTCCTCTGCCTCTTAGACCCCCATCCTGAGCCTCCTCTGCCTCCCAGACCCCCCTCCTCAGCCTCTCAGACCCCCCTCCTCTGCCTCTCAGACCCCCCTCCTCTGCCTCTCAGACCCCCCCTCCTCTGCCTCTCAGATCCCCCCCTCCTCTGCCTCTCAGATCCCCCCCTCCTCTGCCTCTCAGACCCCCCCTCCTCTGCCTCTCAGACCCCCCTCCTCTGCCTCTCAAACTCCCTCCTCTGCCTCTCAGGCCCCTATCCCGAGCCTCCTCTGCCTCTCAGACCCCCATCCCGAGCCTCCTCTGCCTCCCAGACCCCCCTTCTCTGCCTCTCAGACCCCCCTCCTGAGCTGCCTCCTCTGCCTCTCAGATCCCCCTCCTGAGCTGCCTCCTCTGCCTCTCAGACCCCCATCCTGAGCTGCCTCCTCTGCCTCTCAGACCCCCATCCCGAGCCTCCTCTGCCTCCCAGACCCCCCTTCTCTGCCTCTCAGACCCCCCTCCTGAGCTTCCTCTGCCTCTCAGACCCCCCTCCTGAGCTGCCTCCTCTGCCTCCTAGACCCCCATCCTGAGCCTCCTCTGCCTCTCAGACCCCCATCCCGAGCCTCCTCTGCCTCCCAGACCCCCCTTCTCTGCCTCTCAGACCCCCCTCCTGAGCCTCCTCTACCTCTAAGACCCCCCTCCTGAGCTGCCTCCTCTGCCTCTCAGACCCCCCTCCTGAGCTGCCTCCTCTGCCTCTCAGACCCCCCTCCTGAGCTGCCTCCTCTGACTCTTAGACCCCCATCCCGAGCCTCCTCTGCCTCCCAGACCCCCCTCCTCTGCCTCTCAGACCCCCCTCCTCTGCCTCTCAGACCCCCATCCCGAGCCTCCTTTGCCTCCCAGACCCCCCTTCTCTGCCTCCCAGACCTCCCTTCTCTGCCTCCCAGACCCCCCTTCTCTGCCTCTCAGACCCCCCTCCTCTGCCTTTCAGACCCCCATCCCGAGCCTCCTCTGCATCTCAGACCCCCATCCCGAATCTCCTCTGCCTCCCAGACCCCCCTTCTCTGCCTCTCAGACCCCCCTCCTGAGCCTCCTCTGCCTCTAAGACCCCCCTTCTGAGCTGCCTCCTCTGCCTCTCAGACCCCCCTCCTGAGCTGCCTCTTAGACCCCCATCCTGAGCCTCCTCTGCCTCTTAGACCCCCCTCCTGAGGCTCCTCTGCCTCTCAGACCCCCATCCTGAGCCTCCTCTGCCTCTCAGACCCCCCCATCCTGAGCCTCCTCTGCCTCTCAGACCCCCCCATCCTGAGCCTCCTCTGCCTCTCAGACCCCCCCCATCCTGAGCCTCCTCTGCCTCTCAGACCCCCCCATCCTGAGCCTCCTCTGCCTCTCAGACCCCCCATCCTGAGCCTCCTCTGCTTCTCAGACCCCCCTCCTGAGCCTCCTCTGCTTCTCAGACCCCCCTCCTGAGCCTCCTCTGCTTCTCAGACCCCCCCTCCTGAGCCTCCTCTGCTTCTCAGACCCCCCACCTGAGCCTCCTCTGCTTCTCAGACCCCCCTCCTGAGCCTCCTCTGCTTCTCAGACCCCCCTCCTGAGCCTCCTCTGCCTCTCACCCCCCCTTCCTGAGCCTCCTCTGCCTCTCAGACCCCCCTCCTAAACTGCCTCTCAGACCCCCCTCCTAAACTGCCTCTCAGACCCCCCTCCTAAACTGCCTCTCAGACCCCTCTTCTCAGACCCCCCTCCTCTGCCTCGGACACCCCCCTCCTCTGCCTCTGACACCCCCCTCCTCTGCCTCTCTGACACCCCCCTCCTCTGCCTCTCTGACACCCCCCTCCTCTGCCTCTCTGACACCCTCCCCCCCTCTGCCGCCTCTCTGACACCCCCCTCCTCTGCCTCTCTGACAGGGGATGGATGGAAAGTGACACACTGAATCTGGTGGCAGGGGACGGGTGCCAATTGATACGCTAAATCTGAAGACAGGTGACGATGGCAAGTGACATGCTGTAAAGTAGGTGCGTAAATTGGGGCTTGTAGGGGCCCCATAGCATTACTTTGCCCAGGGGCCCATGATGCCATTAAGATGGCCCTGCCAGGCGGCAGTGAAGAACGGGACCCCCCCCGCAGAAAACGTTGAAGAAGCCCGGGGGCCCCCGCTCGTAAAAGAGCTAAAGAAGAAATCGGGCCCCCCTGGCAGAAGACAACGGAGAAGATGCCGAAGAAGCCCGGGGCCCCTACTCATTAAAGAGCTTAAAAGAAGAAAGCGCCCCCCCCCCCCCCCGGCAGAACGCCCCCAGGAGCTGACTAATAAATTACTTTAAAAACCTTTTTAGTGTATTTTTTATTTTTTTTATTTCCGCCAGGTGAATACTCATTCACCTAGTGTGAGGGGCTGACCCCACCCTCTTTCCTGACTGGCCGGGCTGCGTGCTCGGATACGGGTCGTGTATGGATTTTGGGCGTACGGGGGTTCCCCTTAAAATCCATAGCAGACCCAAGGGCCTGGTATGCTCTTGGAGGGGGAACCCATGCCGTTTTTTTATTTGAAATTTGGCGTGGAGTTCCCCCTCAAGATTCATACCAGACACAGTGCTTGGTATTGGCAGGGATCCAAGTCAGATTCCGTTTCAATATCGTGCCGCAGCTAAAGGCAACCACAGCTAATCGCACTATACAAATGCAGCTGACCGCTGTGCCTGGAGTCTTGAATTCAAGCAAAACATAAACATGCTTTTAACTGCGGCAGAACAGCCGTCCGTGTGAAAGGGGCCTGAAGTGGTAACGGATATACCAAACATAAGTCAATTGTAACACAAGAGAACTCTGTGGCTGACAAATGTTTCTATGACCACAGAGTCTATTCATAGTTCAATTTTCTGAAAACCTTTTCTCCATTCACATGAAGCAGAATATGCTCCATATAATTAGATGTCTGTAGCATCCTCTAGTGTGCTAGGGAGTAGGTAAATGTCCAGGCTTGGCCAAGTCTCGGTGTGTTTTTGATCTGAGAAAGGAGTGACTGAGAGTAGAGCTAGGTGACTCACAGGTAGCATCACTAGGACCTCCCACTTCTTTCCAGAATATTCTGGTGTTTTCTGGAAAGAGAGGTGGAGAGGTGTTCTAAGGAGCCTGTTCTGGATTGGCAGGGGGCATGCCTCCTTAAATACCCTGGAGCAACCCTGCTGGGGAGGAGTTTATCGGGTGGAAGATGGAGAGTTAGGCTGTCGGGGCCTTTGAGGGAGCTCCCCAGTCTGGGGGGGGGGGGGTTTGGGCCTGGACTGAGGTGCGGATGGGACCCTCTTACAACCCACAGAGCTGTCCTGACCAGGAGACACAGGAGGAGCAAGAGAAAACAGTGTGAGAACACAACACTGCCGTGCAAGTCTCCAGGAGTTCCACAGGGGCAGCCAAGAGGGCTAGTGAGTGTTCATACACTCGGGAGAGGAATGGGAGCCATGACTGTGCTTACAGTGCTATCTGGTCGAGGAAGTGCAACCAAGTGCAAGGACTGTTTCATGTCTATGAATGCTTGAAATTGTGTGCCTGGCTGGGCAGGGTGAGAGATGGACCACAACACTCAGCAGAGCCTACGGGGGTACAGCTACATGTCTTTTTCTGATCACTGCTCACTTACAATATCAACATTATACACACAGTCCTCCTTTGCCTCAATAATAATTTTCCTTTAAATCAGCAAGCTTTTGTTCTGCATGTCAAACTATAAGAAAATCTACGTTTTGGCTGTGCAATGTGCTATACATCTGCGTTCTTGTGAATCTCTAATTTAAATTCTTGTATTTATTGATCATACTAAAATCTAGAATGATTTAACGGGAGCCAATCCTAGTTATCAAAGCCAGATTTTTACTTGACAAGGCTCAAGTCAGACTCTTCAAATGTACCATTACATATAAATGGGGCATATTCATGGAACATTGTACCATCCTGTCCACAGAAAAAGAAATATAAGGGTGAATTTTGGTGAATATTGGGGTTCAAATGTAGCCAGACAGGAAGGAGAGGGGTACCAGTGGAAGGCCCATGTTTCTTTCCAATGCTCCTCTAATATTAATTCACCAAATTCCTCTTTCCAATGGAGCATGTAATGTGTTTTTAGGTTAGGATTTAGAGGAACGGATAGAGATCTGTATAAAAGAGAGAATGCCTAGAATTGGAGTTGAAACTAATTTTATTTTTAAAGCATAAGTAGAGTAGTCTATTTTACTAGAAAGGAAATAATGTGTTTTAATTTGAGATATGGTTAGAGCCCATGGTTAGGACCTGCATGAGTCTCCTGGGAATATTTAAAGGTTTTAATGGCCTCAAAACTAAGCAAGGAGCAACCTGAAACCCTGTGTTAGGTCACCAAGAGTATCTGGTTTGGAAGTCCTTTTCTGGGGGAAATAAAGAACATTTCCTAAGTCCAACAGTGGTTTATGGGGTAGGATTAGGCCTCCCAAACATTTTATTGAATCTGAGACTTTAAGGAAGTAGCTGAGAAGAAGTGACAATGAAGAGTATATCATCTGCAATCAATGATATTTTATTATCCACTCCTGCTAATTCCAAACCTTTGATATCAGGCCTCTGCTATATATACCGTATATACTCGCGTATAAGCCAACCTGAATATAAGCCAAGGCACCTAATTTTACCACAAAAAAATGGGAAAACCTATTGACTCGAGTATAAGCCTAGTGTGTCCATCTGCATGCCTCACTGTGCCTCACTTTGCCTCCCTGTGTCCATGCTCATGCCTCACTGTGTCCATGCCTCACTGTGCCCATGCCTCACTGTGCCCATGCCTCACTGTGTCCATGACTAGACTGATGTTTAACATGGGAGTCTATGGAAGCAGTGCCCGGCTTTGACAAATCGGTGCTCCCCAGCCGTAGGTCCCCTAGACAGCAAACTTTGCACACTTGTAGAGGAGAAATAGGGCTACATGTGGACCTACGACCGGCCGGTACCAGGCCCCCAAATTCCAGGAGATCAGGCGCAAAAAGGTGATTCGAGTATAAGCCAGGGGGGGCATTTTCCGTACAAGAAAATGTGCTGAAAAACTCGGCTTATACTCGCGTATATACAGTATTGGGCCAAAAGCACTAATAATGATAAAAACAAAGTAAGAAGCAGAGGACAACCTTGCTTGACTTCCTTGTAATAGTAAACGAGGGAGAGTAAAACCTGCTCTACTGGAAAGAGGACATTGGGGTTGATTAGTGCCGAGATCCAATTAAAGAAAGTATCGCTATATACATTTTAATGCAAAAAAAAACATGCACTTCTAGAATATAGTGTCAAATTTTTCCCCACTCTTTATTTAGAAAGTGGGTGTCCCATAAAAGCAAGTGAAGGGAAATATTCTTTATAGGTAAAAAGACCACAGTTGAAACATGACAGTTTGAAAAAAAATGTTGCAAGAAAATCATTGTGTTTTTTGTTTTTTTTGGAATTGCTAATCTTATAATTTTACAGTGAATTGTGGCTCATTCTAAATTTGTGTAACAGAAATTTGTTGACCATTTTTTACAACCAGCGTTAACGGAAACTCCATCCTTTTTAAGGGATTCAACACAGATTATTAAAGAGATTGCCAATATAAAAGTGGAGCAGAATGTCTTATTAGTAACAGCTGACGTCTCCTCTTTATATACCATAATTCCCCATGAGTTGGGATACAAGGCAGCAAAATTCTTTTTAAAAAAAGATCAATCCCTAAAACCTTCTATTCTGGCTTTTGTTATGAAACTTTTGGTTTTTGCCATGGAACACAATTACTTTTATTACAGTGGACAGTTCTACCTACAGTGCACCGGAGTAGCCATGGGGGCCAAATTTGCCCCCAGTCTGGCTGGACTATTCATGGTCCTATGGGAAAATGATTGTCTGTTCTCACTGGAAGATCCACGCCTCCTTTTTTGGGGTCGTTATATCTACGACGCCTTCTTTTTGTGGAATGGTGACATACCCTCACTAAAACAATTCGGCTGAATGACAATGACTGGGGCATTCAGTTTACTTATGAATACAGTCCCCTTTCAGTTAATTTTTTGGACTTAGTCATCTACAGAGAACAGGATTCGCTTTTAACCAAAGCTTTTTTTAAGAACACGGATCGTAATGGCTACATCCCTAGGGATAGTGGCCATCACCCGAATTGGCTTAAGGCCATACCCAAGGGTCAATTTCAGAGGATCCGGAGAAACTGTTCAAAGATAGGTGACTATGAAACTCAAGTACAAGTCCTTAAAAAGCGTTTTGTGGAAAAAGGTTATACCACCTCCACTTTGGAAGAGGACATTAAAACAATAGGTTCTTTGGATAGAAATGCACTTCTGGCCCCGAAAGTTAAAAACACCGAGGGGAATCAGAGCAATTATGATTTTTCCTTCCTGACCACCTTTTCTTCCCAGCATTGGTGGGTTAGGAGGAATTTTGAAAAACATTGGTCAGTACTTAAATCTGATAGAATAATGGGATCCCAACTTCCAGATCGTCCAAAAGTTCTGTATAGACGAAATAAGAACTTTTGAAGGACCTTGTGGCCCCAAGTATGTTAGATCCACCCCCCAGGATTCGCATGTTTGAGAACCTTAAAGGTTTCTTCCCATGCAGAAGGTGTAAAGTGTGTTGTGCAGGTAGCAAAACTCTCAAGACCTCCGTTTTTTCATCTCACACCACATCACAAATCTATTCCATTTCTGATTTCATTACATGTGACACAGTGGGAGTCATCTACCTATTGAGGTGCCCATGTGGCCTTCAATATATTGGCAGGACCACCCGGACCCTCAAGGTTAGAATTGGAGAACATCTCTCCCGCATACGCGGTGGTTTCACCAAACACAGCGTATGACTGCATTTTTCCCGGTACCACAACAAGGATCCTTCCCTGTCTGAAGTTGTGGGAATAGAGAAATATACTCCCTACTGGAGGGGGAGTAATATGACTCGTCAGATATCGCGCAGAGAAACGTGCTGGATATATGACATGCAATGTTACACTCCCCTGGGGCTCAATATTGAGTGGGATATTAATTGTTATATCAATAACAGTTAATTGTCTATCAACACTACTGCAATTTCCACCACCCAATTTGTGTCGTGGTATGTTCATATATACATGATCCCCATCCTCCTTTGGCCCCTCCCCCCTGGGTATACCAACATGTTTCATTTATCTTTTTTATAAATTAATTTTTATCAATTATAAATACTTTTAATTGTTTATTTTTAAATTTCTCAATTTGTAATATTGTATTTTTCATTCGATTATCTTATTGTATTGTGCATTACGATGATTTCCACAAGCATCTGTCTAGCATATATGTGGAACATCCTTTGGTGTTCGCAAGTATGGAATATTATGTGCGTGTGGAATTTTCGTTATTAGTACAAGGTTTTAATGCTAATTCCATATTTTGTTTTTTTCCTATTACTGATGAAGTATACATGTGCTTCCTGATGCACTGTGTATTCTTTAGTAATAGTATGATGTGTGTAGCATTATCGAGTGACTACACCGGAAGTTTTTTGTTCAAAGCTTTCCTGTGTTTCCTGTCTGGTACGGTGTACATAAGAGCGAGGAGCGTGACGTCCGATACTACGCCTCCTTTCCCAGCCGAAGCCTGTTAGGACGAAACGCAGCGTCGGGTGGAGCGAGTATCTACGGACGTCACCACGCTCTCAGCTGATCGGCTCAGTAATCGCAAGATTCGATCCGACGACGAAACACTGAGCATCTGTTTCGATATTCTTTTGTCATTCGATACACAGTGCCGAATTCTGTTTAAATGCTATAAGTTCATGGCCATAGCCTGTATTTGATGTCAGTTAGTTTGGAATAAATCCCTTTGTTTTTAACAAACTGCACGATGGAATCCTTCTCTTCTTAATCCACATACCACCGGTCTTCCTGCCTTGGATACACCATCCTTCCTGGATTTCCGGGTGTCATTCCTTCCCTTGATGAGAGTTTTCACCTGAAGTGCTGATAATCCTGCATCGCAACTTGGAGGATCATATCCGACCATCCAACCAGGAGAGACACCATAGTGTGTGCCATGCCCCAAAGACCCGTCAGAGTCCAACCATCTGGTAAGCGGCTATCTGTCTATTGAATCATTGACCAGCTTTACCTTCAGACAAATTTAATGCCGAAGTAACATGGATGTATGAATTCAGAGTTGAACCTTCATCTTAAATTTTTCTTGTTGGGACTCTCGTTTTTCACTTAATGTTTATTCAATTTAATGCATCTCATTTGCTCCTAAATTAGTAGCGCACCTTATTTCTGTTACACATTTGCTCCAGGAACCCACTATTGGTGCCTTTTTTTTTGGTGCAGCACTATACACATATTTTTACATATTTTTTTCATTTTTTATTTCAATTGGTTTTTTTTGTTCACTATTTTTTACCTGTTACAGGTGTGGGATTAGTGCGGATTGTCTTGCCTTACAGTTTCATTCTAAATTTGAGCAGCATGTCAGCTCAGCAACAAGATTGCCAGCAACATTTCATTCACCTCTATGGCTTAGCTGCAAATCGCTGAAGGCGATTGATTTATAGCAGAGTACATCAACCCAATACTGTTGCAGTGGCAAATCACTTCTTCAAGACAATTTGATAGCAACTCTACCAGTTGCTACAAAATGCTGTTAATCATTGGCATTAGTGATTTGTAACAGCGATTCTACAAAATCGCCCATCTAACATGGCCCTAGAAGGTACTGTAAAATGAAAAAAAAGAGACCACCAGATTGCTCAAAACATCACCTTGTTTATTGAATGAGTAAAAGACGAATATTTGAAAGTGCAAACTTAAAGGTGGTTGTAAAGGTTCTTTTTTTTTTTTTCTAAATAGTGCATTGTTGGTTCACTAACCCTTTCCTTCGATTTCCCTTCTAAATGTTTTTTTTCTTTGTCTAAATTTCTCACTTCCTGTTCCTCCTCAGTAAGCTTGCCCCCATCATCTGAGCCGTTCTGGCTGGGGGGTTAGTCAGCGTGCTCGCTTCCTCCCTTGGGACTACATCCCTGAGTGGAGATGCAAGCTAACTGAGTAGAAACAAGAAGTGAGAAATTCAGACAAAGAAAAAAAAACATTTAGAAGGGAAATCGAAGGAAAAGGTAAGTGAACCAACAATGCACTAGCTTAAAGGAAACTATTTAGGAAAAAAAAAACCTTTACAACCCCTTTAAAGGGGTTTGTAAGGCTTGGTTTTTTGTCTTTTTATTTAAATAACAACTATGTTATACCTACCTCCACTGTGCAGTAAGTTTTGCACAGAGTGGCCCCGATCCTTGACTTCTGGGGTCCCTCAGCAGCTGTCTCGGCTTCTCCCTGCAATAGCTCACCCCCTTCATGGGAAGCTCTCTCCCAAGGGGGTTAGCTTGTGGGTGCGCTCCCGTGATACAGCCGGCAGCTATGGGCGCCGACTGTATCACTCGGTCCCGCCCCCCGGCGTGTCCCGCGTTGTTGCATGTGAATGACAGTAGCGCGAGCCAATGGCTGCACTGCTATCAATCTATCCAATCTAGCCAGATTCCATGGAGAAAGGACGTCGGGGGACACGCACAGCAGGTGAATGGGCTCAGGTAAGTAAAACGGTGGGGCTGGGGGGCCTTCATTGCCAGGTGTTTTTTCACCTTACTGCATAGGATGCAGAAACCTTTACAACCCCTTTAAGGCCTAATGCCGCATACACACGATCACTTTTTGTGATGAAAAAAAAACAACGTTTTCAAAAACGTCATTTAAAATGATCGTGTGTGGTCAAAACGTTGTTTTATGTCTTCAAAAAACGACCAAAAAAATTTGAACATGCTTGAATATTTTGTGTCGTTTTTCAAAATGTCATTTTTTGTGTCATAAAAAGTGATCGTGTGTGGGCAAAACGACACTGAAAACAACGTTTTTAAACCCGCGCATGATCAGAAGCAAGTTATGAGACAGAGCTTCAATGGAACAGAGTGCCGTTGAACATGGTGTACGTCACCACGCTTTCCTAGAACGATGGTGTGTATGCAACGTCGTTTTGGAAAATGAAGTTTGAAAAACGTCGTTTTGTTTCGTCACATAAAACGTTGTTTTTTTTCATCACAAAAAGTGATCGTGTGTACGCGGCATTACACATGGCATGCAGGTCATTAACCTCTAACAAGAATGCAGATAAGGACATATCGCTGGAAGAGAAGGAGAAAGAAGACAGCGGAGAAGCCCTGGCCCCCACGGAGGAGCCAGGCAGAAGAGGGAACAGAGAAGACAGCATAGAGAAGCCTGGGTGGGGCCCGGCAGAAGAGGCAAGAGAGAAGACCGGGCCAACGAAGGGCCCGGCAGAAGAGGGAAGAGAGAAGACAGCGGAGAGAAGCCCGGGGGGGTTGCCCACCCCCCGGCAGAAAACGAGGAAGCCCGGGTGCCCCCCGAATGTAAAAGAGATTAAAGGGGGTGGGGGCCCCAGCAGAAGACCCCCCAGCTGACTAATAAATTATTTAAAAAATCTGTGTGGTGTGTTTTTTTAACTTTACATTTTTCCCCCAGGTGAATGGGTAGGGGTACGATGTACCCCATACTAATTCACATAGGGTGGGGGGCCGGAATCTGGGGGCCACCTTATTAAAGGGGGCTCCCAGATTCTGATAAGCCCACCGCCCGCATACAACCAACGGCAAGGGTTGTTGGGAAAAGGCCCTTGTCCCTATGCACATGGGGACAAGAGTGCTTTGGGGTGGGGGGCGCAGTGCCCCCTGCCCCAAAGCACACACTTCCCCATGTTGAGGGCATGCGGTCTGGTATGGCTCAGGAGGGGGGGGGCGCTTGCTCATCCCCACCCTAATTCCTGTCCAGCCAGACTGCGTGCTTGGATAAGGGTTTGGTATGCATCTTGGAGGAACCCCCATTTGGTGTGCAGTTCCCCTTCATGATCAGCGTCCCCCGCTCGCCCCTGGTCCCGACGCGGGTGCCCAGTGGGTGCGATCATTGCCGTGCACCCGCGATCGCTTTTTACAGAGCGAGTACCGGGAGTTGTGTGTGTCGTGGTCCTGTCAGGGGGACAAATGCCTGATCGTCTGTTCATACAATGAATGAATAGCGATCTGTCATTTCCCCTAGTCAGTCCCACCACCCCTTCAGTTAGAACACAGAGGGAACATAATTAACCCCTTCCTCGTCCCTAGTGTTAACCCCTTCCCTGCCAGTGGAATTTTTATAGTAATCAATGCATTTTTATAGCACTGGTCGCTATAAAAATGCCAATGGTCCCAAAAATGTGTCAAAGGTGTCTGATGTGTCCACCATAATGTTGCAGTACCGATAAAAATCGCTGGTCGCCGCCATTACTAGTAAAAAAAAATATTAATAAAAATGCCATAAAACGAACCCCTATTTTGTAGACGCTATAACTTTTGCGCAAACCAATCAATAAACGCTTATTGCGATTCTTTTGAACCAAAAATATGTAGAAGAATACGTATCGGCCTAAACTGAGGGAAAAAAAAATTTTTTATGTATTTTTGGGGATATTTATTATAGCAAAAAGTAAAAAATAATATATATTTTTTTTAATTGTCGCTGTATTTTTGTTTATAGCGCAAAAAATAAAAACCGCAGAGGTAATCAAATACCACCAAAAGAAAGCTCTATTTGTGGGAAAAAAATACGCCAATTTTGTTCGGGAGCCACGTCGCACGACCACGCAATTGTCAGTTAAAACGACGCACTGCCGAATAGCAAAAAGTGGCCCAGTCATTGACTCCCAGATTCCGATAAGCCTCCCGCCTGCATACCCCGACAACCAACGGCCAGGGTTGTCGGGAAGGGGTCCTGTCCTCATCAACATGGGGACAGGGTGCTCTGGGGTGGGGGGGCCGCAGTGCACCCCCCTGCCCCAGAGCACCTGACCCCCGCATGATGAGGGCATGCTGCCCGGTATGGCTCAGGAGGGGGGCGCTCGCTCGCCCCCACTCCCTTCCTGACCGGCCGGCCGGCGTGCTTTGGATACGGGTCTGGTATGGATTGTGGGGGACCCCCCACGCCTTTTTTTTTCGGCGTAGGGGGGTCTCCTTACAACCCATAACAGACCTAAGGGCCCGGTATGCTCCTGAGGGGGGAACCCATGCCGGATTTTTATTTAAAATCCGGCGGGGAGTTCCCTCTCAGGATTCATAACAAACGCCGCCAACGTGTAGAATTGGTGGGAATCCACGTCGGATCCCTGTCGCTTCTATGACGCGCTCGCTGGAATGTGCTTTTACTATTCCAGCGAGTGCGAGATGTTGGCACCCTGTCGCCGAGAATCAGCACGATGCCGTCGTGCTAAAAACACATTCTCGGCGACAGGCACTGTATTAGAGCTTATTTAGACAGGATCCGATTTACAGCATGTTTTTAGATTGTGGGAGGAAACCCACACAGGCACAGGGAGAACATGCAAACTCCAGGCAGATGGTGTCACGGGCAGGATTAGAACCAGCGACCCTTTTTGCTGCTAGGTGAAAGTGCTATCCACTACACCACTGTGCTGAACGAACATGATCGCGGCTGAAAGCATGAGATCAGTGTGTTTTTTTCCGATCTCATGCTTTCCAGCCTGGAGGACAGATGTGGGGTCTTATTGACCCGGCCTCTCTCCACAAAAACCTGTCACACCCTAGTCCTATTACAAGGGATGTTTACATTCCTTGTAATAGGAATAAAAGTGATTAAAAAAGGGACAAAAAAGGGCAAAAAGAAAAATATTACGTAAATAAAAAATAAAAAAATGTAAACGCCCCTGTCCCTAGTAGCTCTCATTTAGAAGCAAACACGCATGTAAGTCCCGCCCACATATGTAAACGCTGTTCAAACCACACATGTGAGGTATTGACGTGTGCGTTAGAGCGAGAGCCATAATTTTAGCACTAGACTGGTAACCTGAAAAAAAAATTCAAGCGTTGCCTATGGAGGTTTTTAAGTCCCAAAGTTTCGCACCATTCCATGAGTGTGCGCAATATTAAAGCGTGACAAGTTAGGTATCTATTTACTCGGTGTAACATCATGGTTCACATTAACCCTAAAAATTGGGCTAACTTTACTGCTTTGTTGTTTTTTAATTCATGAAACCGTTTTTTTGGGCAAAAAAAAAAGGCGTTTGAAAAATGATTGCGCAAATACCGTTGGAAATAAAAAATAATAATGACCCAAGTTTTTTCCTCAGTTTAGGCCGATACGTATTCTTCTACATATTTTTGGTAAAAAAAAAATCGCAATAAGTGTTTATCGGTTGGTTTGCGCTCAATTTATAGCGTTTACAAAATAGGGGATAGTTTTATTGCATTTTTATATATATATTTTTTTTTTACTACTAATTTTTTTTTACTCAGCGATTTTTTTCGTGACTCCGCCATTATGGCGGACACTTCGCACAATTTTGACACATTTTTGGGACCATTGTCATTTTCACAGCAAAAAATGCATTTAAAATGCATTGTTTACTGTGGAAATGACAATTGCAGTTTGGGAGTTAACCACAGGGGGCGCTCATGGGGATATGTGTGACCTGAAGTGTGTTTACAACTGTAGGGGGGTGTGGCTGTAGGTGTGACGTCATTGATTCTGTCCCCCTATAAGAGGGATGACACAATCGATGCTGGAGCGGTACAACAACTTAGTATGAATTTATATGGTTAGAGGTATAAGAGACCTAATATAGATAATATAGACACATTTCTCCCAAGTCAGAGGGGGAAGGGGGAGGGGGAGATCAGAGAGGGAAGGGGGTGTGTTTGGGGGGTGTTTTTCTTGTTTCTTTTTGTTTGTTTTTTGGTTTGTCTGTGGGGGATGGGGGAGAAAAGTAATGTTGTTAGGCACGTTAGAGCTGTGGTTTTTTTTTTTTTTTCTCTTTTTTTTTTCTTGCAACACTTATCATCTCACATAGTAAAACCTAGCTATTTATATAGGTAGGTACACATCTTCACATATTTTACACTTACTACAATATTTGAGTAACTTTAAGATAGATATGACACATATAGTGGCCCAGTTAGATGATGTGGGCCTTTTGACAGGGTAATAACACATCCACGACCATTTAGGCACTTTTTTTATATATATATATATATATATTGTCTTTCCTGTTACACTTCACCATCTCACACAGTAAAACCTAGCTATCTATATAGGTAGGAACACATACACCATCCAATGCCGTGCGGCAATTTTTTTTTATTATTATTATTATTTTTATTTATTTATTAATTCTTGTGTGGGTGTGTTGATGTAGATAAGGGGAGGAGGGAAGGAGGGAATAGGGAAGGGAGGAGGGGATTTAGGGGGGGGGACTGGGGGACTTGGGGGGGTGAAGCACGGTTGGTAAGGGGGAAGACGTACAGGTTGAGTGGGGAGGGAATGGGAGGGGAAGGAGTGGTGGAGATAAAAACCAGACAAAACCTGAGTGTTGGGAGAGGGAAGGGGACTGAGATATGGAAAGGGGAAGGGGGCGTATATATGACCTTGGTTTAAAACAGGCATCCTCAAACTACGGCCCTCCAGCTGTTGCGGAACTACAAATCCCATGAGGCATTGTGAAACTCTGACATTCACAGACATGACTGAGCATGATGGGAAATGTAGTTCCTGAACAACTGGAGGGCCATAGTTTGAGGACCCCTGGTTTAAAAGCAGGAAGTATCATAAGATTACTATGATTTATTATAAATTATTATAGAAGACTGTGTGATTTGTAACAAGGAAAGACCCCCAGATCCCTATAGGAAAAGGTTTACTTGGTTTATGATTTATGCTGTGCTTAGGGAGAAGGTCTCCGCCTTTGTAGTTGATAATTGTATAATTTCTTATGATTATGATTAATTTAATATGACTTGATGGTTGCTACATGAGGGTTAAGGATCTGATCTGACCTCATCTTTTATAGATAGGGGGGACATTAGGGGGGGAAGACTCTCCCCGGCCCCCCCTCCCCCCTGGCTTTTTTTTTTTTGCCAGAAGGGGGAGGGAAGGGGGGAGACTCAATGGGGGGGGGGGGGAACAGGCTGCATAAAAACAGTCGGGGGAACACCCACCCGGGTAAAGCAGGACTCTCCGTAGTGTCTCTATATTTTCCCCCACCAGGGCGCCTCTCCTCTTACGGGAGGGAAGTCAGAGACGCCCGTGGGAATTTTTTTTCTTTCTTTTTTTTTTTTCTTTTTTTGTTTTTTCTCTTCTTTTTTTTTCTATTGGCCTCATTAAACTGCGGGGCAGTTGTAGACCAGAACACCCCGCGGAGGTAGGCCAATAAATTACTCGGACACTTGGACAGAGGACTAGAATCCGAGATACAAGGGGGGCGGGGTTTTATATATATTTTTTTTTTGTGTGTCTCTCTGGACTCTCTCTTCTTCTCCCATCTCCTCTGGATGCCCCAGGGCATCCACAGTATTAGGAACCCTCAGGATGGATAGAATAAATATTACCACCTATAATGTTAAAGGGCTAAACACCCCAGAAAAAAGATCTAAACTAAGAATGGAATTAGGAAAACTAAAAACACAAATTGTCTTCCTGCAAGAAAAACATTTTAGGAAAAATGAGATACCCAAGATGAAGTGTCAAAGATTCCCAGTAGTATACATGGGAGCTTCTCAGACCTCAAAAGCTAATGGGGTAGCAATCCTGCTGGCTAAAAACATAAAATGGAAAGAATCTAAAGTAACTGCAGATGAGGAAGGACGATTCCTTATGGTGACAGGGACACTAAATGAGCATAAGGTCACTCTAATAAACATCTACCTTCCCAATGAAGACCCGGTTTCCGCTTTGGAAAAATTTGTAGACGTGGTAAATCAGCACAGAGAGGGGGCCCTGATTTTGGGAGAAGATATGAATATGGTACTGGACCCGAGATTGGACTCCTCTAAGGGGTCCTGTAGCATATCTAATACCAAACTGATACAGGCTATGAAAATTTTACAAGGCCTACAGTTAATAGACACTTGGAGGACTCTACATCCACATGACAGAGACTATAGCTTTTACTCACCAAAACATAAAACATATACAAGAATTGACTATATATTCCTGGACCAAAACATACTGTTAAATTTAAGAGAAACTTCAATTGGCTCAATTACAATCTCAGATCATGCCCCAGTTCACTGTGCCGTTGATTGGGGGGCATTAACCCCCAGAGCATGGGTTGGGAGGATTAATGACTCATTAATTAAAGACCCAGAATATGAAAGTAAGGTGAGCTTGGAAATAGAGAGGTTTTTTGAGATGAACAAAGAAGACGAAACTTCGTCCCTATGTAAATGGGAAGCACACAAATGCTACGTGAGAGGAATCCTAATCTCACTTGGGGCGCATAGAAAGAGGTTTCTCAGTGCAAAGCTTGACCACCTGCTTGGAGAGATCCAAATAGCAGAAAACGAACATAAAATTTCGCAAATAGCACATGCTGAAGAGAAACTATCGTCCCTCCATGATAAATTAAACTTATTACTGATGGAGAAAGCGAAGGCCAAATTGAGTAGATGCAGGAGGGCATACTACGAACATGGGAACAAACCGGGCAGGATGTTGGCTAATGCACTGAGAGAAACAAGAACTAAAAAACATATTGAAAAAATAAAAACTCATGGAGACAATTTAGTTAGCTCATCGCATCTAATAGCGAAAGCATTCAAAGATTATTATAGTGAATTGTACCACTTGGAAAATCAACCCACATTAGTAAGAAGTCAGAGAAGAGAGGAGAGAATAAAAGAATATCTTAGGGAGTCAGGAATGCCCACAATCCCAGAAGGAGTTACCGCTAACATGGAAGGGCCGATCACACTAGAGGAACTCTTAGGAGCAATAAAGGAAATGAAACCAGGCAAATCCCCAGGTCCAGATGGATATACTCTACTATACTACAAAACCTTCTATGAAAAATTGGCACCTAGATTCCTAGAGGCCTTTAACTCACTAAAAGATGGGCAGCCGATGCGTAGAGAAACATTAGAGGCACACATAACAATTATCCCAAAGGAAGGAAAAGATCCCACCTTATGCCCTAGCTATCGACCAATATCCTTATTGAACGTAGACCTGAAGATATTCGCAGAAATAATCGCTAACAGACTATTGCCTTGTATACAGCACCTAATACACCCAGACCAGGTGGGTTTTACACCTGGGCGGGAAGGGAGAGAGAACACACAGAGACTATTGAGTACTATCTATATGTCACAACTCTATCAGAAGCCAACAGTATTAATATCAACAGATGCAGAGAAAGCTTTTGACAGAGTGAATTGGAGATTTTTGAAAACCACATTACAACATATTGGATTGGGGGAAGGGATGCAAAATTGGTTAGCCAGTCTCTATTCCTGCCCTACGGCTAGGGTGAAGGTAAATGAGGCAATATCTGACCCCTTCCCAATACGGAACGGGACAAGACAAGGATGTCCACTCTCCCCAATAATTGTTATTCTTGTTCTGGAACCGTTCTTGAGAATTATACGGGCTAACACAGACATAAGAGGTTTCCAGATTATGGGATCTGAGTACAAAGTAGCTGCATTTGCAGACGATCTGCTATTCTCAATTACGGCGCCAGAGCTGTCTTTACCAGCCTTATTAACCACTTAAGACCCGGACCTTTACGCAGCTAAAAGACCCAAGGGGCCAGATTCACGAACACTTGCGCTGGAGTATTTGGATATGCGCCGCGTAACTGTGCTGATGCGCCGACGTTTCTATGTGCCCGTACCCACCAAACTAGATGCGCCCAATAACGGCTCATTTGCGACCGGCGGAACGTTCCGACGCCAGAGTATCGTCAGCGTTTATTTTCGCTGGGCGCATCAGTCGCGCCCATTGATTTCCCCTGCAAATATGCAAATGAGGGAGATTTCCCAATTCACGAACGGATTAGCACCATACGCTGGCTACATGCGCCGCGCGTATCTGATCCGTCCAGCGCAAAGTTATTTCTACAAAAGGCTGCTTTATCTTTACTCCAGACGGTCACAGGTCAGCAGGAGAGCAGCTACAGCAGCGTTACCGACGATAGGAGCTTGCTGAGCACCCCCACTTGCAAGGACAACACCTCTGTGTGCCAACATGCCAGGGGCACTCGTGGTCCTAGAACTACTGATGGGTCCCCTGGAACCAAGAAGGCGGGCACGTGAGAGGATATACCGCACTCGTATGAACCTCTTTGGCATGGGGGATGAGGAGGTGTATCGCCTCTTCAGATTCAGCCCTGATGCAATACTTGAACTAACCACAACCCTGCAGGATGACATCACCAGCAAGACACACCGATCACAAGCAGTGCAGCCACTGGTGAAGGTCCTGGCAACACTCCATTTCCTTGCAAGTGGATCATTCCAGCGTACAAGTGGAGTGGTGGCTGGGATGTCACAATCCTCCATAAGCAGATGTGTGCACCAGGTTGTCCCTGCAATCCTCAGACGCATGTCCAACCAGTTCATCAGACCCACCACTGAGGAGCTGCGGCAGAAGGCAATGACAGATTTCTACAACATTGCCAGATTCCCACGCACTGTGGGGGCCATTGATTGCACACATGTGGCCCTACAGCCCCCCAGTGCCACAGAGCACATATACCGCAATCGGAAGCATTGGCATTCCATCAACGTACAGGTGATAGCCGATGCCCAACGCCTCATATGGCACGTCCGTGCCAAACACCCCGGGTCCAGCCATGACAGTTTCATATACCGTCAGAGCCCCATCCCAGCAGAATTTAACCAGAACATGTATGGGGACAGCTGGCTGGTTGGTGAGTGACATGGGAGTCAGGCATGACTATCCCCTCCCGTCATGCACAACAGAAATCGCACATGCATGACTAACATTCTCCTGTCTTTTACCTTACAGGTGACTCTGCATATGCATTGGGACCCCATCTAATGACTCCTTTCCGGAACCCCCCAAACCAGAGGAGAGAGAAAATACAATGAAGCACACATCAAAACCCGTGCAGTGGTTGAGCAAACATTTGGGCTCCTGAAGTCCCGTTTCCGCTGCCTGGATAAGTCTGGGGGGGCCCTATTGTATTCCCCTACCTTTGTGTGTCAGATCATCGGTGCATGTTGCATACTACATAACTTTGCTATGAAAAAAGGCCTGCATATTGACATACGTGATGACCTGACCCCCGACCCACACAGTCCCCCCCTGCCAGAGGACACCCAGTCTGCTGATGGAAGAGCAGTCAGGAGGGTCCTCGCCGTAGGCATCTTTGGACACTAACCCAAAACATTAATTACACAGACAGTGCACGCGTGTACACCACTGATGTCCCTAGATCACACACACCACATGCACATCGCATTGGATTAGCCCAAGTCCAGCATGTAGGAGTTGGGAGCAGTAACGCCAGCGTCAAGGCCCCAATGATGTCACTGTCCATTCACACACCTTTCACACGTCATTCATACAGCCGTGGGGTTCACTTCACCACCACGGCCGAGGGTGACACCCCTTACTTTCAGGAGTGCCACCCTCTCACATTCACACACCATTCACACTGTCCCCTGCACTCCTGACCGTGTGCAGTACAAAAATAAATTAGAAAGATCATATCCTGATCAATACAAGAAAAATAATCTCATAACCTGAGAAAAAAAAAAATAAACTCATGACCTGAGTATGTCAAAAATAATAATATAAAACCAGCAACAAAAAAAAGGCCTCATCGGGGATGCCGGGGGCTTCTTCTGGGGGCCCCTCTCTGGCTCCGCAGCTGCCTGGATGGAGTGGGTGGGGGTGGGGGGGCATCTGGAGGTGGCTGATCCCCAGGTGGGCCACTCCTGGCAGGTGTGGCCTGCGTGCCCTCCAAGGCCCTGGCTATCCGTCCAAGGTATGTGTTCGTCTGGGCCTGCATCCGGAGCTGACGGGTCATCTGGTAATGCTGGGCCCGCCGACTCAGCCTCCCCTGCTCACGGATGGCAGCACTGTTCCCATGGATGGCAGCAGTGTTGGCCTGGACGGCTGCAGTAAGGTGCTGGATATCCCCCTGCACCTCCCCCAAAGTGGTGACCACTGCAGCGCAGTTAGAGCTGACATCCTGCACTGCGTTGCTGAGGTTGGCAACGGAGCCCAGGCTGTCAGACACTTTCTGCAAGTGGTCCGCTATGGCCCCCATTTGTTCTGTCTGTCTGGCGTGATCCCTCGCCAACTGGTCCTGGACACCATCAGACACCCCCCTGGTCTTCTGGGTCGCCTTCCTGGGGCCCGAAGATGGATGTCCTCGGGTGGAAGGTGTCGCCCTTGAGGGGCTTCCAAGGATGGGGGAGGGGACGACAGACGGGCCAGGAGAAGGGGAGGAGACAGACAAGACTAATGAAAAGTCCTGCTCTGCCACAGCAGGATCTTCCACAACCACCTCGGCAGGTGTGGTGTGGCCACTCTCCTCCTCCACAACCTCTTCACCACCCAGTGGCTCGGGCACATGATGGCGTGGGGGGGATGGGGTGGAATGCAGGCTGACAGATGATGGCCCAGCTCCGTCATCTGTGGATGACACAAAGCAGACACATGTTGGTGGTCCCACACACTTGGCACATGTCCCCCCCCCCACCCCCCCAAATGCAAAACATCAAATAGGGGATTATAAAACACTTACCTGTCCTTGTGCCTTCCTCCACGGAGTCATAGCCTGCGACCCCCTCCACCTGCTCCCTCTCCAGGCAGCGAGCAACCACCTCCTCCTCTGCGGTCAGGGTGACAGGACATGGGGGACCACCACCTGTGCCCCTCTCATGCCTCCTGATGGAGGCCACCTTGTCCCTCACCTTGCGCCGCAGGTCATTTATTTTCTTTTGTATGTCCCCAGCAGTCCGGGTGGAGTAGCCCAGGACATTGACCCTGGCAGCAATCGACTCCAGGATGCCCTGCTTCCTCTCCCGGCTGGTCTTGCGGCTTTTTTTGCCATGGAGAAATTCATTCTCCGTCTCCATAGCCGAGATAATGACAGAGACCTCCTGGGTATTAAAATTGAGGTTCCTCCTCTCTCTGGGGGTAGCGGGAGCAGCCATTACAGAGCAAAAGTATCTTCCCTGGGGTGGGGGAAACGGAACTACTTTTGCGCCGGAATGGCGTTTCCGCCAGCGCTTTTAAGCGCCCAGCGGAACGCATTGCGCTGACGTTTCCCAGGAAGTGGTGCCGACGGAAGTTGTGAGCATGCGCACAAGGGGGCGAGGGGAGCCGCACTCACTGCGCATGCTCCGTGGATGATGCGCTGAACGTAAGCCTCTGCGCCGGCCTCCGCCCATCATTTACATATGATCACACCCACTTCCACTTGCGTCGGGTTACGCCAGCGCATTATCGTTACTCTGGCGCAAGTTTACGCGCAACTGCTATGTGAATTACAGGAATTGCGCTGAAAGGGTCTTCAGAGTAACGTAAATGAGAAGCGTTACTCCAGAGGAAAGATACTCTCATCTACCTGAATCTGGCCCAAGGTGTTTTTACAATTTGGCACTGCGCTGCTTTAACTTGTAATTGCGCGGTCATGCGATGTTATATCGAAAAGAAATTTGCGTCCTTTTCTTCCCACAAATAGAGCTTTCTTTTGATGGTATTTGATTGCCTCTGCGATTTTTATTTTTTGCGATATTAACGGAAAAAGACCGTAAATTTAAAAAAAAAACGATTTTTCTTATAACAAAAAGTAAAAAATATCGAATAAACTAAATTTTAGTCAAACATTTAGGCAAAAATGTATTCAGCCACATGTCTTTAGTAAAAAAAATCGCAATAAGCGTATATTTATTGGTTTTCGCAAAAGTTTCAGGGCCAGATTCAGGTAGATGAGAGTATCTTTCCTCTGGAGTAACGCTTCTCATTTACGTTACTCTGAAGACCCTTTCAGCGCAATTCCTGTAATTCACATAGCAGTTGCGCGTAAACTTGCGCCAGAGTAACGATAATGCGCTGGCGTAACCCGACGCAAGTGGAAGTGGGTGTGATCATATGTAAATGATGGGCGGAGCCCGGCGCAGAGGCTTACGTTCAGCGCATCATCCACGGAGCATGCGCAGTGAGTGCGGCTCCCCTCGCCCCCTTGTGCGCATGCTCACAACTTCCGTCGGCACCACTTCCTGGGAAACGTCAGCGCAATGCGTTCCGCTGGGCGCTTAAAAGCGCTGGCGGAAACGCCATTCCGGCGCAAAAGTAGTTCCGTTTCCCCCCACCCCAGGGAAGATACTTTTGCTCTGTGATGGCTGCTCCCGCTACCCCCAGAGAGAGGAGGAACCTCAATTTTAATACCCAGGAGGTCTCTGTCATTATATCGGCTATGGAGACGGAGAATGAATTTCTCCATGGCAAAAAAAAGCCGCAAGACCAGCCGGGAGAGGAAGCAGGGCATCCTGGAGTCCATTGCTGCCAGGGTCAATGTCCTGGGCTACTCCACCCGGACTGCTGGGGACATACAAAAGAAAATCAATGACCTGCGGCGCAAGGTGAGGGACAAGGTGGCCTCCATCAGGAGGTATGAGAGGGGCACAGGTGGTGGTCCCCCATGTCCTGTCACCCTGACCGCAGAGGAGGAGGTGGTCGCTCGGTGCCTGGAGAGGGAGCAGGTGGAGGGGGTCGCAGGCTATGACTCCGTGGAGGAAGGCACAAGGACAGGTAAGTGTTTTATAATCCCCTATTTGATGTTTTGCATTTGGGGGGGGGGGTACATGTGCCAAGTGTGTGGGACCACCAACATGTGTCTGCTTTGTGTCATCCACAGATGACGGAGCTGGGCCATCATCTGTCAGCCTGCATTCCACCCCATCCCCCCCACGCCATCATGTGCCCGAGCCACTGGGTGGTGAAGAGGTTGTTGAGGAGGAGAGTGGCCACACCACACCTGCCGAGGTGGTTGTGGAAGATCCTGCTGTGGCAGAGCAGGACTTTTCTTTGGTCTTGTCGGTCTCCTCCCCTTCTCCTGGCCCGTCTGTCGTCCCCTCCCCCATCCTTGGAAGCCCCTCAAGGGCGACACCTTCCACCCGAGGACATACATCTTCTGGCCCCAGGAAGGCGACCCAGAAGACCAGGGGGGTGTCTGATGGTGTCCAGGACCAGTTGGCAAGGGATCACGCCAGACAGACAGAACAAATGGGGGCCATAGCGGACCACTTGCAGAAAGTCTCTGACAGCCTGGGCTCCGTTGCCAACATCAGCAACGCAGTGCAGGATGTCAGCTCTAACTGCGCTGCAGTGGTCACCACTTTGGGGGAGGTGCAGGGGGATATCCAGCACCTCACTGCAGCCGTCCAGGCCAACACTGCTGCCATCCATGGTAACAGTGCTGCCATCCGGGAGCAGGGGAGGCTGAGTCGGCGGGCCCAGCATTACCAGATGACCCGTCAGCTCCGGATGCAGGCCCAGACCAACAGTTATCTTGGACGGATAGCCAGGGCCTTGGAGGGCACGCAGGCCACACCTGCCAGGAGTGGCCCACCTGGGGATCAGCCACCTCCAGATGCCCCCCCACCCACTCCATCCAGGCAGCTGCGGAGCCAGAGAGGGGCCCCCAGAAGAAGCCCCCGGCATCCCCGATGAGGCCTTTTTTTTGGTGCTGGTTTTATATTATTATTTTGACATACTCAGGTCATGAGTTTATTTTATTTTTTTCTCAGGTTATGAGGTTATTTTTCTTTTATTGGTCAGGATATGATCTTTCTAATTTCTTTTTGTACTGCACACGGTCAGGAGTGCAGGGGACAGTGTGAATGGTGTGTGAATGTGAGAGGGTGGCACTCCTGAAAGTAAGGGTGTCACCCTCGGCCGTGGTGGTGAAGTGAACCCCACGGCTGAATGAATGACGTGTGAAAGGTGTGTGAATGGACAGTGACATCATTGGGGCCTTGACGCGGCGTTACTGCTCCCAACTCCTACATGCTGGACTTGGGCTAATCCAATGTGATGTGCATGTGGTGTGTGTGATGTAGGGACATCAGTGGTGTACACGCGTGCATTGTCTATGTGATTAATGTTTTGGTTTAGTGTCCAAAGATGCCTACGGCGAGGACCCTCCTGACTGCTCTTCCATCAGCAGACTGGGTGTCCTCTGGCAGGGGGGGCTGTGTGGGTCGGGGGTCAGGTCATCACGTATGTCAATATGCAGGCCTTTTTTCATAGCAAAGTTATGTAGTATGCAACATGCACCGATGATCTGACACACAAAGGTAGGGGAATACAATAGGGCCCCCCCAGACTTATCCAGGCATCGGAAACGGGACTTCAGGAGCCCGAATGTTTGCTCCACCACTGCACGGGTTTTGATGTGTGCTTCATTGTATCTTCTCTCTCCTCTGGTTTGGGGGTTCCGGAAAGGAGTCATTAGATGGGGTCCCAGTGCATATGCAGAGTCACCTGTAAGGTAAAAGACAGGAGAATGTTAGTCATGCATGTGCGATTTCTGTTGTGCATGACGGGAGGGGATAGTCATGCCTGACTCCCATGTCACTCACCAACCAGCCAGCTGTCCCCATACATGTTCTGGTTAAATTCTGCTGGGATGGGGCTCTGACGGTATATGAAGCTGTCATGGCTGGACCCGGGGTGTTTGGCACGGACGTGCCATATGAGGCGTTGGGCATCGGCTATCACCTGTACGTTGATGGAATGCCAATGCTTCCGATTGCGGTATATGTGCTCTGTGGCACTGGGGGGCTGTAGGGCCACATGTGTGCAATCAATGGCCCCCACAGTGCGTGGGAATCTGGCAATGTTGTAGAAATCTGTCATTGCCTTCTGCCGCAGCTCCTCAGTGGTTGGTCTGATGAACTGGTTGGACATGCGTCTGAGGATTGCAGGGACAACCTGGTGCACACATCTGCTTATGGAGGACTGTGACATCCCAGCCACCACTCCACTTGTACGCTGGAATGATCCACTGGCAAGGAAATGGAGTGTTGCCAGTACCTTCACCAGTGGCTGCACTGCTTGTGATCGGTGTGTTGGGCTGGTGATGTCCTCCTGCAGGGTTGTGGTTAGTTCAAGTATTGCATCTGGGCTGAATCTGAAGAGGCGATACACCTCCTCATCCCCCATGCCAAAGAGGTTCATACGTGTGCGGTATATCCTCTCACGTGCCCGCCTTCTTGGTTCCAGGGGACCCATCAGTAGTTCTAGGACCACGAGTGCCCCTGGCATGTTGGCACACAGAGGTGTTGTCCTTGCAAGTGGGGGTGCTCAGCTAGCCCTTATCGTCGGTAACGCTGCTGTAGCTGCTCTCCTGCTGACCTGTGACCGTCTGGAGTAAAGATAAAGCAGCCTTTTGTAGAAATAACTTTGCGCTGGGACGGATCAGATACGCGCGGCGCATGTAGCCAGCGTATGGTGCTAATCCGTTCGTGAATTGGGAAATCTCCCTCATTTGCATATTTGCAGGGGAAATCAATGGGCGCGACTGATGCGGCCAGCGAAAATAAACGCTGACGATACTCTGGCGTCGGAACGTTCCGCCGGTCGCAAATGAGCCGTTATTGGGCGCATCTAGTTTGGTGGGTACGGGCACATAGAAACGTCGGCGCATCAGCACAGTTACGCGGCGCATATCCAAATACTCCAGCGCAAGTGTTCGTGAATCTGGCCCATAGCGTCTACAAACTAGGGTACATTTTCTGGAATTTACACAGCTTTTATTTTATGACTGCCTATCTCATTTCTTGAGGTGATAAAATGGCAGGGCAGTACAAAACCCCCCCAAATGACCCCATTTTGGAAAGTAGACACCCCAAGGAAACTGCTGAGAGGCATGTTGAGTCCATTGAATATTTTTTTTTTTTGTCCCAAGTGATTGAATAATGACCAAAAAAAATAAAAAAAAAAAATTTACAAAAAGTTGTCAGTAAATGATATATTGCTCACACATGCCATGGTTATATGTGGAATTGCACCCCAAAATACATTCTGCTGCTTCTCCCGAGTACGGGAATACCACATGTTTGGGACTTTTTGGGAGCCTAGCCGCGTACGGGACCCCAAAAACCAAGCACCGCCTTCAGCATTTCTAAGGGCGCAAATTTTTGATTTCACTCCTCACTACCTATCACAGTTTCGAAGGCCATAAAAATGCCGAAATAGCAGAAAAACCCCCCCAAATTACCCCATTTTGGAAAGTAGACACCCCAAGCTATTTGCTGAGAGGCAGGTCGAGTCCATGGAATATTTTTTATTTTGACACAAGTTGCGGGAACATGACAAACTGATTTTTTTTTACACAAAGTTGTCACTAAATGATATATTGCTCACACATGCCATGGTTATATGTGGAATTGCACCCCAAAATACATTCTGCTGCTTCTCCCGAGTACGGGAATACCACATGTTTGGGACTTTTTGGAGCCTAGCCGCGTACGGGACCCCAAAAACCAAGCACCGCCTTCAGCATTTCTAAGGGCGCAAATTTTTGATTTCACTCCTCACTACCTATCACAGTTTCGAAGGCCATAAAATGCCGAAATTGCACAAAACCCCCCCAAATTACCCCATTTTGGAAAGTAGACACCCCAAGCTATTTGCTGAGAGGCAGGTCGAGTCCATGGAACATTTTTTATTTTGACACAAGTTGCGGGAACATGACAAACTGATTTTTTTTTACACAAAGTTGTCACTAAATGATATATTTCTCACACATGCCATGGTTATATGTGGAATTGCACCCCAAAATACATTCTGCTGCTTCTCCTGAGTACGGGGATACCACATGTGTGGGACTTTTTGGGAGCCTAGCCGCATACAGGGCCCCGAAAACCAAGCACCGCCTTCAGGATTTCTAAGGGCATACATTTTTGATTTCACTCCTCACTACCTATCACGTTTTTGAAGGCCATAAAATGCCAAGATGGCACACAACCCCCCCAAATGACCCCATTTTGGAAAGAAGACACCCCAAGCTATTTGCTGAGAGGCATGTTGAGTCCATGGAATATTTAATTTTTTTGCCCCAAGTCATTGAATAATGACCAAAAGAAAAAAAAAAAAAAAACATTTACAAAAAGTTGTCACTAAATGATATATTTCTCACACATGCCATGGTTATATGTGGAATTGCACCCCAAAATACATTCTGCTGCTTCTCCTGAGTACGGGGATACCACATGTGTGGGACTTTTTCTGAGCCTAGCCGCATACGGGACCCCGAAAACCAATCACCGCCTTCAAGATTTGTGTGAGTGAAATCAAAAATTGATGTCCTTAGAAATCTTGAAGGCGGTGATTGGTTTTTGGGGTCCCGTACGCGGCTATGCTCCCAAAAATTCCCACACATGTGGTATCCCCGTACTCAGGAGAAGCAGCAGAATGTATTTTGAGGTGCCATTCCACATATAACCAGGGCATGTGTGAGGAATATATCATTTAGTGACAATGTTTTGTAAATTTTTTTTTTTTTTTTTTTTTTGGTCATTATTCAATCACTTGGGGCAAAAAAAATTAAATATTCCATGGGCTCAAAATGCCTCTCAGCAAATAGCTTGGGGTGTCTTCTTTCCAAAATGGGGTCATTTGGGGGGGTTGTGTGCCATTTTGGCATTTTATGGCCTTCAAAACTTTGATAGGTAGTGAGGAGTGAAATCAAAAATTTGCGCCCTTAGAAATGCTGAAGGCGCTGCTTGGTTTTTTGGGGCCCCATACGCGGCTAGGCTCCCAAAAAGTCCCACACATGTGGTATCCCCGTACTCAGGAGAAGCAGCAGAAAGTATTTTGGGGTGCAATTCCACATATAACCATGGCATGTGTGAGAAATATATCATTTAGTGACAACTTTGTGTAAAAAAAAATCAGTTTGTCATATTCCCGCAACTTGTGTCAAAATATAAAATATTCCATGGACTCGACATGCCTCTCAGCAAATAGCTTGGGGTGTCTAGTTTCCAAAATGGGGTCATTTGTGGGGTTTTTTGTGCTATTTTGGCATTTTATGGCCTTCAAAACTGTGATAGGTAGTGAGGAGTGAAATCAAAAATTTGCGCCCTTAGAAATGCTGAAGGCGGTGCTTGGTTTTTGGGGCCCCGTACACGGCTAGGCTCCCAAAAAGTCCCAAACATGTGGTATCCCCGTACTCAGGAGAAGCAGCAAAATTTATTTTAGGGTGCAACTCCACATATAACCATGGCATGTGTAAGCAATACATAATTTAGTGACAACTTTTTGTAATTTTTATTTTTTATTTAAATTTTTTTGTCATTATTCAATCACTTTGGACAAAAAAAAAATTATTTATGGACTCAACATGCCTCTCAGCAAATAGCTTGGGGTGTCTACTTTCCAAAATGGGGTCATTTGGGGGGGTTTTGTGCTATTTTTGCATTTTATGGCCTTCGAAACTGTGATAGATAGTGAGGAGTGAAATCAAAAATTTACACCCTTAGAAAGCCTGAAGGCGGTGATTGGTTTTTGGGGTCCCACACGCGGCTAGGCTCCCAAATGTGGTATCCCCTTACTCAGGAGAAGCAGAAGAATGTATTTTGGGGTGTAATTCCTCATATGGATTGATCGGTGGGTATGCCCACCATTAGAATACCTCCCTTCATCCACCCACTTCTAATGATGGGCATACATGCACCATTTTATATATGCCGAAGCATAGGGGCATCCTCCCGCAAAAAAGTTATGCCGCGTACACACGTCGGACTTTTCTATGCCGCGTACACACGGTCTGACTTTTCTATGCCGCGTACACACGGTCAGACTTTGTAGGAATGTCAACCGTATGTACGCGGCATTAGGAGCAAAATCACTCCTCCGCCCCTAATGCCCCCATGCTTCGGCATATATGCTCTTTTTTTTTAACTGTGGGGGTGAAAATCACCTCCTACAGCACTGGAGTCACGGCTTTATATATCGTGGGAGCAAACGCTGTTGCTGTCACGCTAAATAATTCCGCGCAACAGCTGAATGGCATACCTGAAAACAGTAAAGTAAATTACATACCTGAAAAGCAAGCATGAAAAAACATAACAATAAAACTGTGAATAGAATATAGTAAAAAAGAGCAGAACAATAGAGAGAGAAGAGAGAGGGAGAGAACAATAAAACAACAACTACTTTTTATTTTTTACTTTTTTTTGTAACTGTTGAACTTTTCGGTTCCAGGTTTGGGTCTCTCAAAATGCGATGGCATCTTGGGAGACCCTGTGTACGTGTGCCTAGCCTGTGAAAGTTTTGCCCTACACTAATACTTCACTCGTGTGTGGAAGCGTTCAAAACATTCACCAATACAAAGACCAGGATCGGCAGGACATCGGGGACAAAAATAACGGGTGTCACGCCTCCATCCGCGCTTGGTACAGACACGACATTTTCTTTGGGGGGCTCGTTGGGTAGGGGTACTCTCGAGGGCATATATAAAATGCCTCTCATGCAGTCGGCTTACTGCATTTGGTAGGGGATGGTGAGGTGGGAAAACCTCCTGGATACAGGAGTCCGTTGATGATATCCTTCTGGAATTGGAGGAAGGATCCATTTCTGTCCTGAAGTTTTGCATAAGACAAAAGCATTCAGCAAAGTCAATTGGAATAAATGTAGAGACACTTTTTTGTACCAGCGTCTCGCCTTACGGGCAATATGATACGGCGCCATCAACTGGTCGTTGAGGTCCACCCCTCCATATTTTGGTTATATTCGTGGACACAGAGGGGTTTCTCCACAACACCAGTCGCCGTACGAATTTGTACTGTCGTGTCTGCGTGAAGGGTGGTAAGAAGGAAAACATTCTTATTGTCCCGCCACTTCACAGCGAGCAAATTCTTACATCTGCAGCAGGCTCTCGCCCCCACCTTAATACGGGCATCTACAAGCCGCTGGGGAAAGCCCCGGCGATTAGGTCGCACGGTGCCACATGCTCCAATCTGTTGATCAAACAAGTGACTAAAAAGTGGCACGCTGCTGTAAAAATTGTCCACATACAAGTGGTACCCCTTTCCGAATAAGGGTGACACCAAGTCCCAAACGATCTTGCCAGCGCTCCCCATGTAATCTGGGCATCCTTCCGGCTCTACCTGACTATCTTTGCCCTCATAAACCCTAAAGCTCCATGTGTAGCCTGTTGCCCTGTCACAAAGCTTATAGAGCTTGACCCCGTATCTGGCACGCTTGCTGGGAAGGAACTGCTTGAAAGACAAGCGGCCAGCAAATTTAACCAGGGACTCGTCAACGCAGACAACTTGCTGGGGATTAAACAAGGCTGCATAACGTTCGTTGAAATGGTTTATGAGGGGCCGAATTTTGTAGAGCCGGTCAAATTCAGGGTCTCCACGTGGACGACAGAGTGCATTGTCGCTGAAATGAAGGAACCGCAGGATCGCCTCGTATCGTTTCCTGGCCATGTGAGCAGAGAATATGGGCATTTGGTCAATTGGCTCTGTGGACCAATACATGCGCAATTGAGGAAATGTGTGTATGCCCATATTGAGGGTAAGGCCCAGAAAGGTCTTAAATTCGGAAACCGTAAGAGGTCTCCAATTTTTGGCAAGGAGGGTCTGGGGATTAGCGGCGATGTAGGCACCAGCATATAAATTAGTCTGGTCCACAATAGATCTATAGAGATCTTCCGTGAAATACAGCGAATAAAAATCAAGTGGCATAAAATTTGCTGTATCCACCTGAATACCGGGTTGGCCAGTGAATGGGGGAAGTACAGGTGCTGCAGAAGTGGTGGGGACCCAATCAGGATAGGCGAGATCTGCAGGAAGGGCACTATGGGCACGACGGGCCTGTCTTTTTCTTCTTCTTGGTGGAAGCGGGCCACTACTTGTGCTTGCCACCTCGCCAGCTTGAACTGCACTTATGGGACTCGCCACGTCACCAAGTGTTACTGCAGTGCTGGATGAACGACCAGGGTGTACTAGGCCGCTGGTGCTTGCCAATCCACCAGAAGGAATAGCGGCGCTAGTACTGGCTCTCTGCTCCATACAAGGGTCCTGCGGTTCTTGCTCCTCAACAACCTCAGAATGGGGTCGGGTACGCCTGGCCTTAGCAGGGACCACACCTCCGTCGTCAGAGCTATCTGACATGGAGCCACTGTCGTAAACAGGATCATATTCTGAGCCCGAATCTGTCAGATGCGTGACCTCCTCATCATCATCTGACGACATGCACATGATCCTAACAGCCTCTTCACCAGTGTACATCCGCTTTGCCATTTTGGGCTCTAAATTTAGTCGTAGACTGGTGATGATTCACGGGTAAAAAAAGCACCTGACTATAGAAAAGCAAATGTAGAAAACGCTTCAAAAAAACTGTTAGCGATCGCAGGGATCAGGCCTGTCTCTGCGAACGCTGCAGTTGTGTGTGATGTGTTTTTGAAGTGACAGTGATCGATCGATACTGCACTTAAGTGGGTTGGGCTGGGCTGGGCGGCAAAACGCAGGTCCTAGCGGGTATCTGGGCTGATTCCGCTAACAATGCGTTTTTGGGTACCCTAAACTGCTGGGTACGCTAGTATAGATCTGATCAGATCAGATCAGGTATCGATCCGTTCAGATACTATACCACTAAGGGGGGGTGTATGCTTTGCGAGTGGGTGTAAGCGTTACTGGCACTAACCTAACGCTGCCTGGGGCGACGCTGACCCCTAACTGGCGCTAAAATTTTATTTATATCACCCGCCGGGCGATCAGGGGGTTAAACCTTTATTGGGTAATATACAGCGGGTGCGCTGATGCTATAAACAGCAAACTAACTAACCAGCGTCAACCGTAACACTTATACGGTGATCACTGGTGAAAGGGTTAACTAGGGGGCAATCAAGGGTTAAAACTTTTATTTATGGGGGTACCTAACGCTATAGAACCTGGCGGTGAACCTCAAAAAAACCTAGCTACCTGGCGGCAACAGTGACACTAATACAGTGATCAGAAAACCGATCGCTTAGTGACACTGGCAATAGGGGGTGAAAGGGTTAACTAGGGGCAATCAAGGGTTAAAACTTCTATTTATGGGGGTACCTAACGCTATAGGACCTGGCGGTGAACCTCAAAAAAACCTAGCTACCTGGCGGCAACAGTGACACTAATACAGTGATCAGAAAACCGATCGCTTAGTGACACTGGCAATAGGGGGTGAAAGGGTTAACTAGGGGCAATCAAGGGTTAAAACTTCTATGTATGGGGGTACCTAACGCTATAGAACCTGGCGGTGAACCTCAAAAAAACCTAGCTACCTGGCGGCAACAGTGACACTAATACAGCGATCAGAAAACCGATCGCTTAGTGACACTGGCAATAGGGGGTGAAAGGGTTAACTAGGGGCAATCAAGGGTTAAAACTTCTATTTATGGGGGTACCTAACGCTATAGAACCTGGCGGTGAACCTCAAAAAAACCTAGCTACCTGGCGGCAACAGTGACACTAATACAGCGATCAGAAAACCGATCGCTTAGTGACACTGGCAATAGGGGGTGAAAGGGTTAACTAGGGCGGTGATCAAGGGGTTAAACCTTTATTGGGGGGGGTAGGGGGCTACCCTGGACCTAAAGGGACCTAAAACTAACTGCCCTGCAGCTTTTTTTCTGTAACAATGACACTAAATGCAGTGATAAGTAAATATAAAATCACTGCATTCAGTGACACTGTGACAGGGGAGGGGGGGGTGAACCGCGGTGACTGGGGGGGGTTTGTGTGTCTATGTGTAACGTGTCAGTGTACTGTTTGGTGCAACTCACGTTACTGATGTCCTCTCTCCTCGGTATCCGGTCAGAAAGACCAGACACGAGGAGGAATACAGCACTTCCCTCTTCCTGTGTTTACAGTTAGCACAGGAAGAGGCGGGAGGCGGACTCTCATTGGCTGGGAGCGATCGCGAGGGGGTGGCTGGAAACGAATGGCCGCCCCCTCATCCCGGATCGCTCCCGAACACTTACCGACCACCGCACGGAGCGGGGGGGGTCCCGATCGGACCCCCGACCCGCACTAAGGCGAGGACGTAAATTTACGCCCTTGTGCCTGTACGTGCCATGTTGTGGACGTACATAATCGTGCGGGGGTCCTTAAGTGGTTAAAGGAGATAGGGAAATATGGAACTCTGTCCAACTTTAAAGTGAATTACAACAAATCAGAGGCGATGGGAGTAGAAGTTAACAGGCAGACACAGCAACAATTAGCGGCAAATTTCCCCTTTAGATGGACGGACTCCCATATACCCTACCTGGGAACAAAAATACCTAAAAATCTGAATAGAACTTTTGAGCTAAATTTTGTGCCCCTGATAGGACAGTTCAAGGCAGATTTCCAACGATGGGACAAGGAAATCTTTACATGGTTTGGGAGAATTAATATCATAAAAATGAACATTATGCCAAGACTACTTTATTTACTCCAGACCTTACCGGTAAAGATTCCCTTAGGGTTCCTGAGGGATCTGAGAGCCAGATTCACTAGGTTCATTTGGGCAGGAAAATCGGTGAGATTACGACGCGAGATCCTGATGCTACCAAAAGAAAGGAGAGGGGTGGGCCTACCAGACCCATTGGGATACTATGAGACAGCCCACTTAGCAAGAGTAGTAGAGTGGTGCGCATATCAGAAGACCAAACCTTGGATTTGCATGGAACAAAAAATCACGAAGATCCCGTTGGAGGGATTGGCGTGGATTCAAGAAGTTGACATTCCACAAGAAGTTAAAAAACACCCCACATTAGGCGCCACACTACGAGTTACAAAAAAGGAATTTAGCAAAACTATTATCTCAGAATATACAAGTCCACTCGTGCCGGTCCTGGGAAACCCCAGGTTTCAACTAGGTCTTACAGACCTATATTTCAACAATTTAAGACGTTCAGGAATGAGCAGGCTAATACATTTTGACATAGATAAGCAAAGGGCAACTGGAGGAGTGACGGAGGAGGGCCCTAGAAGTGAACTGGACCCACTGAGAGAAATCCAGCTGAGAGCAGCAATTAGAGCAATGAACCCACAAGGCACCCCGGCTAGAGAGCTCTCAGGATTTGAGGAAATATGCTTGAAGGGAGAACCGCGGAGACATGGCCTGTCGTTAATGTATAGCCTGTTAGTAGACTCAGAAGCCCCTAAAAATTTACCATTTATACAAGCATGGGAAAGAGACCTGGGGATAAAATTCTCAGAGACCCAGAAAACAAAAATCTTCGCTTTTACACATAAGGCCTCTCTAGCCACCAGATACCAGATACCAGGAAGGAGGCTACAAGATCTTAACTAGATGGTACAAAACCCCCGCCGTATTAAAACGTTTCCTCCCGGAAATCTCAGATCGGTGCTGGCGGTGTGGAGATGAGGAGGGCACAATCTTGCATATTTTCTGGGAATGTGTAAAAGTGATTGCGTGCACGATAAAAGAAATCACAGATGTGGAGCTTGGAGATAATCCAGCCACCTATTTATTATATGATTTCCCGATATCCACGGCAAAGTTTAAAAATTCTCTACTTAGACACTTGCTGACGGCAGCAAGGGCTTGTATTCCATTCTTGTGGAAAAGTACATCTATACCAACTAGACAACAATGGTTAGACAGAGTAACTGAAATCCAGCTGATGGAGAACCTGACGATGGGAATAAGAGAGCAAGAGGAGAAGTATAGACAGATTTGGACCCCATATATAAGATATAGAGAGCGAGACCTCTGAGGTGGGAGGAGGGGAGAGAGGGAGGAGAGTCGCGGGGAGAAGAGAGGTGGGTTTTCTTTTTTTTCTTTTTTTCTTCTTTTTTTGGGGGGGTCCATGGAGGGAGGTGGGGGTGGGGTAGGGTAAGGGAGGTTGTGGGGGAAATTTGGAGCATACATGATATATCTATAGATGGTAGAAAGGAGTTTGGAGAGCTTGCTAAGAGGAACAATGTTTGAAAAGATAAACCTAAAAAAGTGTTAAAACTGTGTAAACGTTTATGTAAGCTATATAGATCGGTAAATGAAATGTTTAAGAACGGAAAATAAAATAAAGAATTTAAAAAAAAAAGAACGGGGAAGCCGTGTTTACACTTGGCTCTCCCCGTTCTTCAGCTCCGGGGACCGATTGCCACACTACAGTGGCGATCAGGTCCGCGAGTCCCGCGGTCCCGGAGTTTCGGACCGGATCACGGGCGCGCCCGTGACCCATGGCTGGGTACTAGCACAGCATGTACCTGTACATGCATGTGCCCAGCCGTGCCATTCTGCCGACGTATATGTTCAGGAGGCGGTCCTTAAGTGGTTAAGGGGAACCCCGTCGTAAAAAAAAAATTACGTGGGGTTCCCCCCAAATATCCATACCAGACCCTTATTCGAGCATGTAACCTGGCCGGCTGCAGAAAAGAGGGGGGACAGAGTGCGGCCCCCCTCTCCTGAACCGTACCAGGCCACATGCCCTCAACATGGTCCCCCCAAAGCACCTTGTCCCCATGTTGATGGGGACAAGGGCCTCATCCCCACAACCCTGGCCGGTGGTTGTGGGGTTTGCAGGCAGGGGGCTTATCGAAATCTGGAAGACCCCTTTAACAAAGGGGACCTCCAGATCCCAGCCCCCCCTGTGAGAAATGGTAATGTGGTACATTGTACCATTTCATCAAAAAAAGTGTAAAAAATTAAAAAAATTACAATAGCCGGTTTTTGATTATTCCTTTATTAATGTCTTTTTTCCGCGCTTCTTCTTCTTCCATCTTCTTTTCTTCTTTCATTCGGGTTTCTTCCTCCAGCTTCTTCTTCCTCTGCTTCTTTCTTGGGTCTTCTCGTCGGCATCTTGACCGGCATCTTCTTCCATCTTCTTCTCCTTCCGTGGGCCTTCTCATCCGCATCTTGCTTCTTCTTCCCCGGACACTGCGCTAGATTTAAGCACAGTGCTGTAAATCAGCACTTCAAGCCTGTCCGCCAATACACCCCTCCCCCCCCAACAGGCCATGTTTGCAGGTTTTCCTTCATCTTGCACATGTGATTTAAAAGACAGTCTGGACAGCAATTCTTGATAAGATAAATCCATAAAACATGTCCTGTCGGGGGTACTTGAGGACTGATGCTGAGAACCACTGCAGTAAAAAGGAATGAGGAATGGAATGAATTTGCTCAGAATTGCCGTGAGCCGACAATTCATTATTGCCACAAGTTTTTAAATGACTTATTTTCCTTCAGAATGTTATTTTGAGCAGGGACAGTTCTAACCACGGGAAACATGCGCTTTTTCACATGCTGACTTTACACCCCTCCTAGGTACGAAATTTAAAGGAATATTTCACTTGTATTGTTGCACTTTAAGCATTAATAAATTTACTGCTCCCGAGAAAAAAAAGGGAAGTTTTAAAAAAATAAAAAAAACATTGACACATGTCCCCTGGGGCAGGACTCAGGTCCCCAAACACTTTTTAGGACAAAAACTTGCATATTAACCTTGAAAATTAACACTTTTAAATTCTCCCATAGACTTCTAAAGGGAGTTCAGCGGCGGCTTTACATATTAATTGCATTGTGGCCTGTGCTACTCCGGTTCATGCACCTAATTAAGTATTCATCCGGTGTGCCAATTAAGCCATGAACCGGTGCAGTGCATTGATAATAGTAAATCAGCCCCCATGTGTATCTTCTGACATGTTTATCTACTGACATGTTTGACATGATCTAGGTTCCTGTCAAAGCAAAGGTATAGTGCTGATTTCTCTTTGGATTTCATTCCTTTCACAGAAAATAACACTGTATAATACTTTTAGGGAAGTGCATTTTTTTTACGTGCAAGTTCTCATTTCACTTTCCTGAGAGACCCGCAGTAATTCCCAGGTTTCCAAAGACTTGTCTGCTTGAAGAATATGGAATAAAGTTCAGAAAATATTTTCTTTTGCCAAATGTTCATTAGGGCATGACAACTCTGAAATCAAATACAAATCAAAATGCCTTATCAGTCTTATGGATATATCACATTATTTTAAGACGTAACCTTAAAATAAAAAGACGTACAATAGAAAACTCTATAGTACATACATTAAGTAATAGAAAACTGTATGTTTTATAATGTAATCAGAATTGTGCATCACTGTTCAAAAATAGAATATGCCCTTGACATGTCACAGCAAGGTGCCATGGGATATGTAGTCCCTAGACATTTAAAGTAAACCAAAGCAATAAGCAATGAGCAGAGGCATAAAGGAATAAAGGAAGCTGTTAAAGGGGTGACCAGCAGATAGACAATGCTTCCAACAAATGTTTTTACTTTTACCAGTCTATTCAATTCTTCCAAAATCTGAATGATGGAGGCATAAAGGAATAAAGGAAGCTGTTAAAGGGGTGACCAGCAGATAGACAATGCTTCCAACAAATGTTTTTACTTTTACCAGTCTATTCAATTCTTCCAAAATCTGAATGATGGTGTTTAAAGATTCTCTCTGTAAGGAAAGGACAGAGACGCCGTTGGCATGCACACGCGCGCATGCGCGCATACCTAGAACGCAGAATATATTTTTGACCAATGGCGCGCATTGCGCGCACATGCGCGCATCCACCAACCGCAACGGCGCACTTCCGCGCATGCGCGGGTGCGGCGGACGGCGTGCACACGCACGGGCGTTCCTGACCCTTCCTTCCTATTTAAAGGGCGCTCTGATGACCGGGCGGTGCTGACCGGTCTTCAGTGGTTCCTGTATTCCTGACGCCCGTATCTATCACCAAGATTCCTGTTTGACCACCCGGCTTGTGACCTTGACCTTGCTCCTGCTTAACCCTTGTGTACTCTGCTGCCTGCCTGTTAACGACCCGGCCTGTGACCTTTAACCTTGCCTCTGCTCTATCCTTTGCACCTCGCTGCCTGCCTGCTGCCAACCCGGCCATCCTGGACCTCTGCTTCCTAGGCGCCTGCCACGGGTCACCCGGACTTGCTAGGGGTTGGAGTTCCCCTTTATTCAGGCTCTTCGCTCCACACCACCTAGCCCTGTGCCTGCTGCTCATCTAGGGTCTGCTGCCCTCCCTGCATCCAGCGGTACTTCAAGCAAACATCATCTGGCACCCGTGTTCCTCCTACCTGAACGCCATCTGTTTCACCCTCAGAGGGGTTCCGGGTTGGAGATACAAGGGAGGCCGACCCCTTCACATCAGACTCCTACCAGGTACGTGACAGTACCGGTCAGCCAGGAATGGAGTCTGGAAGGGAGGCCTCCCCACCAAGAGACATTATTGAGACCATTTCTGCACTTGCTCATATGGTGCAGAATTTACAGAAGGACCTCAGTCGCATGGATGAGCGACTTCCACACCAAGGAAGTGTTGCACCAGCCTCCACTCCTTCTCCAGTTGCTGATGCCTCTACCCAAGTTGAGTCAAGTTTTTCCTATGGATTTCCTTTGTCTCCTCCTCCGGAACCCAGGGTTCCTATCCCCGAACGGTTCTCTTGAAATCGCAAAATGTTTAGAACTTTTCGCAACTCCTGTGAACTTTATTTTTCCCTGTTGCCCCGGACCTTCGTTTCTGAGGACATTAAGGTGGGGTTTGTAATCACACTCTTATTAAATGAACCGCTTTCCTGGGCTCATCACCTTCGAGAACGGCGACCCTGCTAGCTTCCACTGATTCCTTTTTTTCAGCTTCATGGCTCAAATTTATGCCGATTCCTTTTTTTCACCATGGCTTTCAAATTTATGCCGATCCTTTCTGTCGCAATCGGCAGAATCCAGGCTCAGCAAGTTACAACCAGGGCTGGACACTGGGACAAAAATCGGCCCTGGACTTCATTCAGACTGGCCCACTTTGATAGGTCTCTCTATGGTGGCTGGAAATGGTGGCTCCCAGGAAACTCCCAGGCCTGTTGAGTGTTGAGTCAGCTGTCTGTCCCTCGCCCTGGCTCCTTCTGGTCCCCCCCATGCTCCTCTGTCATCCCCCCTGCTCCTTCCTCCTGTTTCTCTGTTCTCCCCAGGTAAGAGGAGGTGAGCGCTGTGGGGAGGGAGAGACAGAGGAGCGGAGGGGGGTGGCGGTCCGCTGTGACTAAAGCCGGCCCACTGAGCCATCGGCCCACCGGGAAACTCCCTGTAGTCCCAATGGCCAGTCCATCCCTGGTTACAACAAGGGTCAAGACCTGTCGAGGACTACATCACTGACTTTCGTGTCCTAAGTACGGACACCCAATGGAATAGTCCTGCCCTTCGTCACTGGTTTCGCCACGGTCTTTCTGACCCCTTAAAGGATGAGCTAGCCAGAGTCGGAATCCCAGCATCCTTGGAAGACTTGATTAATCTGACCACTCAGATCGACCGCCGGTTACGCGAACGACAGGCAGAGAAAGCGGAAGGAACCCTTTCTGTGGCTGCTGGGCCCGACCTATCTTCCTCACCCCCTAGCCAGAAGGCTCAACATGGGGCCTACCACAGGAGCTTCCCAAGGGCTCCCCTCACTCCGGCTGAACGTCTCAGGCGCCTACGTGCCAACCTGTGCCTCTATTGTGGGGAAGCCGGTCACTTTTTACAGACTTGTCCAGCAAGGACCACCCGAGTCCGTTCTCGAAGACCCCACTTGGAACATCTTCTTGGAGAGGGTCGGTCACAACTGTCCCTTCCAGTCATTCTCCAATTTAACGGAAAGACGCTTCCTGTGGCAGCAATCATAGACTCTGGGGCTTGCAGCTGTTTTGTGGATTCCACATTTGTCTCTCTACATCAGCTTCCCGTGTGTACTAAGCAACAAGAATTCCATGTCCACTTGGCTGACGGCTCGGGCATCAAATCTGGCCCGGTTACCCAGGAGACTGCACCTATTTTTTGTCAAACCCCTTCAGGTCACCATGAATTTCTCCGTTTGGATGTTATAGCTTCACCCATGTTCCCCATCATCCTTGGTGTTCCATGGTTAAGAGCCCATAAACCGCACATTGACTGGCCTACCGGGGTTGTCACTTTCTCTTCCAACTACTGCCTGGAACACTGCTTTCCGGAAAGACCTGTGGGTATTGCTCCCCTTCTGAGCCTCCAACCTGACCCTGAAACAATTAAACTGATACCTCCGGCCTACCATGAATACCTGGACGTGTTTAACACGAAGGGTGCAGACACTCTTCCGCCCCACAGAACATATGATTGTCCTATTGAACTTTTGCCTGGGGCTGAGATCCCTTTTGGCCGAATTTACCCCCTCTCTGAACCCGAACTGGAAGCTCTACGTGCCTACATCGATGAAAGTTTGGAAAAAAAGTTCATCCGACCCTCCACGTCGCCTGCAGGTGCCGGTATCTTCTTTGTGGAGAAGAAAGATCACTCCCTAAGACCCTGCATTGATTACCGGGACCTTAACAAGATTACTATTAAGAACAGGTACCCCCCCCCCCCCTTCCCCTGATTCCTGAGCTGTTCCAGAGACTACGGGGGGCACGGATATTCTCAAAACTTGACTTAAGAGGGGCATACAACCTGGTTAGAATCAGGGAAGGGGATGAATGGAAGACAGCTTTTCGAACACGCTTTGGTCACTTCGAGTACCTTGTCATGCCATTTGGGCTCTGCAACGCCCCAGCCACATTCCAACATCTGGTGAACGATGTTTTTCGGGACTATCTTGACCTATTCGTCATAGTTTACTTGGATGACATTTTGGTCTTCTCTGAATCCCTCGAATCGCATCAGATCAATGTGAAGAAAGTCCTGGACAGACTCAGAAAACACTGTCTTTACGCAAAAGCTGAAAAATGTGATTTTGAAGAACAAACGATACATTTTCTTGGGCTTGTTATCTCCGCGGATGGGATCTCAATGGATCCCCAGAAAGTTGCATCTGTTCTGGAATGGCCTGCTCCTACTGACAGAAAAGCCGTTCAACGGTTTGTAGGTTTCGCCAATTTCTATAGGAAATTTATTAAGAACTTTTCTAGCATTATTTCTCCCATCACTCAGTTAAGCAAACAGCATACACCTTTCCAGTGGTCACCCGAAGCGCAAGGGGCTTTTGAACAATTAAAAGTATTGTTTACCTCAGCACCCATCCTAAAGCACCCCGATCCTGCCTTGGCCTTTGTGTTGGAGGTAGATGCTTCCGAAAATGCAGTCGGGGCTATATTATCTCAACGTCAGGGTCCTAAATCTTTGCTTCACCCGGTAGCCTTCTTCTCCGAGAAATTAAAACCGTCTGAGAGGAACTATGACGTTGGGGACCGAGAGTTGCTTGCTATTAAGGCTGCGCTAGAGGAGTGGCGCTATCTTCTGGAAGGAGCCTCTCATCCAATTCTCATCTTCACAGATCACAAGAATTTGGAATATATGAGGACGGCCAAACGATTAAGACCTCGACAAGCAAGATGGGCATTATTTTTCTCTCGTTTTGTGTTTCACATCACATTTCGCCCTGGTTCTAAGAATGGTAAGCCAGATGCCTTATCCCGAATGTTTAAAGACCCTGTGAGCCCTGCAGAGCCTGATACCATCCTCCCGGCCAAAAATTTTTTGATCCTTCAAGCAGATCTGATGTCTCAAATAAGAGCAAGCGTGGTCAACCAACCACCTCCACAGGACTTAGCGCTTCAACTAAAGGATGGCCTTTACCTCCATGGGGGACAAGTTTTTATCCCTGAACAATTCAGAGCTTCCATCCTGGGACGTTGCCATGACCACCCTCTAGCCGGCCACTATGGTATCCGTAAGACGGCCGATTTGGTCGCCCGCTCTTTCTGGTGGCCAGAGTTACTGCAGGACTGCAGGAAATATGTCAAATCCTGTACTACATGCCTCCGAAACAAAACGGACAGAGCCAAGACTTGGGGTCTTCTGGAGCCCCTTCCTGTGCCTAAGAAACCATGGAGTATGATCTCCATGGATTTTATTGTAGAACTTCCCCCATCTGAGGACTTCAATACCATTTTTGTTGTGGTGGATCGCCTCACTAAGATGGCCCACTTTGTACCCCTGCAAGGTACTCCTTCGGCTACAGAAACGGCCACGGCCTTCATCAAGGAGATCGTCAGATTGCATGGTATTCCCGACAGCATCATTTCCGACCGAGGGGTACAGTTCACCTCCAGATTTTGGAGGGCTTTATGTAAAGCTCTAAATATTAAACTCCGCCTCTCTTCTGCATACCACCCACAAACCAATGGTCAGACGGAGAGGACAAATCAAACCCTCGAACAGTACCTGCGGTGTTTCTCTTCTTTTGCACAGGACGATTGGCTCTCTCTCCTTCCACTGGCAGAGTTCTCGTATAATAACACAATACACTCAGCAACCAATCAGTCTCCGTTCTTCGCTAATCTGGGTTATCATCCGTCCTTTTTACCAGAACTACCTGTTGAGAGTCCCGTACCTGCTGTTCAAGACCGTCTAAACTTCTTTTCCACCAACAATCAGGTGCTACAGGATGCAATTTCCAAAGCCTAGGCAAGCAACAAAAAGTTCTTCGACAAAAAGAGACGAGGCAACCTGAACCTGGAGCCTGGGGATAAAGTCTGGCTGTCTACGACTAATCTGAAATTGAGTTGCCCCTCAAAGAAACTTGGTCCCAAATTTTTGGGCCCTTTCCCTGTGAAACGGAAGATCAATACAGTGGCCTTCGAATTGGTGTTACCCAAGAACCTAAAGATGCACCCGGTATTTCACTCCTCCCTATTGAAACCAACCATGCCAAACCCCTTTCCCAACCGGGTCTCTGAAGTTCCCCCTTCCGTTCTAATTGAAGGGAATGAGGAATTTGAAGTGGAGTCTATATTGGACTGTAGACGCAGGAATAATCTTACTCAATTCCTTGTCAAATGGAAGGGTTACGGCCCGGAAGAAAATTCTTGGGAACCGGCTTCTAACATACATGCCCCGAGATTGGTACAAGCCTTTTTTCAACGCCACCCGGAAAAGATAGCCCTGAGGGGCATCCAGAGACTGCCCGTAAGGGGGGGCAATGTAAGGAAAGGACAGAGACGCCGTTGGCACGCACACGCGCGCATACCTGGAACGCAGAATACGTTTTTGACCAATGACGAGCATTTGCGCGCACATGCGCGCATCCACCAACCGCAACGGCGCACTCCCGCGCATGCGCGGGTGCGGCGGACGGCGCGCACACGCACGGGGCGTTCCTGACCCTTCCTTCCTATTTAAAGGGCGCTCTGATGACCGGGCGGTGCTGACCGGTCTTCAGTGGTTCCTGTATTCCTGACGCCCGTATCTATCACCAAGATTCCTGTTTGACCACCCGGCTTGTGACCTTGACCTTGCTCCTGCTTAACCCTTGTGTACTCCGCTGCCTGCCTGTTAACGACCCGGCCTGTGACCTTTAACCTTGCCTCTGCTCTATCCTTTGCACCTCGCTGCCTGCCTGCTGCCAACCCGGCCATCCTGGACCTCTGCTTCCAAGGCGCCTGCCACGGGTCACCTGTTTGACCACCCGGCTTGTGACCTTGACCTTGCTCCTGCTTAACCCTTGTGTACTCCGCTGCCTGCCTGTTAACGACCCGGCCTGTGACCTTTAACCTTGCCTCTGCTCTATCCTTTGCACCTCGCTGCCTGCCTGCTGCCAACCCGGCCATCCTGGACCTCTGCTTCCAAGGCGCCTGCCACGGGTCACCCGGACTTGCTAGGGGTTGGAGTTCCCCTTTATTCAGGCTCTTCGCTCCACACCACCTAGCCCTGTGCCTGCTGCTCATCTAGGGTCTGCTGCCCTCCCTGCATCCAGCGGTACTTCAAGCAAACATCATCTGGCACCCGTGTTCCTCCTACCTGAACGCCATCTGTTTCACCCTCAGAGGGGTTCTGGGTTGGAGATACAAGGGAGGCCGACCTCTTCACATCAGACTCCTACCAGGTACGTGACACTCTCTCTCTCTCTCTCTCATTCACAAAGCACTTGCGCCGACGTATCTGCAGATACTCGGACGTAAGTACAAATGTGCGCCGTCGTATCTATGCGCCGATCTCCAAAGCTAGATACGTCGAAAAATAGGCTTCAGCCGCCCGACGTAACTTTCCTACGCCGGCGTATAGTGGGCGCATATTTACGCTGAATGCATTTGTCGTTCCCATTGATTTTCTATTCAAATATGCAAATGAGGGAGATACGCCGATTCACGAACGTACTTGCGCCCGGCGCATGATTTAAGCGGTTTGCGTAAGTCCTACGTCCGGCGTAAACGTATTCCCCATATTGGAGGCGCAACTCATGCAAAGGTATGGACCAGGGAACACAGCCGTCGTATTTTACGTAGTACGTGAATAGGGCTGGGCGTAGGTTACGTTCACGTCGTAGGCAGTGATTCAACGTATCTTAGCCAGTTGTTTCAACGTGATTGTGAGCATGCGCACTGGGATACGTCCAAGGTACGATGCATGCGCAGTTCATTTTAAGTACTTGTCTGAAGCTCAGCCCATCATTTGCATGGGGTCACGCTTCATTAAAATGTATCACGCCCACTTCCAGCCCACTTCCACTTACGCTGCCTTATGCCTATGACTATACGCTACGCCGGCGCAACGTTGGGAGCATTTGCTTTGTGAATTCCATGCTTGCCTCTCCGCGATGCGCCGGCGTAGCGTAAAAGAGATACGCTACGGCTGCATAAATATGCGCCGATGTATGTGAATTTACCCCTTATGTGTTCCTACTAGTGGGCTTTGCTCTTCTTTCTTTTTTTTACAACTTTTGAGTCCTGCTTGTTAATGTGGATTTGTGCTGCTGATCCAGGCCTGCTATATTGTTTTTATACTGTTATGTGCTACCAGTGCAGACCCTGTGTAGTTATTACACTTACGTTTTCCAATCCTTTACTATGCCAGCTATGCTGGAAACAACTGCACTTATCTTTTATTGCTGTTATCTGTCTCTCCTCTGTTTGGAACATTGACCTTGCTATATTCTTTAGGTGCCTAAGAGTCGGTTCACACTGGGGCGACACGACTTCCAGCGCGACTTTCAGAGGCGACTCTGACACAACTTGAGCATGAACCACAGGGCGATCTGGGGCGATTTACAACACGACTTGAAGTCGTCTCCAGGACAGGAGACTTTCCAGTGGCCAATCAAACAACAATCAGCTCTGGGAAAGGGAGGGGGAGGGAGGGGTTTGCTTGAGAAATGTATGTTATGTTCCTGGAAAGTCGCTTTAGTTAAGACAGTGATCAGACTTGGAGGCGACATCCATTGAAATCAATGGGTACAAGTCGCCTAGAAGTCTGATTGAAGTCGTACAGGAACCTTTTCTAAAGTCGGAGCGACTTAAGTAGTGCGTATTAACACCGCTCCCATTCACTTACATTGTTTTTCTCTACAGCGCGACTTGGGACGACTTGAGGCGACCTCAAGTCTGATCCCAAGTTCCCCCAGTGTCAACCGACTCAAAAACTCCAAATATAGCCAGCAGCAATGTGCCATCCATTACATCAACCATTAAACATTAATTTTGCATTTCAGTATAAAAAAAATTTAATTGCGTATCCAGATTTCAGTGTAGGATATGTCAGTGAGTAACATGTTTACTCTTAGGACCATCACCACGTATGGTCACCTTTGTAGTATATTATGTGGTTTCTGAGAAGCCTGTCAAAGCTTATGCTGTAATTATATGCACAACTGTACAGACTTTACATTATTTCCCTAAGAATGCCATACCCACTGTGTGCATTATCATTTACAAATCAATGAAATTAAGGGAACAACTTGGTGTAAGCTAGTGCATAGTCAAAATGGAAAAAGGTTCTCAGGTTTCTTACTTCGTTCATAAGATGCACTTTGTTTTAATAGCCTCTACTTTATATTTTATAGCCTATGCATGAAAATAACTGCTGCTTTTAAGAAGATTAAATTATTAAACTATTTGTTATGCATTGTAACTATACTGCAGCGCTTTAATAAGTTGCTTAATGATATACACCTGAGCATCATAAATAATGATCATCTTCAGAGTGTGATTACAAAAAATGGTCCTGCCCACTACTAAGTCTGCTATTTAATGCAAAATAGTTGATGAATGCAGCCAAAGTGATAAATGAGAGCGAAGGGAAAGATGTGTGATCATCTAATTAATGGGATATTCATCACAGTAACCTAGTTACAACAGATTTTCTGTACTGAGAGCCAGCTATTCTAAAAATCATTCCGAGGTCTATAGTTTGTTTGGGGTTTCTGACACTTAGGCCGCGTACACACGAAGGGACATGTCCAATGGAAACGGTCCGCCGACCGTTTTCATCGGACATGTCTCCTCGGGATTTTCGTTCGGCGGTGTGTACACACCATCGGATCAAAATCCCTGCCGGTAGACAGCGTGGTGACGTGGCGTTGACGCCGCCACGTCACCGCACCGGAAGTAAAAAACCTCCACGCATGCGTCGCATCCATGCGACGCTTGTGCGAGCAGATATGTCCGCTGGTTAGTGTACTTACCAGCGGAAATATCCGACGGACATGTCTCCGGCGGACACATTTTAAAGCAGGCTTTAAAATTTGCCTGCCGGTCAGACATGTCCGCTAGCCCATACACATGATTGGATTTGTCCGCTAAACTGGTTGTCGGACCAGTTTCAGCAGACACATTTGATCGTGTGTACGCGGCCTTAGACCTCTTTCACACTGGGTCATTTTTCAGGAGCTTTGGTGTTAAAAAAAGCGCCTGAAAGAAGCCTCATCTGCAATCCCAATCTGAAAGCCTGAGTGCTTTTAGAGCCCTTTCACACTGCCAGTGCCCGAAAAACACTGGTAAAGCTCTGGTAAGACCCCTTTCACGCTGGGGAGGCTTTTTGGGCACTTTGTTGTTAAAAGAAGCGCCTGAAAAAGAACCTGAAAGAAGCCTCATCTACAACCTGAAAAAGAACCTGAAAGAAGCCTCATCTACAATCCCAATGTAAAAGCCAGAGTGCTTTCAGTCAGAGCCCTTTCACACTGCTAGTGCCCGAAAAACGCTGGTAAGGCACTTTGGCTTTAAAAAAAAAAATCACCTCAATGGGAAGGGAGCACTTTAGGAGCAGTGTATTCAACACTCCTAAAGCGCTGCAAAGAAGCTGCTTGCAGGAGTCTTTTTGATGCCCTGCCAGTGCAGCCCCTCAGTATGAAAGCACTCGGGCTTTCACATTGGGATTGCAGATGAGGCTTCTTTCAGGCGCTTTACAGGCACTTTTTTTAATGCTAAGACACCTTTCACACTGGGGCATTTTTCAGGTGCTTTAGTGTTAAATCATTCGGGCTTTCACATTGGGATTGCAGATGCAGCTTCTTTCAGGCTCTTTTTTAAATGCTAAAGCACCTGAAAAACGACCCAGTGTGGAAGGAATCTTAAAGTTAGCTACAGGCACTGTTTGGTCCCAGGAAGCACCTTTGTGTTTATCTTCAAAAATTTTTTGGGGATCTTGGCAGCAAATTTGAACAGTATTCAAGACCCTGTGTACAGCCTACTCTCAGAATCTAAGGGATCCCCAGGCACAGAAATTGACTTTCACTCGAATAATGTGTTATAATGTCAAAATATGTTCATTGAATTTAAAGCAAAACTCATTAACAGATATAATAAAAAAAATAGCTTTTGCTACAATGCTCACTTTCAATCCAGCACTGCCCCTGCCCTCACCACCTACCCCCCCCCCCCCCCAACCTTCTTTAAGTGCCAGTTCACACAGGAGTGGCTTCAAAGTCATCCAACTCTGAAGCCGCGCCATACAGCATGACTTTGGCGCGGCTTGCAGAATTACCATTGCCTGGTCTGACGAGTCTCGACTTCAGCTTTGCGACATTCAGATAGTAGGGTCAGAATTTGTCGTAAACAACATGAAAGAATGGATCCAATCTGCCTTGTATCAATGGTTCAGGTTGGTGGTGTAATTGTGTGGGGAATATTTTCTTAGTACCAAATGAGCATCATTTAAATGCCACAGCCTACCTGAGTATTGTTGCTGACCATGTCCATCCATTTTTTTTCCCCTGGTGGAAAATATTTTGTATCAGTTAAGGGTATAAATGGTAAGTTATAATAAAAGGTTTGGCAAATGGATATTACAAGATAATATTCGATTAAAAGATGTTATGAAGCTTAACAGGCTCCTAACAATTCAGGAATTAAAAAATAAAAATTAAATGATTTTGATTGATGAATGGCGATACGCGCAATTAAAACACTTCTTTGATAGTCTCCCCCAATCGGTTAGATCAGAAATAAATCTTTTGCCCCTCAAAAAATTATGTGAGGGGAAGGCCAAAAAGGGGACAATTTCTAAAATGTATCAGATCTTAAATGAAACAAGATCACAGTGCGTCCCACCATTCATTAAGAAATGGGAGGAGGAGTTGGGCTCATGTGTAAAACGAGATGGAGATCAGTCAGTTAATAACGAGAGTTCATGAGACGTCGATAAACAATAATACCATGGAACTGAATTATAAATGTCTGGTGCGTTGGTACCTTACTCCGGATAAAGTACATAAGTTCTCAGGAACCACCTCACAGTTATGCTGGAGGGGTTGTAATGAAGTAGGCTCCATGGCCCATATTTGGTGGATCTGTCCCAAAATAAGAAAATACTGGGGGGAGATTGGACAAAAAATTAGAGAAATATCAAACAATGAACTCCCTGATGACCCATGGGTATGTGTACTACACGGATCCCGAATTCCAACTAAACAGTATCTGAAGACACTAATCCCACAACTTTTGAACGCGGCAAAGAACCAAATAGCTTGTAACTGGCAAGAACTGGAGAGTCCATCATTGAGAGGGTGGTGTAATAGAGTTGAGGAAATCTATAACCTGGAATACCTAAGATTTAGAGACAAAGAGAAATGTGAGGAGTTCGAAGAGAAGTGGGAGAACTGGAAAAGGTTTAAGCACACGATGGGATACGCAGAAGTGATGGGCGCCTAAAGCTTAAAGTATACAGCTATACAATTTAATGGTATGAGGTAACAGTGTAGCAGGGTAGTGAAACTGGGAAACAGGTGTTAGTGGAAAAGAGCCAAGCAAGAGAGGTCGGAAGGGGAGGGAGGAAATGGGGAGGAGGGGAGGGGGGAAGGCAATCAATCTCCACATAGATACAGATGTTTTAATAACCGTTAATTTTGAAGAATTTAAAAAAAAAAGGAGAAAGAAATAAAAGAAATAACAAATAATAAGTGAAAGAAGAGTGAAGAGAAAAAAAAAATAAGAGGATAAACCACTCATGATGTGAAACCATAGAGGAGACGTTGTGGGCAAATGAACTGTGGGCAAGTTTCGTTGCCCTTTTTGGTTGAGTCTGAAGTGGAGAAAAAAAAAAAAAAGAAAAAAAAATGTCCATCCATTTATGACTACAGTGTACCCATATTTTGTTTGCTAGTTCCAGCAGTATAATGCTCCATATCACAGAGCTCAAATCATCTCAAACTGGTTTCTTGAACATGACAATGAGTTCACTGTATATACATATAAAATTGTGCAATCCTAGAGACATATAAAAATTACAAATCAGTGAAGAAAAGTGAAAAAAAAAATAAAAAAATAAATAATAAATAAAATAAAAAAAAGCAGTGGAAAAAGTCCACATAAAAATGAAAATAAATTAAATATAGTGAGTGTCCATATATAATTCCAATGCAAATCATGGATATCCACGATATTCAGTGGTGTGTTCTTTTATATCACAAGGAAAAATAAAAACTAATATGCTTCTTACCAGACAGGATGCACCCCAAATTATAGGGATCAAATGCGCTTGATTATCAAGCTAAGCACCTGCGATTGTCAGGTCACCTGGCCAGGTGACAAGTGCACCCCGTTGGAGACAGGGGTGCACTGCAAGGTAGTGAACCCAATAGCTGACTGCTGTGGATGGACAGGAAACGTGAGCCCAAGATTCCCCAGGGAGGTCCAGCAGGTGTTCACCAGAGCCTCTGGTGGTGAGGATGGCCTTCGCTGCAACTGAACCCAGGTCGTGGCCCCTGGGGTCCCCCAGGACACCCTCCATAGGGAGAGAGGAGAAGCAGCCACTGAGGACACAAAGAATAGTGATGGGTAAGCCGAGGTTTGGGCAACGGGCAGACGAGGGTAACCAAGGGACAGGCCAAAGGTCAGGGTCACAGGCAAATAGGAGTAGTCAGAGACGAGCCAAAATCGGTACACAGAAAGGTAAACGTAGGACACTGCAGACAGAAACACAAGCTAACAAACAAAGTGGAACAGCAAAGCAGACCTGCAGTGCAACAGTTAATATATACTTCCTGGGATGTCCTGGGATGGAACCATACAGGGAGGAGAGATGATAAAAGGCATCCAGAAAGAGAGTCAGGCTTCTAATGGGCACATGGAGGAGAAGGTAAACTGCCAGTCATTATTGCATGTCCATGACAGTGATGTTCCGCTCTGTCTGCTACAATGTAAAACTTTTCTCCCGCTGAAATAATTAATCCACTAGAGATCGAGCAATGATATCCAAGCAATGCCATATCTTCCAATAGATCTGAATTTTGGCTCTCCAACATATGTGAAATTCAAAGAAGAAGAAACTTCATGGTGCAATAGAAAATGGTTGTTCGACTAGGAATGGAGATAGTGCTAAAACGTCACTCACCACATACTTTATACTAGGCAGGAGAGACACCAGAAGTCCAGAATTACACAGGATTCCCTGTGTCATATAAACTGCCATTTTTTTTTAAATTGCCTCCACAGTTACCAGATCTTAATCCAGATGGGAACCTTTAGGATGTGGTAGAACGAGAGATTTTCATCATGGATCTGCAGCAACTGCATGATGCCATCATTTCAATATGGATCAAAATTCAACACCTTGTTAAATCTATGCCATAATTAATTAAAGCAATTCTGAAGGCAAAAGGGAGCCCTACTTTGTACTAGCAAGGAGTACCCAATAAAGTGGCCAGTGAGTGTATATCCATGACCTTTTTTTGTTTTTTCTTTGGACACAGTGTGTAGTGTTGTAACCTTTTTCAGGTTTTTATTGCTATCTGTAGTCCTGCTAGTACACAGGTGTCAAACACAAGGCCAGCGGGTCAAATTTAGCTCTCCAGGCTATTTCATGTGGCCCTCCTACCTCTCCTGCAGCTGTAGGAAAGCTCCAGTCCCTTTTGGTCCTACTCCAGACCCTTACTTTCTTCTTTCAAGCATCCGCTTCTTCCCAGCAGCAACATAAGGAAAAGGGGGGTGCACTGTGATGTAAGGGAGAGTGGGGGACTCAACTTCTGATGGTGGGGTGGCTTTTGACATCTAATGTAAGGGGAGGGGATGCGCTGGACATCTAATCTTACAGATACAACCAGCCCCTTTGAGAGCAATCAGATGCGGCCCACAATGAAATAGAGTTTGCCCCCTCTGTGCTAGTGAGATTCATTCTGTCAATTTGTCTTAATGTCAGAAAACTAATGGGAGTTCTATAATTTTCCACTTGACACTTGAACTCTTCTAATGTTGTCACTTAAACTTGGCCCGGTAACGAATATCTAAGATAAGACTTCTTTTATTTTTGAAAAAATTGCTTCTCACTGTCTGTCGTGCTTCCGGAACAGCAAGTGAGGGTAATCTCCCCAATGGTACATAGACAGAATTCTCTACTCAATCCAAACTCCAAAACTGGGCTTCAGAATCATTGTAAGGACACTTCATTTGCACCGCAACCAAGATAATGTCAAGACTGGTGTGTTTATTAACAGCACAGCTTCACATAGCAGAGCCCCTGCATTGTACCATATGAGCTGAATCTAATGGCTTGGACGATGGAACATGCAGAGAAGTCAACACACATAAACAGAGAAAAGAATTACAGAAACGTTTTTTTTTGGGGGGGGGGGGTTTGTTATTTAGTTATTTGAAGAGACAAGCAGTTATTTAACCACTACAGATCCGCGCTATGGACAAAAGACGTCAACAGCGCGGACCTGAGGTGCCGTGATCACGTCTTTGGACGTCATGTTGTTGTAATTCCCCGCGCGCACCACTGGGTGGCGCGCAGCGGGGAAAAACAGTGCCGTTGCATCGCTGAGGATTAGATGCGTGTACCCGGCGGCCGCGGTGTCCGTCAGGTACAAGTAATCGGCGGTGACAGAGCAGGGACGTGGAGCTCTGTGTGTAAACACAGAGCTCCACATCCTGTCAGGGAGAGGAGACAGATGCTGTTTCCCTTGTACATAGGGACACAGCATTGGTCACCTCCCCCAGTCACCCCCCCTCCCCCCACACAGTTAGAACACACCCAGGATACACATTTAACCCCTTCCTCACCCCCTAGTGTTAACCCCTTCAATGTCAGTCACATTTATACAGTAATTAGTGCATATTTATAGCACTGGTCGCTGTATAAATGTGAATGGTCCCAAAAATGTGTCAAAAGTGTCCGATGTGTCCGCCACAGTGTCGCAATCCCAATAAAAATGCAGATTGCCGCCATTACTAGTAAAAATAAAAAAAAATAGTAAAAACAAATCATAATGATGTCCCCTATTTTGTAGGCGCTATAACTTTTGCGCAAAGCAGTCGCTTATTGCGATTTTTTTTTTACAAAAATACGTAGAAGAATACGTATCGGCCTTAACTGAGAAAAAAAATATAAAAAATAAAATAAAAATTGAAATATTTATTATAGCAACAAGTAAAAAATATATATTTTTTTAAATTGTTGCTCTTTTTTTTGTTTATAACGCAAAAAATTAAAACCGCACGGGCGATCAAATACCACCAAAATAAAGCTCTATTTGTGGGGGAAAAAGGACGCCAATTTTGTTTTGGAGCCACGTCGCACGACCGAACAAATGTCAGTTAAAGCGTCACAGTGTCAGAAGCTGAAATTTCGCCTGTGCACGAAGGGGGTTTATGTGCCCAGTAAGCAAGTGGTTAAATTCTTCATATTGTATCCAAGGGAAGCTCAGTAACATATGGTCCAGTCACCCAAATCACATGGTTATCATTTTACTTCTAATGGCATTACGAGACAACGGATGCCTGTCGATGACACAAAAATATTACATGTTTCCTCTTCAATGATTTCATCATGTGCTTTGTATTTGATTTCAACTAAACTTCATGGTTGTCAGCCCATCCCTTTAATTATTGACATATATAAACAACAGTTTCAGTGGCTCATTAAATCCAGATGAGCCAATGACTAGATTCTATTAGTCACAGAACTTGTATAATTTAGACATGCCAATAATTAAAAGGGATAAATTGGCAATGATATTAGACAGAACTGTGCAAGCTTGAATTTGCTCCTGGCAAATAATATTTAAATCCATGAGCTATTGGGTAACATCTTGAAGACTGAATGATCTCCTAAGGAACTGGCAAAACTATAAACCATATGAGCTCAATAAAATTGTAACAGCAACCAGGCTTTTCTTAAGCACAGACTTTTTATTTAATTATTAACAATCCTTCAAATAGGAAATTTGAATTTCTCTAGTGTCTAGAGGAGGCGTTGGGAAGCAACTTCTGTCGCATTTCTAATACTGACAAAATTCAGCACTAGGAATAGAAGTCACAGGCTGATTTAGAGCAAATGAGGCTATATACGAATAACCTCTTCACAGCAACCTGGCCTTCATTGCTTCTAAGTTTTATATACCACTTAGTCAAATAGAGGTGCTTATGTTACAGGAAAAAGAACATTCCATGTTACATGTCAACAGTAGAAAAATAAAGAGGGGTTGGGACTTTGTATGAGGCATGTGATATGCACCACCACAGGCCTCCATCCCTGTAAGGGTGTAAAAAATGAAGGGTTGGGACTTTAAATGAGATGCGATTAGCAAAATGCGATTAAGTATATATATATGGAAAAAATAAATAAAAATAATTCCATAATGACCAGGCTCAAAAATGCCAAACCAAGAAGCACAAACCAAATTAAACTGTCTAACTGTGTGTAATTAAAACAGAGGTTTAGTTGCAGAGATTTGCAAATACCTGGGAAGCTGCAGGCCAAGCGTCAAGGCACTCTGTGTAACTGCAGTCCTAACTATGATTTTTATAGCCTCCAAAGGAGGAGCACAGGTGTGCTAATTAATAGACAGGGAGCCATGTCAACATGTCAACAGTAGCACCTAAATACCATATCAGTCAGGAATACCCACACTATATTCCTGCAAATATTCCCTAAATACCCTATGTACTGCTTGGACATTAAAGGGGTTGTAAAGTTTTTTTTTTTTTTTACTAAATAGGTTCATTTAAACACTTCCTGACGGCCGTACGACTTTATTCGGCCGCAGGGTGGTTCTAAATCGCCGGGAGGCCGTCTATATACGGTCTCCGCTCCTCCAGGCCTCTGTGTGGTGCGTGAGCCCCACGGGCGGCGCGCGCGTGCCTGCCGCATCGCTGAGATGCCGATGCGCGTGTCTGGCAGCCGCGATGTCTGCCAGGCACTCGCGATCAGCGGTTACAGGACAAGAACCTGGATCTCTGTGTGTAAACACAGAGCTCCACGTCCTGTCACGGGAGAGAGGAGACCGATCTGTGTCCCTTGTACATAGGGACACAATCAGTCACCTCCCCCAGTCACCCCCCTCCCCCCACAGTTAGAAAACTATGCAGGTACACATTTAACCCCTTCCTCACCCCCTAGTTTTAACCCTTTCAATGCCAGTCACATTTATACAGTAATTAGTGCATATTTATAGCACTGATCATGTATAAATGTGAATGGCGCCAAAAATGTGTCAAAAGTGTCCGATGTGTCCGCCATAATGTTGCAGTCCCAATAAAAATCGCAGATCGCCGCCATTACTAGTGAAAAAAAAATTAAAAAAATTATTCTGTCCCCTATTTTGTAAGCACTAACCAGTCGCTTATTGCGATTTTTTTTTTACCAAAAATATGTAGAAGAATACGTATCGGCCTAAACTAGGAAAAAAAATGTTTTTTAAAAAAATAATTGGGCTATTTATTATAGCAACAAGTAAATTTTTTTTTTTTTTTTTAAAACTGTCGCTCTTTTTTTGTTTATAGCGCAAAAAATTTAAACTGCAGAGGTGATCAAATACCACCAAAAGAAAGCTCTATTTGTTGGGAAAAAGGGACGTCAATTTTGTTTGGGAGTCACGTCGCACGACCGCGCAATTGTCAGTTAAAGCGACGCAGTGCTAAAAACTGAAATTTCAGCTGATCAGGAAGGGGGTATATGTGCCCAGTAAGCAGGTGGTTAAGCTAGTGCATTGTTGGTTCACTTACCTTTTCCTTCGATTTCCCTTCTAAATGTTTTTTTTCTTTGTCTGAATTTCTCACTTCCTGTTTCTCCTCTGTAAGCTTGCCCCCATCATCTGGATGGGGGTTAGTCAGCCAGAACAGCTTACTGAGGAGGAACAGGAAGTGAGAAATTCAGACAAAGAAAAAAAAACATTTAAAAGGGAAATCGAAGGAAAAGGTCAGTGAACCAACAATGCACTAGCTTAAAGGAACCTATTTAGAAAATACAAAATGAACCTTTACAACCTCTTTAAAAGAAGGGAGTATACACCAAAAGCTTTTCCTGAAAATTGCAAAGTTAGTGCAAATTTAAAGTGGTAGTATACTCTGTACTACCACTTTTACCTACAGGTAAGCCTATAATAAGGCTTATGTCGCGTACACACTGTCGTTTTTTGTGATGAATTTTGTGACGTCAATTAAAATGATCGTGTGTGGGCAAAACGTTGTTTTATGTCTTCAAAAAAACGACCAAAAAAAATTCGAACATGCTTGCATTTTTTATGTCGTTTTTCTGAATGTCGTTTTTTGTGTCATAAAAAATGATCATGTGTGGACAAAACGACGTTTAAAACAACGTTTTTAAACCCGCGCATGCTCAGAAGCAAGTTATGAGACGGGAGCTTCAATGGAACAGAGTGCCGTCGAAAGTGTCTTACGTAACCGCGCTTTGCAAGAGCATTTTCGATGGTGTGTAGGCAAACTTCGTTTTTTTAAATGAGAAAAAAACTACGGTTTTTACAAGACAAAAAACGACCGTGTGTACGTGGCATTACCTGTAGGTATAAAGAATATCTCCTAAACCTGAACGGTTTACAAGATATTTCTCTCACAATGCGCATGCGCAGCAAGGATCCTCGGCCAAGGGCCCGGTAGCTGCCGGACCTTGCCGGCCAAGAAGTCTCCTGTACGGGAGTGATGACATCGCCGCTCTAGCCACTCACAATGCTGGATCAGGGATACCCAGAAGACACGCCGAGGCAAGATGACATCTCCCTTGGCGTGGACCAGGTAAGATCCCTACGCCTGCTTCCAAGGTAAGTATTTCATAATGAGCTAGTATGCGGTGCATACTAGCTCATTATGGCTTTTGCCCTTCAAGTAGGTTTAAAAAAAATGGGGTTTACTACCGCTTTAATGTCACGTTCAAGGGTCAGGCTCGAAGATTAGTTGCTATAGTAGTAGTGGAATTACCACCAATCAGCATTATAGGTACACAGGCAGTCACCCCCCGCGAATGACACAGGCTCACCTGAGGTGCGGAATCTAAGTACTAATCTGTGTCCACCAGAGCTCCTGATGGTGGAGATGAGTTTTGCTGCATGTCGTTACCAGGTCGTGGTACCCAGGATTGCCCCATCAAGAGGTGAGCATTTCTGGGTCCGGTAGCATATAATCAGGTAGTGATCAAACAGAGGTGTAGTCAGTAAACAAGCCAAAGGTCAATAACAAGTAGTTGCAGGTTGAGCTCAGACAGAAGCGTAGTCGAGGAGCAAGCCAAGGTGGCAATATGGACAGCAGCAAGGAAGACAAAAGCAAGATACTGGGCTGGAGAGCATAATCTGGCAAACAGGAAGAGCAGAGACATGGCTGAAATCAGGAACTTCATGGGAGGAGCAAAGAGTTCAGGGTTCAAGACAAACAAGGTTCAAGACATGATCATTCAGGGAGCTGTCCAGCATTTCAGGTAACTCACCAAGAATAGACATTGCCTGACACAGCAGATGTTCTGGGTTCAAATCCAGGCCCTGATAGTTAAAAAGTATCATGAACAGTTTGCAAGTGTTTTACTCCTGTGTCCAAGACACACCGCCGGACATTTGACCTTTTTGGGGACACACATCCTGACCTGTCCTTTCGTGCTTTACATTTTAAGCAAACGCACACATTTGTGAGGATTAAAGCTGAACTCCAGCCAGATTTAAAGACACAAGTTAATATACAGTATTATACAAAAGAGAGTACACCCCTCACATTTTTGTAAATATTTTATTATATCTTCTTATGTGACAACACTGAAGAAATTACACTTTGCTACAATGTAAAGTAGTGAGTGTACAGCTTGTATAACAGTGTAAATTTTCTGTCCTCTCAAAATAACTCAACACACAGCCATTAATGTCTAAACTGCTGGCAATACAAGTGAGTACACCCCTAACTGAAAATGTCCAAATTTGACCCAAAGTGTCAATATTTTGTGTGGCCACCATTATTTTCCAGCACTGCCACCAGAGCTCCACAGGTTGCCACTGGAGTCCTTTTCCACTCCACCATGATGACATCACAGAGTTGGTGGATGTTAGTGACCTTGCGCTCCTCCACCTTCCGTTTGAGGAGACATGCTTGGCCAGTCTATCACCTTTACCCTCAGCTTTTTTAGCAAGGCAGTGGTCATCTTGGAGGTGTGTTTGGGGTCGTTATGTTGGAATACTGCCCTGAGGCCCAGTCTCTGAAGGGACGGGATCATGCTCTGCTTCAGTATGTCACAGTACATGTTGGCATTCTTGGTTCCCTCAATGAACTGTAGCTCCCCAGTGCCGGCAGCACTCACGCAGCCCCAAACCATGACACTCCCACCACCATGCTTGACTGTAGGCAATACACACTTATCTTTGTACTCCTCACCTGGTTGCCGCCACATACACTTGATGTCATCTGAACCAAATTAAGTTGATCTTGGTCTCATCAGACCACAGGACATGGTTCCAGTAATCTATGTCCTTAGTCAGCTTGTCTTCAGCAAACTGTTTACGGGTTTTCTTGTGCATCATCTTTAGAAGAGGTTTCCTTCTGGGATGACAGCAATACAGACCAATTTGATACAGTGTGTGGCGTATGGTCTGAGCACTAACAGACTGACCCCCCACCCCTTCAACCTCTGCAGCAATGCTGGCAGCACTCCTACGTCTATTTCCCAAAGACAACCCCTGGATATGATGCTGAGCAAGTGCACTAAACTTCTTTGGTCGATCATGGCAAGGCCTGTTCTGAGTGGAACCTGTCCTGTTAAACCGCTGTATGGTCTTTGCCGCTGTGCTGCAGCTCAGTTTTAGGGTCTTTAGGGCAATCTTCTTATAGCCTAGGACAGTGATGGCGAACCTTGGCACTCCAGATGTTTTGGAACTACATTTCCCATGATGCTCAAATACACTGCAGAGTGCATGGGCATCATGGGAAATGTAGTTTCAAAACATCTGGGGTGCCAAGGTTCGCCATCACTGTCTTCATGTAGAGCAACAATTATTTTTTTCAGATCCTCAGAGTTCTTTGCCATGAGGTGCCATGTTGAACTTCCAGTGACCAGTATGAGAGAGTGAGAGCGATAACACCAAATTTAACACACCTGCTTCCCATTCACACCTGAGACCTTGTAACACTAACGAGTCACGTGACACCAGGGAGGGAAAATGGCTAATTGGGCCCAATTTGGACATTTTCACTTAGGCGTGTACTCACTTTTGTTACCAGCGGTTTAGACATTAATGACTGTGTGAGTCATTTTGAAGGGACTGCAAATATACACTGTTATACAAGCTGTACACTCACTACTTTACATTGCAGCAAAGTGTAATTTCAGTGTTGTCACATGAAAAGATATAATAAAATATTTACAAAAATGTGACGGGTGTACTCACTTTTGTGAGATGTTGTAGCTCTGTATTTGGCAATGCATCATTAAATGTATTCTTTCAAATATAATTATTGAATATACAAAATATAATATATTAAAAAATAATCACTATGCAGCGCAAGATGCCAAGCAGTTGGGCTGCAATGTTTGTGTGCTAACAAGGAACATGCTGATAGATCGAGAGAACAGAGATGAGCTTGTCAGGTTGGTGCTTTGCTGCTTTATTCTTTTACTGTGAATCACATGTAGGGGAAAAGACAGAACCTGTAAATGTTAATTAATCGCAACAGAAAAAAAATAAGATCTCCTGTCCTCTCAGGCAGGGCTGTGCTGTGTAGCAAAGCTCTGTACATCTGAATGGAGAGAAAAAAAAATCCTTTGGCAAGTAACACAGCTGTGATGCCGCGTACACACAGTCGTTTTATGCGATGAAAAAAAACGTTGTTTTTTAAAACGTCATTTAAATTGATCGTGTGGGCAAAACATAGTTTTTTGTCTTCAAAAAAACGACCCAAAAAAAATTCCAACATGCTTGAATTTTTTGTTTCACAAAAAGTCACCGTGTGTAGCAAAAACGTTGTTTAAAACGACGTTTTTCAACCCGCGCATGCCCAGAAGCAAGTTATGAAGCGAGCTTCAATGGAAAAGAGTGGTAAACGTAACCTCGCTTTTTGTGAAAAAAACGATGGTGTGTATGCAAAAGTGACGTTTCAAAACGTCGTTTTTTACTTCACAGAAAACGTTGTTTTTTTTCATCACAAAAAATGATCGTGTGTATGCGGCATTATATATTTCATCTGTACATATAGCTGTTTGTGCAAATCTTTTTTATTGATGTGCATATAGCTGTTTACCTTGAGTTCAGAGCTCATTCACATCATGTCCATTGTGCTGCATTGATCTGCAAAGATCAACACAAGGACAAATAGAAAACAATTACACTGTTGACACAATACATATGTGGTGGTATGCACTGTGTAAAAATGCAGCAAAATCCTCTGGGCCCCACACAGGTGCCTAGGTGGCCTTGCCAGTAACACAGGAGTGGTCTTTCTCTTCTTTCCCTGCCATCTTAGGCACCACATGGAAGTTGAAAATGTATTTGTGCAAGGTCCCGGACCAACATAGGCCTAATGGTGACCTCCAGAGTCAGGAATAGCTGACATCCATCTTTGTAGAGTGGGTTACAAGGCATTATGGGTGTGATGCAATATGGAGTAATGGACGTCTGATACTTTTTGAATGCAAAAGAGATTTATTTTCTCTCAACAGAACTGTGGGAGAGAGGGTTAGGGGCAGGACACCCATAAGTAGATTCTAATTGGCAGACTCTAAGGCCGTGTACACACTATGAGATATGTCCGCTCAAACTTGTCCGACGGACAGTTAAGAGCGGACATGTCTCATCTGATTTTGGTCCGATGGCGTGTACACACCATCGGATCAAAATCCCCGCCAGCAGACATCGCGGTGACGTGGCGGTGACGTTGACGCCGCCACGTCACCGCACCAGGAAGTAAAAAACTTCCACGCATGCGTCGCATCCTTCTGACGCTTGTGCGGGCAGATATGTCCGCTGGTGTACAAACAAATGTTTTAAAATTTGTCCGCCGGTCAGACATGTCCGCTAGCCCATACACACGATTGGATTTGTCTGCTGAACTGGTCCGTCGGACCAGTTTGAGCGGACAAATTCGATCGTGTGTACGCGGCCTGAGACATCTGTGGGTAGACAGCTATACAGGGGAAAGCCTCCAGCCGGATACCACTTATGTATAGGTAAGACCACTGTCTCCTTTGGCAACAAATCTTGTAACAGTCACTTAGGCCTTGTACACACGAGTGAATAAATCCGCTGAACATGGTCCGACGGACCATTTCAGCCGAAAAATCCGCTCGTGTGTAGGGGCAAACGGACCGTTCTGGCCGGATTCCTCCGGCGGAAAATTTCCAAAGCATGCTTTGGAATTTTTCCTCCGGAGAGCTGTCCGTCAGATATGTCCGCTGGTTAGTACGGCAAACCAGCGGACATATCTGCCCGCACATGCGTCGTATCCTGTGAATGGATCCGACGCATGCGCACGGAAGTGTTTACTTCCTGGTGCGGTGACGTGGCAGTCACGTGGCGGCGTGAACGTCACCGCCGCGTCACCGCGCTGTCCGCCGGCGGGGAATTTGATCCGATGGTGTGTACAGCCATCGGATCAAAGCAATCCGTCGGACCGTTCCCATCGGATCTATTCCCTCGTGTGTACAAGGCCTAACGGTAGTTGTACTTAACTATTGGCAACACAGAATAGTTCTTCTCTCACACTACATTCTCTCACTGTAGACGTTTACTCACTCAGCTCCCAGTCTCACTTTAGACTTCCAAATCCAATTGCCACTAAATCTTCTGAGCTCTTCCACAGCTAGCACACTGTATACTCCTCAAGCGTCACCCCTGCAATCCTGTTGGGTCCCTAGCTTGACACTCAATGCTCCTCAAGCACCACACCTGCTGTCCTGCTGGATCCCTGGCTTGGCTCTTAAAGGGGTTGTAAAGGAAAAAAATGTTTTTCATAATAAGCATCCTTTACCTGCAGACATTCCTCTTTTCACTTCCTCATTGTTCGTTTTTGCTCAGAAGTTGCTTTATTTTTTCTCTGTTCTGTTCACTTCCTGCTTGTCTGATTTTACTGACCACCGTGAGGGGAGACTTTACTGCGGTGGTCAGAGACATGCTCGCCCCCTCCTGGGAACTACATCTGTGCGGCAGGACACTCTCTACGTGTAAGGCCTCGTACACACGATCGGACATATCCGATGAAAACGGTCACACCATCGGATCAAATTCCCCGCCGGCGGACGGCGCGGTGACGTGGCGGTGACGTTGACGCCGCCACGTCACCGCACCAGGAAGTAAAACACTTCCGCGCATGCGCCGAATCCATTCGGTGGCGGCGCGGCGGCGGTGCGGGACGACATGTCTGCTGGTAAGTGTACTAACCAGCAGACATGTCGGGCGGACACATTCCCACCCGATAGATTTCAAAGCATGCTTTGAAATCTGTCGGGTGGACAAATCTGTCCGCTAGCCCATACACACGAGCGGAGATGTCTGCTGAAACGGTCCATCGGACCGTTTTCAGCGGACATATCCCCTCGTGTGTACGAGGCCTTAGAGACTTCAAGGAGGTGTGAAATACTGGGCGTGCCGCAATTCATACTGGGAAATGTAGTTCTTACATGAACAAGTGATGCAAACCAGGAAGTGAATGAGAGAACAGAAACTAGAACGCCGGAGGTGATATAGATGAAGGAATTTAATAGGTATTTACTTGTTTGTTAACAGAATCATTACACTATTCTGTCTGTCTACCTTGCAGACATTAATTTTAGGCAATTTTTTTTTTCCTTTACAACTCCTTTAATGCTCCTCAAGTATCACACCTGCTGTCCTGCTGGATCCCTGGCTTGGCACTTAATGCTCCTCATGTATCACACCTGCTGTCCTGCTGGGTCCCTGGCTTGGCACCTGCTGAAGTTTTCCCCCTTCTTCACCGCCCCCGGCTGGTGAGAAGACTGCTTGGGTACTGGATCCCACTTACTCACTGTAGTCTCCAGTAACAAGGCAGATGGTCCCTTAGTGGTGACAGCTTGCTCTCCACCTCTGACCACAACTGGTTCCCCGTCCGGCTAAACCTTCACATCTTGGTTGGACTCCAATCCTGCATTCCCAACCCTACACTGCTTCTCATGCTCCTGGATAGGCCTCAGGCAGCCTAGCAGCCAGGTGTCCTTGGGATAGGCCTCTGGCTTGGCCTAGCAACCCGGGGCAACATGACACACGTCCACCCAGACAGCCATCCAGGTGGCACAGAACCCCGATCACTTGACTCCATCCAAATAAATGGGCTCTTCCAGCAGGCCAAGGGACCAGAGAAACCCCGGCCAATTGGCGAGACACCCCATCCATCCATAATCTGACCTTGCTATGCCGTTGTTAATCTAATGCCACATAGTGACAGAAGAGAAAATGTACAGCAATCCAGAGTTAGAGAGGAATCAGTGGATCTTCTAACAATCAGTCAGGATGATTAATACCTGACAAACTAAATGTATTAGCAACCCAGCCTAAATACCAGGGTGCTACATATTCAGAAATGCAAATGTCACAGATTTAGCAGTTATTTTATATAAATGTATTTAGTATTTTAGGGTTATTTTTCCCTAAATATGTTATACAACCTGTTCTTTGGCGGGATTCTCAAGACCTTTGATACACTCAGGGATAAATTCTTGCTCCAGAACCACATGTTCTTTCGCTTTCTCCAGATACGTCATGCGGCCCAGGTGCAGTTTCGGGGGACCTTTCCGCAGGTCACCCCTAATACTATTGTTGCCATGGTCAGGAGCACAGATCCTAAGGGTCTGATCTCCTCTTTTTACTCCATGTTGTCTACGCCTGGGTCCAGTAAAATTGCTTACAATCTAAAACCCCGGTGGGAAGAGGGAGGTGGGCCCACTTGAAAACAAAGTATGGGAGGAGGCGCTTGAAACGTGTAGAGAGGTATCACCTAGATTGTCTGACAGGTTGACTCAGATCTTTATTACTCACAGGGCGTACCTTAGGGTGGCCAGATATAGGAGAACTCAGTCTGTCTTGTGTCCAGGTTGCGGGGTGGAAACTGGCACGTTCTTCCATCTATTGTGGGCTTGTCCCAAGATCCAGGGCTTTTGGGCTCAGGTGGTGTCATTTTTACATGACAGTATGGGATCTCCTCTGACCAGGACACTCCTAAAAGAGACGCTATTTTCAGCTAGGAAACTCATAGCAAGGAAATTGATGAGGCTGATCCCCCCTACGTTGTCAGAGTGGAAGGCTGAGATAAATGCGGCTTTGCCCTACAAGAAATGCATCTATGTAAATAGGGGATGCCCAAATATATACTACAAAATTTGGGACAAATGGTTGCAGGACCCGGACACCTGCTAGTAAGAGACAGTTTATTCTCGCTGGACGGAATGTTGAATATTAGCATTATGGTGGGGTCAATTTTTTATTTTATTTTTGTATGGTAACTGTTATATTATAGCCACAGATGGATCATCTGCTGGAAACTACCGGCCGGACTGATTGATACACAACATGACATCGTTTGTGTTCTACGCTTATTTGATTGTAACTCTGCTGGAAATATTTCTGTAATGTATACACTGTCTTCCAATAAACACAAAAAATATGTTATACAACATCATTTTGGAAATAGCTTTATCATCTGACCTACTGACTTCTTTTTTTCATGTGAAGATGTATAAACACATAGGAACTCTACCAGGGAGAGACTGTCACGTGTTTTTGAAACCTGGGTTATAATTTTTAAGTAAATTCTTCTTGTTCTGCAAGTATTACTTTGTATTTTACTTGATACATATTGTTAGAGTACATTCCCTTACCACTCTCAAATCATTTCTAATCCTATGAAGCCAGATCCATTATTAGTTTTCTATGGTAATGACATGCTCTGTAGAGTCTTCATGCTATTCTTGAGTACTAGCCTACTGTGATCACACAGGTCACTGTCTTAAATTCTACCAACATTTTAAATAGAAAAGATGCTAAAAGGAACAATACACTCTACTAAAGATTTCAGCCCGGATTTACGTAGCACTTACGCCGACGTATCTCGATATACGCCGCGTAAGTGTCAAGATGCGCCGTCGTATCTATGCGCCGTAATCACCTAACTAAGATAGGCCTAAAATCCGGCTTCAGTCCACCGACGTAACTTGCCTACGCCGGCATATCTTGGCCGCATAGTTACGCTGGACGCCCCATTGCAAATATGCAAATGAGGGAGATACGTCGATTCACGAACGTAGATGCGTCCGGCGGAAAAGATACGCGGTTTGTGTTAGGCTTACGTCCGTTGTAAAGTTATTCCACATATAGGAGGCACAACCCATTCAAAGGTATGGACCAGGGAACAGCCGTCCTATATTACGTCATTTACGTAGTACTACGTGAATAGGGCTGGACGTAGGTTACGTTCACGTCGTAGGCAGTGTATTGACATAGGCAGCTATTTCAACGTGACTGTGAGCATGCGCACTGGGATGCGTCCAAGAGACGACGCATGCGCAGTTCGTTTTTTGAAGCTCAGCCCATCATTTGCATGGGGTCACGCTTCATTTTAATATATCACGCCCACTTCCACCTACTTTGACTTACGTCGGCTTAGGCCGACAACTATACGCTACGCCGGCGCAACGTTGAGCGCACATTCTTTGTGAATAGCATGCTTGCCTCTCAACGCTGCGCTGGCGTAGCGTAAAGAAGATACGCTACGCCCGCACAAAGATGCGCCATAGGCTGTGAATCCGGGCCTTGGTCTGTAAAGCACCATAAGCACTATAGGGCGGTGTATTTATGAGTAGACAGTCGGCAGAAGCTCCATGAACAAGAAGGGTCGGAGGTAGTACAACATATCAACAACAAAATAAACTGCAAAAGATTAAAAATAAAATGAATATAATGATCATGAAGTAAATCAAATATATCATATGTATAAGCCAAGACCACCATGTTTTTAAACAAAATAAGAGACTGCAGAAGTCAATTTTCCTTTTTACATTTATGTACTTTGGCTAATCAACAGTCAAAAAAGTGGTGTTGAAAACTGATGAAAGCTGTATAAAGCTATATAAAACATGCATAGAGTTGGATCTATCACCATTCCTATGTATGTGGTAGATAAGTATTTAGTAATCTAGTGTGAACAGTAACATTAATCAAAAAAGTGAAGTGTTGAAAACTGATGAGTGATCCGCCAGCCTAACTGACTTTAGCCGGCGTTTCTGTTTTCTGTAACCAGAAAACAAGAAAGCGGGTTATCCGATGCGAAGCGTAACAGTTTGCATCGCAGTTACTTCAACTTAAAAATGGCGCCGGGGGCGTTCCCGCCGTTGGATCTATCACCATTCCGGCGCGACCTATACGACGTATGTGGTAGATATATATGGGGTTGGAGTATCCTATGTTAGGTTAGGCGTCGTATCGCGTGGAAAAAAAAAAAAAAACGTCGCTTGCTAAAACGGTCATGAATGGGAAGTGACGTCATTGACGTTCATTCACAGATTTTGGAGCATGCGCACGGGGATGTTTTGACATCGACGCATGCGCAGTCTTGGCGACGGGATCGCGTAGTTACATTAACGCCCCGTACCCGCCAAATTTGAATTCCGCCGGCTCATTTGCGATGCGCTGCCGACTTTAGACTTGTTAGAACTTGCTCCTAAAATTTCGGCAGCGCAACGCAAATGAGAACTTTCCAGAGCAAAGATGCTCTGGACTACCTGAATCTGGCCCATAGTGAATATCCACATGGCAAAGCCCTCTTCTGTTGGGGAAAGATTTTCCAAATCTCTACGAATGTAGCTGCCAATGGAATGGCCTTACTACAAACTATTGCATTTTTACCAAAAATGAATGCAAAATGAATGCTCAGTTGATAGAATGACATGAATGATAGAATGACAAATGGAAAATGGAAAATGTAGAAAAAAGTGAGTATGACCTAAAAATGTTACAGGGCATTATAACAGAGAAAAAAGAAAAATCCTAGCTGTCTATGGCAAGCTATGCTTTGAAACACCTTACAATCTAACATGTGACTTGAGTACGGATACAGAAAGGGAAGAGAACTCTGGAACTTCGGACATTGCAGATTTGTCTCATTACTGCAACCTATCAAGGTAGAGCTCAAGAACAAAGACATAAGTGAAATTGCATTTCAATATTTTCACATTTTGACACAGTTCAGTACTGAGTTGAGTCCATGATACTTTTTTTTATTTGCACTAACAGTTACATTTTCTGGACAAACTTTCTGGGCCTATCCTCTTCCTCTGAGGCCGCGTACACACATCCGAACATGTCTGCTGAAACTGGTCCGCAGACCAGTTTCAGCGGACAGATTCGATCGTGTGTACAGCCTAGCGGACAGGTTTCCAGCGGACAAAAGTTTTAAAACATGCTTTAAAACTTGTCCACTGGAAACATGTCCGTGGGACATGTCCGCTGGTTAGTACGACTAACCAGCGGACAGAAATCCCCCGCATGCGTCGACGCATGCGTGGAAGCATTTTGTTTCCTGGTTTGGTGACGTGGCGGCGTCTATGTCACCGCCACGTCACCGCATTCTCTGTCCGAGGGGATTTTCCTCCGATGGTGTGTACACACCGCCAGACCAAAATCCTGCAGGAGACATGTCCGATGAAATTGGTCCGCGGACTGTTTTCATCGGACATGTCTCCTCATGTGTACGGGGCCTAAGGCCCAAACAGTACTTACTAAAAGTTACATTTTCAGGACAAGTTTTCAGGGCCCTAACCCCTTCAGCCAAGGCTACAATTATTATACACTTATAGCACCAAAAATGTGTGGAGCGCTTTACAATGTAGAGGGGGGACAACACAATTACAATACAGAAGGAACATGAGGGCCCTGCTCGTGGTGGAGCTTACATTCTAAAGGGAGGGGGGTAGTACAAAAGATAATGATTTGATGAGGGTGGCTCAGGTACAGTTTTTAGGTGGGTGTAAGATAGGCTTGCCTGAATAAATGAGTTTTCAGGGATCTCCTAAAGGTGGACAGGTTAGGGGCTGATTGAACATACCAGGGCAGGGAGTTCCAGAGGATAGGAGAGGCTCTAATGAAGTCCTGCAGTTGAGCATGGGAGGAGGTGACAAGGGAGCTAAAGAGCAGGAGGTCCTGGGAGGAGCGGAGGGGACGATTTGGGCAATATCTGCAGATGAGGTTGGTGATGTATCTTAGGGCGATGTTGGCGATGGTCTTGTATGTTGTGGTTAGTATTTTGACATTTTATATGGTGGGGTAGTGGAAGCCAGTGAAGGGATTGGCAGAGAGGGGCAGCAGTCACAGATTGGTTAGTGAGGTCTAGCAGCAGCATTCATAATAGACTGAAGGGGGATAGCCTGTAAGGGTAGACCATTAAGGAGAGAGTTGCAGTAGTCAAGGCGGAAAATGACCAAGGAGTAAATAAGTTACATTGTGGTATCGTTTGTCAGGAAGGGGCAAAATTATGGAGATGTTACAGAGGTTAAGGCGGCAAGATTTAGCCAGTGACTGCTGAAGAATTGGGGGCTGAAGAAGAGGTCAGAGTCAAGAATCACACCCATCGCCCTGGCATGTGTGGAGGGATCAATGTGTCAGAAAAAGGACTCACCTGCTGGTGGCACTGTGGCTCCCAGATCAATAGGCTGCATTTTCAGTGTCCACCAGTGGGTTTCTCCAAGCAGATGAACTATACAGAAAATTAGGATGTACCTGATATGGACTGCTGGAGGTAAAGAGGCCACTTTCACTGAGGTATAGTGCTTCAGTATTTTCCCTACAGGCCATGTCCCTGTCTGAGTCCAATCTGTTCCTGATCCTGTACGCTGATCTAGAGACATGTCCCCTGGAACCTGCTTGCTGCTCCCACATAATGGCTTCCTGCTCCCAGTACCTGGCTTCCTGCTCCCCCGTCTCTTGTACCTGTCCTGTCTTGCTCATGTGCATTCCCTCCTACTTGTATATAGTAAGTTAGGTTATTATTTAGGGTTTTGCTTTACCTTTATTTTCCACTTGCTGGTTTATGATTTACTGGTGTTGGTATTGGAAATGTGTCATTGTCTTAATAAATACATTTTCACTTATTCATCTAGTCCTGATTCCTTAAGGTGCAGCCAACTAATATGATCACCCCTGCATATGGTATCACTGACACAATGGTTTTGCTGTTGATCTTAATGGTAAAGTCATGGGGAGGTGACCAGGAAGGAGGAAATATAACAAGCTTAGTTTTAGAAAGATTGAGTTTGAAAAAGTGGTGTGAGGTCCATACTGATATGTCATTCAGTAAGTTTGTGATCGGTGAGGAGATCGAGGGGGTGATTGAGTAGTGAAGAGATAGATCTGAGTGTCGTCGGTATAGAGGTGGTATTGGAAGCCATGGGAGGTTATCAACTGGCCCAGGGAAAATGTATAGAGAAAGAATAGGAGGGGCCCAAGGAGAGAGCCTTGTGGTACCACAACAGAAAGAGAAAGAGGTGATGGAGTTGTAGGTGACACTGGAAGTGCACTGAGATAGGTAGAAGAAAGAGAAACAGGATAAAGCAGAATCACAGAGGCCAAGGGAGTGGCGTTTGCTGAGGAGGAGCAGATAGTCAACTGTGTCAAAGGCAGCAGAGAGGTACAACGAGTATGAGAATTGAGTATTGGCCATTGGTTTAATCTTTTTACACCTTGTAATAAGTGCTCCACAAAATGGAACCTCTATTGCAATAACGATCATTAGGCACTGATGCACATGAAGCTGTAGTACACACTGTACCACCAGCCAAAAGTGACCTATAACTTTTTACATGTGATGTTCATCAAGGACAGAAAATTATGTTTACAATTTTCCTTTGTGATTTGAACATCTGATTCTCATGGCAATGGAGGGAAAAGTTCATTTTAGGTGTTAGTAGTTTTTCTCCAGATGTCACATTATAATATCATGAAGTCACCTCCCTGCATCCTTAAAAGACCCTTCCCTTTTCCCAACCCTGGCCTAGGGAATGAGCATTAGAGGCCGAGTTCTTCATTGCGTACCTCTGTCAGGGATTAGAAGTCCCATCTGAGATGAAATTTATGTAGAGCAAAGTGGGGGCAAGCTAAAACATTTAGCATTGCTTGTATGCTACAGCTAAGGGTTGTAGTCCAGCTGTCATCAAATAACTTAAATTATATTAAATAACAAAGCTATCTTGTGTTATTATTATACATGTGCAGAGAATACTTACATATTTAATAATGCTGCAATAGCCATCGGTTGGCAATGAAGTTTGGTCAAATTTAAGAATCATTATATATATATATATTTTTTTTCCTTTTTTTATGTAACATATTGGTAAAATACATTATGTAAATACTGAACCTGTTATCAGTACTATTTTAATATGTACGGTAAAGCACCTATCCCTTCATTTTTTTTAAAGCTGGCATCTGCTTAAAACAAATAGGAAATTATGTTGTATACTGTAGCTGATTTTCACATACTGTACATTTGCATGCAAAACTTGAATTCGGGTTGTAGTGCCCTGGGGAGTCAGGGAGCTCCTCGCTCAGTCCCTTTGTCAGGAGTAGCTACTGTAGTTAATTGCTAGAGATCCTTTGATGTCTCCCTAAGTTTGGCCTGGTTGTACTTTCCTCTTCTCCCACTAGGTGGATGGGCACTTGGAGGTATTAGATAGAGAACGACAACTCAAGGTCAGGTTATGGGTATATGGGGTATCTCAGCCAATGGGCAGGGATTTTGTTAAATCCCTTGGCCTACTGGGAGAGCCTATATATTCGAGGGAGGTCAGGTGATCCAAGTTCTTGTGTGCCACTCGGACCGTCGTCTGGGTGGACGAGTGTCATTTGCCCCGGGCTGCTAGGCCAGAGATTGGGTCTATCCTGGGGGCATCAGGCTGCCAGGCTTTGTGAGGGCCTACCCAGAAGTAAGAGGGCAGCGTAGGGTTGGGACTGCGGCTTGCAGTGATGGTTCTGCCGGCCGGAGAACCTGTCATTGGTCAGGGGTAGAAGGGAAGCTATCACCATGAAAGGACCTATCAACTTTAGCAGTGTCACTTGAGGGTGATACTACCGCAAAAGCCTTGAGGAACTCACGGGATTCAGAGTAGTGAATCGGAGGATCTAGTGAGAGACCAGGAGCTCAAGGGGGCTAAAGAACTACAAGGAGAAGTTGTAGTACAGCTGAGAGAACTGTTGCTTTAAGTTAGGAACTGTTTAAGTACTGTTACCAGTGGAAGCTGTGGTGGCTCAACGTGATTGGCACTGCGCTGACAAGCCGTTCACCTCTGCAGCCAAGGGTTCGGATCCCGGTCTCGGCTACATGTGAATTGAGTTTGGTGGTCTCAGCCCGGCTCCCGGTGGGTGTGCTATGCAAGGTACGCCTGTGCTTAGTATGTCCACCCCCCCCCCCCAAAAAAAAAAAACACCACACTTGCACGCACACAAAATTAGTTTAACACACATGCACTTTGGCCATGAGGTCTCCTAAAATAAAGAGAGGCGAAGGACCTACGGGGCTGGCTGGGTGGGACTAGACCCCCTCACTCCCTCATAGGGGGAGTCCCTCTGCCCCGTTGGGGTCCTGTTGGGCCCCAGTCGGGCTCCCAAGTGGAGCAGGTAGGGCGTGGTGAGTGGGAGGCCCCCCCTCACACCCGCCATTGCCACCGGAGGCATGGAGAAGGATGGCGATTGCCTCCGGAGGGAGGGTCTGCCTACTTCCCAACTCCTGCAGTCTGGCTCCTATCTCTCGAGTTCACGCACAAAATACACTTTAAAAAAAGAAAAGAAAAAAAGATAAAGAAAAAAAAAAGTACTGTTACCATAGGAGACAGCAATCCAGTCAGTTGAAATTGCCACTACTTAAGGGTGTCCTGGCCCTAACCGTCTTTCCTTGCAAAATATATGTAGCGCTGATATTCTCCCATGTTGATGTGTGTTTGCATACTTTAATAAAACGTCTATGGAAATTGCTATGCTTGAGTATTTGGAGCCATCTAGTAACCAAATACTGGTAATGCAGATATGTTTTTCCTGAAAGAAGCACAAAATACTAGACTGTTATTTTGGGAGGAGGAGGCTGACCTTTTTCACCCAGGAGGTTTGGTGACCTACCCATGAACACTTTCTTGAGCAGTGCATGCTGGGTAGGAAATGAAAGGAGCCGGAGCAGCCATTTTAGGTCTCTTGGAATTGTGTGGCCTGCCTGAGAGGACCTGTGGGGAGACGGGGGCCGGATTGCAGAGACCCAGAGACACTCTTCCGAGCATCGGAAGAACCGGATCCACCCAGCGGAGTTGACCCGAGCGATTGGCCCAGCTGACGGAGAAGCAAGTTGCAGTCACCGGACAAAAAAAAAAGTTACCACACAGAGCCTCTATCCAGTGGGTGAGCGGGTCACAGCCCACAATTTGTTAAATTTCACACGCAGTTAGACTCATATACAAGCCTCACTGGAAATTATAGTTCCATGAAGAAGCAGAGCAACTGACACTGAGAAGGCTTGAGGCCTATTTACCTTGATGTCTCAAGTAATGTTAAAATAGTTGTTACAGCTACACCAGGAGCATTTTTACTTCAATTTAACTCACCAAAACTGTGGATTACAAATCACAAGGAGTCACTTTAGCTAGCGAAGAAAAGAAGATCCAGGACTAAGTACTTTAGGTGAGATCTCACACATAGCTTATAAAGTAAGGGGGAGCTCCCAGGTATAGACATATATATATATATATATATATATATATATATATATATATATATATGTATACTGTTTTTTCAAATTGTTTATATTGAAATCCATTTTGCTGTTGTCTTATGTTGGGATGACAGCACAATTACTGTAATCACTTTTTTGCATATTCTACAGTAAAATATATCTCTGGTTAAGTATCCAGTTGTTGTGGCGTATTGTTTTCTCCCACCAGGTGCAGTCAGTGGATCCTGGGGTGACAATACAGGTATTTTGTACTGTTTTGTACTAGGGTTGTCCCGATGCCTCTTTTTTAGGACCGAGTACAAGTACCGATACTTTTTTTCATGTACTCGCCGATACCGAATACCGATACTTTTTTTAACGTGTAGCCATGATAGCCATGTTGTTATTGCAGCCATGTCCCCCACATATTGCAGCCGTCCCCCACATATTGCAGTCATGTATGTCCCCCACATATTGCAGTCATGTATGTCCCCCACATATTTTGTATTCCCCCACATATTGCGTGTCCCCAAATGCAGCCATGTCCCCCCACATATTGCAGCCATGTCCTGTCCCCCACATATTGCAGCCATGCCCTGTCCCCCACATATTGCAGTCATGTATGTCCCCCACATATTGCAGTCATGTATGTCCCCCACATATTGCAGTCATGTATGTCCCCCACAAGTATTCAGAACGAAATAATGCGCGCTAGCTATAATGCATGTGCGGCGGCCCCCACATATTGCAGCCATGTCATGTACAAGTACTCCCGCAAATACTCGGCATCGGTCCCGATACCGATACTAGTATCGGTATCGGGACAACCCTATTTTGTACTGTCTTACATTGTATTGTATTGCATTGCATCACAGCTGTGCCAAGGGGATGAAGCCAAGTTAGTGGGGTTTATTTGTAGAGTGCAGGCCCAAATCAAGCAGCTCCTTCGGGGGTCAGTGCTACATATAAAAAAGACTTTCAAAGAAATAAAACCTCTTTTACATCACCTTAGCACCCACTATGCCTCACAACCCACCACATATTGAAGGATGTCAGTTATCTTTGGCCTTGAAGGTTCTCATTAGCCTGGAAGAGGTAAAAGATTCTGCTACAGGTAGAAATTGCAAAGTGATCCCATATGAAAAACATCACACGTGAAGCTGCTGCCTTTTTTAATAATTAATGCACAGTGTTTAAGTTATCTGCCAATTTCGTCCCACTGCTATATGCATGTCAGAAGATTTCTTACTGAGGGTATGGGAGAACTGACACAGAAACACGACTGGTGAGCAGAGAAAGAAAGTGGTCAACATGGGAATTTCATTACTTTGCTATGGTATAAACATAAAGGGCATATTGTGCAGGTTGCATTTCACATAAATATTCTTTTAGGTAAAAAGAGGTAGAGATGCAGACCTGAGACATTGTTATTCACGTACGTTTAAAATGAACCCAGACACAACCTGGCTTATGTATTGTACTCTGCATCTGATCATAGTTCATGATGCTATCCTTTAGCTTTTATGTTTATTTATGTCGTTTTTCCCCTTTATTGTTTGTCGTTGTTTTACAGTATGTTTTTTTTATATTTTTCATTTTGTGACTTCTTCCTTATGTGTCAAGGGAGTCTCTTGAAATTTCTAAAGCTGATTATTATCAGTGGATTTATTGCTACCGATACTGACTGTATTAACAGTACTTAGTAAAAAACTGTATTCATTTGAAGAAAAAAACAATAGCAATTGATTAATTAAAAAAAGGGATACAGATGTGATATAATAAAGATATAAAGATGCGTATACTTACCTATTCTGAAGCCATTTCGGTCTGATCACATGACCAGCATCCAACATGCAGACACTGTATTCAACTCCAATGTAAAGTGAATGAAAAACTGGCTTCAGATTCAGATCTCAACCCCTGATTCATGTGCCAACTTCAATGTAAAGGAGGGACAACTGACAAAGACTGCCCCATAGTAAGCCTATGGGTGACGTCATGCAGCCATTGTCACTGCCTCTCCTCCAAAGCCAGTGCTGTGATCTGATCATGTGACTGGACAGGAGTGGGTTCAGAATAGGTAAGTATAGATTTTTTTTCTTTAACAGGGTAGGTAGGATATTCTTAGAATAGGTGTGGAGGTAGATTTAGCCTTATTACTGCAACATAACCAGGACTTACCATATGCAAGTTCAAATCTGTTACAGATCAGCCTTCCCCAATAATTAAATCAAGTTTAGACCAGAGAGCCTGAATATATGCCCCCCCAACCTTAGATCAGGTTTGTATCAGATAGCCTGACTATATGCATGGCCAAATCCCTTAAACATTGGTACCCGCATTCTCCTTCATAAAAAGGTTCATATCAGATAGCCTAAATATATGCATGGCCAAATCTCTTAAAATCAGACCCCCTGCTCAAGATCAAGTCCATTCCAGAATACAATTTGGTATTATTGCACCATGACCAGAACTGACCATATGCATGGTCAAATCTGTTATAGATCAGCCTACTCCAATTAGATCAAGTTTAAACCAGATAGCCAAAATATATGCATGACCCCCCCGAACACACACACACCTCCAATCAGGTTAATGCCGGAATATATGCATGGCCAAATCCATTAAAAATTGGTACCCCCCAATTCCCCTTTAAATAAAGTTTATATCAGATAGCCTGAATATATGTATAGCCAAATCTGATAAAGATCAGGTCCCCAACCCCTTAAATCAAGCCTGAGCTTTTTATGTTATGGTAGCCAGGTCTTTAAGCTCCCATCAAGAGATCCCTTTACAAGTTTATTGCTAATGTTCACAAAGGACGTCTCAAAAAACTTTTATACAGTAAATGCTCATCATACCACATCAGTCTTTAGTATGATTGGCCACAGGGCGGCCCTATGATGGGACCGGGTGGTACCATGGGTACCAGGCGGCACTTTTAGGGGAGCGGCATTCTGCCAGCCCGTTCTGCCCGCTGCCTGTGAGGACACTCCCAGCGGAAGCAGTCAGCGAGTGAGAAGGGCAGGCGCCGCTGCCTCTCAGGAGCCCAGCGCCGCTCTGTACATGTCATGTGCGATAGTGCGGGACGGGACAGATCGTATGGCGCGGCGGACATGAGGGTATGTGAAGATTCGCCTTATCGCCTAGACTAAAGCCATAGCTCCTGGTCACATGTGGATGCAGGCAGGGCAGTCTGTGTCTGTGGATAATCATACCTGCCCTGCATGCTCAGAGTCTAACTCGCGCTGTGTGTCATTGTCTTCTGAGGTCTGTTTTCTCATCTGCTCTGTCAGTCTCTCTCCTGCCCCTCTCTCTCTCTCTCGCCCCTCTCTCTTGCCTCTCTCTCTCTCTCCTGCCCCTCTCTCTCTCCTGCCTCTCTCTCTCCTGCCTCTCTCTCTCTCTCTCCTGCCCTTCCCTCTCTCCTGCCTCTCTCTCTCTCTCTCTCCTGCCTCTCTCTCTCTCTCCTGCATCTCTCTCTCCTGCCCCATCTCTCTCCTGCCCCCTCTCTCTCTCCTGCCCCTCTCTCTCTCCGGCCCCCATCTCTCTCTCCTGCCCATCTCTCTCTCCTGACCCTCTCTCTCTCTCTCCTGGCCCCCTCTCTCTCTCTCCTGCCCCTCTCTCTCTCCAGCCCCTCTCTCTCTCCTGCCCCTCTCTCTCTCTCCTGACCCTCTCTCTCTCTCTCTCCTGACCCTCTCTCTCTCTCTCCTGACCCTCTCTCTCTCTCTCCTGACCCTCTCTCTCTCCTGACCCTCTCTCTCTCTCTCCTGACCCTCTCTCTCTCTCTCCTGCCCCCTCTCTCTCTCCTGACCCCCCCCTCTCTCTCTCTCTTTTTTTTTTGGTGGGCGTGATTTATTTGGCGGGGGGGTGGGGGGCAGCATTTCATTCTTGGTGCCAGGCAGCACAATGTCTTGGGCCGGCACTGATTGGCCATCATGTCCTCCAATCTTCCTCTGCCCTCTATGAAATATGTAGAGTTTGTAAAAGGTAATCCAGACCTCAGCCTGGAACATAACAACATATACTGTAATTCTTTCTGTAGGTTGTCAAACACATGTTCTAAGAGTATTCTCTGGTCAGCAGTGAGGTAAATTATACCACAAGGCAAATCATTGGTTTCTTCAGCATATTAATTCTGCTTTACAATAGTTCATTGCTTAAAATTTGGAGTTGTTGGGACATTTCTCACGTAAACTTATTTATAAACTGTATAACTGTATAACATTTTCCAAAAATCTTTTTTCTTTCAGCGATGCCAGAGGCAATAAATTAAATCTGCTCTTACATAATCACATTTCAGGCATCTACTCAGTCCCATCTGGCCTCTTGGCCTCACAACATGAAAAGTATGTAAGCGATATGGGCTATCTTGAATTGGATATTTGTTAACATTAAAATAAGCATACTATATTTTTTTCTTATTTTTTTTGGTTTCTTTTATTTTTATTTTTTTGTATAATATATTTTCATTGGTTTATAAGAAAAAAGAATGGGATACTACAGAATGGTATATTTCTCTATTGTTTAGGAATAACTGAATATCTGGTAATATGTTTTAGGGTTGTCCCGATACCGATACCAGTATCGGGACCAATACTGAGCATTTGCGGGAGTACTTGTACTCCCGCAAATGCCCCTGTTGCCAGATCCGATACTTACCCCCCCCCCCCGGCCGCCGCCGCAATGCCGCATCATAACGCAACGCCGCTGCCGCCTAGTTAATTAGCGCGCGGGGAACATTACAGCTTTCATTTGAATAGCTGTGTGTTCCCCACCGCGCCGCGTATAGACACTCCCCCTTGCTCGGGATTGGACAGGTGATCTGTCTATCAAAGTGCCCGAGCAAGGGGGAGTGTCTATACGCGGCGGGGCGGGGAACATACAGCTATTCAAATGCAAGCTGTAATGTCCCCCGCACGCTGATTAACTAGGCGGCGGCGGCATCTAGGTATGGGGAGACATGGCTGCATATGTGGGGGGACATGGCTGCATATATGGGGGACATGGCTGCATATATGGGGGACATGGCTGCATATATGGGGGACATGGCTGCATATGTGGGGGACATGGCTGCATATGTGGGGCACGCTGCGTGATTTCATGTGATTGACAGCAGCAGACAGAGGAGAAGAGGATGCCGGGGTAAAACAGAGGGGCTGGGGGGACCGTCATTGCCATAGGATGCATTAAGGTGAACAAAAAAAACTTTACAACCCCTTTAAAGCTAAGGTTTTGGTTATGTTTAAAATGCCTGCCCTTGTTCCCCCCTTTACTGACAATAAAAAGCTCAAAAATCAAATGTATTACAAGAGACGCACCTGTCCGCAGACGACATAACACGTCTTCGTAAACTTTGGGTGGGATCGGTATACGCCTCACCCGCAATCGGCCGTAAGGCTGGAGTGGCTATATTGCTACACAAGAATTTAAGACACACTGTTAGGGATGTTAGGGCAGATTCGACTGGCCGCAAACTGACTTTACACATGACTTTAGGAACTAAACAAGTTGCTATCACCAACATTTATGCCCCTAACGCCCCAGACACCTCCTTTTTCCAGGACATGGTGCAGTGGATACTTACTGCCCCTGAAACCCTTCATTTGATGGGTGGGGACTTCAACTCTGTCATGTCCACGCTAGCGGACCGTACAAGCGGCACGCCTCGCGGAGAACATAGACTTCCCCTCCAACGTCTGACTCGACTCTTCTAGCGCGAGCCGTTGCCTCCATGCGTTATGTCGATATGTGGCGTCTGATGCACCCGACGGATCAGGAGTATACCTTCTTCTCACCCCCGCACAACTCTTTTTCCCGAATCGATTACTTTTTTGCCTCCCCTGCGTTAACAACCTCCTTGTACGATTCGGAAATCACAGATGCCAGAATATCAGATCATAGTCCCATAGTCATACACATGGCACACGCTAAACTCTCATCCCCCTCGCCCACTTGGCGTTTTCCTTCGTCCCTAGCAGACAATGATGACTTTCGCCACATGCTAAACGGAGCGTGGAACGAATATGCATCAACTAACGGAGAGCACGTCACGGATCCAAACCTCTTTTGGGAAGCTGGCAAGGCCTTCCTGAGGGGGAAGATCATCTCGTACACCACCCAATTTAAAAAACATGCCAGACAGAAATACGAACGCGCTAGTGAAGCTTTACGCTCGATGCACGAACGCCTAGCTCTAAATCGCACACCTGATAATATACGGGATTGGCGTCAGGCTAAACGTACATTTGACCTTTGGGCTGAACAACAGGAAGCAGCTAAAATGTCCTACCTTAATCTACATTATCACAGATATGGTAACAAAGCCGGCAAACTATTGGCCAAATTATGCTCGGGACCGAGGCGCCCTACTCATATTTCCTCCCTTAAGGATCCTACTGGTTCCTTGCTCACCTCGCCTGCAGACATTAGTAACTTACTTGCGGAGTACTACACAAACTTATATGCTGCCGACCAGACTGACCACGCTACCGCGGATGCTCTCCTAGCTAAGGTCCGTCTGCCCAAACTTCACCTTGCGCAACTAGAGGCGCTTAATGCCCCTATCACCTCTGATGATATCCGGCGCACGATTAAAAACCTACCATCAGCTAAGGCCCCAGGTCCGGACGGTTACACGTCTGAATTTTTTAAATTGACCGCTGACTTTCTTCCTGACACCCTACAACATGTCTATGCAGCCATGTGGGGTGGGGGCCCTTACCTTCCTACGGGTACTCAGGCGCACATTAAACTCATATCAAAAAAGGGGAAGGATCCCCTACCGCCAGGCTCATACCGCCCGATTTCCCTCATCAACGTGGACGTTAAAATCCTTTCTAAAATCGTTGCTTCCCGCTTGGCCCCACTGCTCCCCTCTCTGCTACACTCTGCTCAATTTGGTTTTGTCACAGGGCGCTCGGCTACTCTAAACATTCGTAAGGTTTTGATGGCACTGGAACATGCTAAAACACATCCCAATCAAGACGTTGCTATTATTTCTCTAGATGCCGAAAAAGCCTTTGACAATATTAGTTTGTCCTGGCTGTTCAAAGTAATGGAGCGATTCGGTTTTTCGGGCCCAATCATGCGATTCCTACAACAAATGTATGCTTCCCCAACTGCGCGTCTTGTTACCCCTGATTTTGTCTCGGACTCGATACCCCTAAAGAAAGGCACAAGGCAGGGATGCCCACTATCCCCCCTACTCTTCAATTTTGCCATCGAGCCACTGTCCAGACTGCTCAACTCCCAAGAAGGGGTCAGTGGCGTCACTGTGGGTAAACAAGTTCTCCGCTCTGCCTTATTTGCAGATGACATACTCTTGTTCTCCACTGACCCCCTCGCAGACTTTGACAGACTTCACAATCTCTTTGCGGCCTTTCGACTATGCTCTGGCTTTCGTATAAATTTTGATAAGAGCGAAATTCTGGCACTCAACCCCCGACTATCTGCTGGGTGGAGACCTCTCTCTCCGTTTGCTCTAGCGACTCAGCATATCACATACCTAGGTATCCGCATAGGCCGTGACCCCTCATCCCTATATGTACTTAATTACCCTCCGTTGATAGCAAAAATTGTCAAGGAGCTAGAAGCATGGGCAGCCCTCCCCCTCTCGCTCTTTGGGAGATGCCACCTTTTTAAGATGGTGTCCTTTGCACGTTTACTTTATCCAATGCAGACCATACCTCTGTTATTAAAACACTCTGATGTTCAGAGGATCCATAGAGCACTAACCACTTTTATATGGTCTCGCAAAAAGCCGCGAATTGCGCTACAAAAACTATGCCTCCCAAGGTCTGAGGGTGGGGCGGGTCTACCCAATATTCGGTTTTATAATCTCTCATGTCTACTTAGACAGGGCCTGGACTGGTTAAGTGGAAAGTCGAAATATTGCAATATCCTGCTTGAAGGTGATCTGGCCTCCCCACACACCCTGTCGGCCATCCTTCACTCCAACCCCAATACTCTACCACCTCGCCTCAAATCGAGTTTGCTCATCAGAGATACGGTCATCGCTTGGAGGGAGGTGAGGAAACTTTTGGGATTGCCGTCAAGCATCTCTCGCTATCTACCGATCCAGGGCAACCCTATGTTTCTCCCATCCACTCTCCACACAGCCTTCGATCAGTGGCGAACCAAGGGACTCACGAAAATAACCTCCGTTTACCATGGTCAACCAGCTAAGTTCAAGACCTTTGGGGCCCCGTCGAGCAAATTCTCCTTGCCACCATCACACTCCTTCTTCTACCTTCAACTGACTGACTATCTGAGATCTTGTCATGGACCCAACTCCGATCCCTTCCAACAGTCATTCATCGACTCTGTCTTAAATAGTGACGATTATTCCATCTCCAGTCTTTACTCCTACCTTATTCAGCACCAAGCAGACAAGTACCACCTCGCACCGTTCCGAAAATGGTCTACCATACTTGAGGACGATGAACTGCCGGAGAAAATCCTTGAAGGATACAGACATGTCCACAACATTATTATTTCAGAAACATGGCGTGAAACACAATTTAGGATCATACACAGAGCATATTATCCGTTTCGCTTCAATAAAGCAGACCCGACTCAAGCACAGTGCCCCTGGTGCTCTATGCCTCGCCCCACACTGCTACACCGTCTATGGGACTGTACAGCTATCTCCAAATTCTGGGACTCTGTAGTTGCCCACATTTGCACTATCGACACTACCAGGATCCCGAAGGATTGTTTACTGTGCTTGTTTGACTACACCCCATCAACATCTTCCACCACTGTAGTCGCACCCCTCCCTATTCCACAATGGGCCCACTTGTGCCTCCTAGTTGCTCGCAGGACTATTATGTCCCACTGGATCTCACCAACACCACCCGCGCTAGGGGAGGTAAAAAGAGCTATGATCTCGCTCTTCTATTTGGAGAGGCTAGACACCATTACGCTTAACTTCCGGACTACCTCTCGCTTTTTCAGGAGATGGCGGACTTATATAGAGGCCGCATTAACCCAGGAAATTCTACAGGAAGCTATACAACCCTTCCGCTATACTGACTGGTATTTGAAAAGGGATCTCACCAATTCGCTCGGCCGCCTCAATGTCTCTGACCCATCTAACCCATCTACCTTTTGCCCACCGTAGCCCCACCATGGATCCTTGGAGCTCCTTGACTTCCATGACTTTCCTAGGCCTACAGCCAACCAATCCCGCAGCTATGCTAGCCGTGGTTGGGCATTTTTACATGACAATCAGCCTTTATTGTCTATACCATGCTTCTGCTCCTGAGGGTATCACTGTTGCTACTTTTGTCATTATAGCTTGAGTCATCTCTCGTGGTTGTTCATGTCATATTGCTATGTTGTAATGCATGTTTTCAACTATTCTGGACTTATTCTCATCCTGTATGTTTATAATATGGAAATACGAATAAAAATATTTGAAAAAAAAAAAATGTATGGTTTGTGGAAAAATACCTGTTACAAAACACAGTGACCGAGATCGGACTTCTTTCTACTTACAGTCCGCCCATGCAAATGACTACCTATGAAGTATAACACACCAAACAATGGTCACAAATGATGCAAAAAATAGAATTAGCACACCCTCAACATGATGCAGCCGTAAATGATTGACAATGGGGAAAACAAATCAATATAGTAGGCAAGCTAATGATAGGACAGAGAAAAAGTAAGAGAGCCTTTGTAACTCAGTAAGTGATTGAAGAGATCGTCATGAGAGGTATTGCAGATTGCATAGCTCTATTTTGAGGATATGACAGCTGCCAGTCTATTGAAATTAATATCTTTAGACAATACATTGGTGTTGCTATATATTTGCTGAAAAAAGATAAGGCTACACTGTTTTCAGCTTTAATCATAAATACAACAAATTTGTTTCCCTATCTTCTTCATATATCATAACTTTAAGGGGGTGTTTCTGTTTGATGAACAGAATCGTACCTGGGTTTGATTTGGAAAACACCACTTAAGTTCAGGTGCCAAATGTTAAAAAACAGTCCAGGCCATTTTCTGAGCTAATAGGAAAGGGGTTGTCAAACAAATGGCTTGGGGGCTTGGCACTGCCCTGGGTTTACATGTACCAAAGCAAAAAAATGTTTGGGCTGGGCCAGGTGATTGTTAAGGTTGCACCAGGTGCAAGCACCCACTGCTTCCATAGCAACCATAAACAGAAGAAAGTTGTCAAAGTCATCCACTGGGACACCCAAACGTCCTTCCACCCTAAGAGCCCATCAACAACTGTCCATTCCAGTGTGTAGCATTAAGGTGTATATACATTGACTTGCGTAATGTCACATGTTAACATTCACTGCATTAAGGCACCTGATTCAAATAAACAATATACACAAGGACTCAGGTGTTTAGTTCACTAAGTTTGCAGTTGAGTGTTCTTTTTACCTTTATTATAATTTATGTTCTTCTGCTGAATAGTTTGCAGTATGAAGATTTTTTTTAATTTTATCTACAGATCTCTTTTGCCACCACTCTTCTTTTAGGCATTACCATACTGAGCAGGGCTTCCATTGTTTGTCTACTACCCAAGATTTTCCCTAGAGATTCATTGGCTATCTCAGCAAAACTGGGATACATAATCTGGGTGGCATACACTATGTCTGCCCTGGAGCCTTCTCCCAGTTGATCATGTTAGAAACAGCTCCCAATATTGAAATATGCTAATCTTTATTTCTACTATTTCTCACTCAGCAGTGCACCGCTCAAAGGCATTTTGAGTTCACAGTTTGATTGTGCCAAGAACAAAAACTCATAATATACAAACGGCAAATGTGATGCTTCCAGCTTCCCATACCATACCAGTAAAGCTGACAGACAACACCTTAGACCAGAGTATCTCAACCTTTTTTTGTCAAGGCACCCTTTAAAGTTGAACACAATCTCGAGGCACCCTATTCTAAAATGTAAAACTAAGCTAATAGTTTTATATATTGCAGCAACATCCACACACATAAGACACCCAAAGTTAGAGGCATTTTATTCTTTCAAAGCATATACAGCAAAGCAGGGAAGGGGCAAACAAGGATGCTGTGCATGTTGTTTGAACACTGGCAGCTATAAGGTTGTAATGATGCACAATGAAAGCTTGCAGCTTTGGGTAATTAAATGGCAGTCTTGATCCACCTGCTGGCTTGTATACAAATTTTGAGCAATTTTTAGGCATTTTGCCAAGACACCCCAGAAGAAACCTCAGGGCACCCTGGTTGAAAAAAGGCTGCCTAAGGCCGTGTACACACGATTGGTTAACCAGAGGACAACGGTCTGATGGACCGTTTTCATCGGTCAAAACCGATCGTGTGTAGGCCCTATCGGTTAATTAACCTTCGGTTAAAAAAAAGCCAACTTGGTGGGGAGGCTGGCCTGTCCAAACTACAGAGGACTCTCCCCTTCGACCCCCCTGTGGATGAATCCAAAGCTGCGGCAATTCTATGAGTTTGATGATCCCATGGGATGGGCAACTAAGGGTATTAAGCTCCTGGGGGACATTACATGTGATGGGGAGCTCTTGACATTTGACCAACTTAAAGCCAGACATGACCTTCCTAATTTTTTCGGTATCTACAGCTGAGACATGCCTTTCAGACGTAGTTTAGAGATAATGCTGTCGAATCCTTTCCATCTAGTATGGAGCTGTTACTTATGTCTGAAGAACTACCTAAGACACTGTCGGTCACGTATAAGGAGTTATTCAAGACTACCCCCAAGGCATTACTCAAATGCAGGGAACGATGGGAGGCGGAGGTCCCGGGTATCCAAGGGGAGGAATGGGAGGAGATGTGGGATCGTCCATTTCAATATCTAGTATCTGCCAGGGATAGATTGATTCAGTTCAAATTCGTACATAGGGTATATTATACCCCGGCTAGATTAGCCTCGATTTATCCGTCTGTGCCCGCAGAGTGTTGGAGGTGCTCATTCGCGCCGGCTGACGCTCATCACATTTTTTGGGACTGCCCCCAGATCCAGCTGTTTTGGACTGGGGTCACTTCCTGTATTGCGGAGGTTCTGGGGGTTCCTATCCCGTTGGAAATTAGTGTCTGTCTGCTTGGGTTGGTTGATGAAGTGGTCCTGACGAGGGCTCACAGGACTCTACTAAATGTCCTATTGTTCTATGGTAGGAAGGCCATCCTGCTCAAATGGAAAAAAACTGGGGTGCCAGGGATTGCTTTCTGGAAAGGGTTGGTAAATGCAATGATCCCGTTCTATAAAGCGACATATCTCTCAAGGGGTTGTGGGGGGAAATTTGAGAAAGTTTGGAGGGCCTGGTATGAATCGGATGTAACATTGGGTTGATATCCTGTGGTCGGGGGGGCACCCTTCTGGCCCGGTGGCGCTGGATTGTTGAACTCGCTGGAATGATGAAGAGGGTGAGGCTGCACATGCCATTCGATAGGTTTATACAAACGGTTGAGTGAGGGGAACTGAGCAATGGGGGGGGGGGGGAGTTTTATTTTAATTAGTATGTTTTTTGGTATGGTTAGCCAAGACTGATGTTCGCCTTGGCAGTGGTACTATGTTAGTAACTTAGATACCGGTCATGTTGACCCAATGGTTTCTTGGTGTTGTGCCAAGCAATGTCTGTTATGTATATTGCAAAATCTTTAATAAAAAGAAAAGAAAAAAAAAAAAGAAAAAAAAGCCAACTTGCTTTCAAATTTAACCGATTGACGCCTAACCGATAGGTTAAAACTAGGGTTGTCCCGATACCACTTTTTTAAAATGTGTCAAATGCCCATGTCCCCCAAATGCAGCCATGTCCCCCACATGTGCAGCCATGTCCCCCACATATGCAGCCATGTCCCTCCAGCCATGTCCCCCACATATGCAGCCATGTCCCCGCAGCCATGTCCCCCACATATGCAGCCATGTCCCCGCAGCCATGTCCCCCACATATGCAGCCATGTCCCCCCAGCCATGTCCCCCACATATGCAGCCATGTCCCCGCAGCCATGTCCCTCCAGCCATGTCCCTCCAGCCATGTCCCTCCAGCCATGTCCCTCTAGCCATGTCCCCCACATATGCAGCCATGTCTCCCCAGCCATGTCCCCCACATATGCAGCCATGTCCCTCCAGCCATGTCCCCCACATATGCAGCCATGTCCCCGCAGCCATGTCCCTCCAGCCATGTCCCTCCAGCCATGTCCCTCCAGCCATGTCCCCCACATATGCAGCCATGTCCCCCCAGCCATGTCCCCCACATATGCAGCCATGTCCCTCCAGCCATGTCCCCCACATATGCAGCCATGTCCCCGCAGCCATGTCCTCCAGCCATGTCCCTCCAGCCATGTCCCTCCAGCCATGTCCCTCTAGCCATGTCCCTCTAGCCATGTCCCTCCAGCCATGTCCCTCCAGCCATGTCCCTCCAGCCATGTCCCTCCAGCCATGTTCCCAATACCTAGCCGTCGAAAGCCGCCGCCGCTGCACGGAGAACATCACAGCATTCATTTGAATAGCTGTTTTGCCCGCGCGTATAAACACTCCCCCTTGCTTGGGATTGGACAGATCACGATCACCCATCCAATCCCGAGCAAGGGGGAGTGTCTATATGCAACGGGAACACTACAGCTATTCAAATTAAAGCTGTGATGTTCCTGCACGATGTTTAACCCATGCGTCGGGTTCGATGCGGCGGCGGTGGCGACAAAGGCGGGGGGGAAATACTTCCCCCCGCCTCTGTCGCCGCCGCAGAGGGGGTATTTGCAGGAGTACAAGTACTCCAGCAAATACTCGGTATCGGTCCCGATACCGATACTGGTATTGGTATCGGGACAACCCTAGTTAAAACCGATCGTTAGTACGCACGACCATCGGTTAAAATCCACGCATGCTCAGAATCAAGTCGACGTATGTTTGGAAGCATTGAACTTCATTTTTTTCAGCACGTCGTTGTGTTTTACGTCACCGCGTTCTAACGCGGTCGGTTTTTTAACCGATGGTGTGTAGGCACATCAGACCATCAGTCAGCTTCATCGGTTAACCGATGAGAACGGTCCTTTGGACCGTTCTCATCAGATAGACTGATTGTGTGTACGAGGCTTTAGACTGTTTCAGCTATTATCTAATATTATCTAATGGTATTGATTCAACATATTTACTTTCCATGCCAACTAGAATCCTCAGACCTCACCTTTACAATGTATGTAAGTACAATTGTTGCACCAAAGACATCTCATTATAAAAATAGAGGGCCAGATTCTCAGAAGCGCTACGACGGGGTATCACAGATACCCCGTTGTATCGCCGTTTTTTTGCCCGTGTATCTATGCGTGTGATTCCTAGAATCACTTACGCAAAGATACAGGTGAAGATCCGCCATGTGTAAAACAATTACACTGGCGGATTGTAGATTTAATGACAACTCCGGCCACTAGGTGGCCTTTACGTTGTTTTCTCATTTGCCTATGCAAATGAGGCTAATACGCTGATTCCCGAACGCTTTTACGCCGCCCCGTCGTTGTTTTCGTCGGCGTAAGGTTACCCCTGCTAAGATGTGGAGTAACCTTACGAAGTCCCGTCGGATGCCGTCGGCTGCCGTCGGCTGCCGTCGGATGCCATGTTAAGTATGGCCTCGGGACCGCGTCGTGTTGTGCGTCGTTTACATCGTTTGTGTACGTCGATTCTCAATGGCGCTGGCGTACGCTATGATTACGTCGTTTACATTGAGAAAATGTGATGTCCTTTGGAGCATGCGCACTGGGATTTCGTCGCGGCTGGCGCATGCGCAGTTCAATCGGCACGGGGGCGCGCTTAATTTAAATACAAGCCGCCCCCTTTGAATTACGCGGCCGTACGCTGGGCCATTTACGCTACGCCCCCGCAAACTACTGAGCAAGTGCTTTGGGAATAAAGCACTTGCTCCAGTACGAGGCGGCGGCGTAGTGTAAATGGCTAACGCTACGCCGCCGCAAATGTACAAGAATCTGGCCCATAGTGTCTATATAGGTAAATGACAATTGACAGCGCAGTAGTAGGAACTAGTAGGAAGGCTCATTGCAATCTTCTCTAGGAAACAAATGCAGATAATATTCTTAAAAAAAAAAAACTCATATGAAATTTTTTACCAGGATTCAGTCCTCAACAAGAATAGATGCCAGTCATTGTCACATGAATCCTACTGAATAGTTTTCCTGTTTGCATACTTATTGAGACAGTTGTAGTGCTACCCCCGCAAAGGCTGCTGTAATATACGGGTCTTCTGTCCCACACCAGTGATGGCTCACCCTCACCTGGATCCAAGTAACACCAAAACACTGTTTAAACTTTTAGCTGGGCTTTATTAGAACTAGCAATAGGACCTGAAAAGAGATAAACTCATTAACAGAATACCAATAGTAAATGCAATGATATAATACAACTGCTCAGTAAATGAAAACAGGATTGGTGTTTGTTCACTTTAACCGCCAGTGCGAGGCCTTGCCTGAAATGCACTGAACGAGTGGTGAACGAAACTGTACGATACAATACAAAAATAATGTTCAACAATTTCCCAAAAGTGATGTTACTGACTATAAGATCCTATCTAGGTCTTGTAGGTTCTAGCTAACCACCGGCCCTGTGAGATATCTGTTCACACAAACAAACAGAGTCTGCCAGCGTTGGGGCCCTTTAAATCCTGTGTTTGAGTACTCAGACTTTTGTGAAGTAATATTTGTAATCCACAGAATGGAAAGGGGTACCTTTGCAAAGTGTCACAAGGTAACAAAGATTAACAGATGTGGTGATCCACCTTCAGATAGAGCTGCATTAGCAGTAAATAGGACCTAGCAGGATTAAGCAAGATCGACTTACACAAGGATGGCAGAAGATCTCTCACCATTAGATGCACTTGATATATCTTCCTTCCAGCAATTGGTGGATTAATTGCTGCCTCAGTCGACTCTATGAAGATGGGAGCAATACATGCCTCAGAATCCTCTAATGCCAGTCGGTCTCTCCTCTTGTGTCCTCCCCTCTCTCCCCCAATCACAGCTCTCCTGGGCTGCTATCCAATCCTGTCCTTCCTTGTTTTTGTTGATAGGGGTGGGCATCCTTCTTAGCTACCTTAGGACCCAATCTGCCTTCAATCCTGCAGCTGTACCCAATAGAGTCTATTCTCCTGCTATCAGTTTAGCCAGAAATGCAATGTAATGTTTCAGAGAGCAATACTCTGCATATATTACAGAGGCAATACTAAGCCGGTGCTACAAAGTAATATAGAGTAAACAAGAAATTGTTCCTTGCTTTCTGTCTTGGATTCACCAGACGCGAAATGAGAGTAAATCTGCACTTGGGAAATACAAAGCAATAAAAACAACTAATGGGGATTCTAGCCTTCCCTAATATACTAAACAAATAATATTTCCGTCAGTGTAATTGTGAAATTTACTCTCAGTTCCTGTCTGTTTATACTATTGTCACCAGGATATAAAGGGAGGGATAAATCTCTCTAATAAAGCCCTGAGAGGGATTCCAACCCTTCCCTACTTCGTTCAAACCTAAAAAGAAAATGTTTTGCCTAGGGCTGTTACTGATTAAAATTTTCGTGTTCGATTAATCGATTTTTTTATCGATTAATCGACTAATTATAACACACATACAGATCCAACTACTTTTAGCTGTTCTCCTTGCATTGCAACTCTGCATTAGTCAGTGGTAAATGTGGTATACACTATCAGGGCCGTCTTTAATATGGTTTGGGCCCTGGGCAAACATTTTTTTTGGGCCCCCTTCAGCTTATTTTGGGCCTGGCTGGTTCACATGTATGTGTTTTGGTGGCCCTTGTTTGTGCAGGCACAGCAGCCCATTGATTTGAATGGTTTGCCATGCCTTTGCTTCCTGCAGAAAAAAGGTGCATTCAGCATTTTAAAAATCAGTTGCCTTGAAATCCATTCTGCTTTTGCACCATGCTACTTACCTGCAGTTCTTGCACCATGCTACTTACCTGCAGTTCTTGCACCATGCTACTTACCTGCAGTTCTTGCACACACAAACGCACTGTGTTTTTAAAAGCGTGACCCAAATGTCTAAAAATGCAGCAAGTTTGACAGTGCGGGAACTGCAGATAAGTCACAGCAGACAGCAGAATGGACAGACAGTGCTGTATTTCATTGCTTGATGGGCATAGGTGTGCTGTGTGCGCAGCCTATTACATGAGGCATCAAATAAATGGGCTGCTGTGCCTGCACAAATGTGGGCTGCCAAAACACATACATGTGAACCAGCCAGGCCCAAAATAAGCCCATCAAGCAGTTAAATACAGACAGTAATGCCATGTGCTCTAAGGCCTTACACAGCCTGGACTGCAGGTCTGGTCTGTGACTTAAAGAGTTCCTGTATTTTACACACGGCATGGCATGGGGTCCCATGGTGCTAAAGCAGAATGGACAGACGGTGCTGTGACCCCATGCCATAACATGTGTAAAATACAGGAACTTTTTAAAACACTGACCAGACCTGCAGTGAATCATCAAATAGTATAAAGACTTTGGGCACACTCTACAGAAAACTTCTATTTACAATATAGATTAGCAAACAGTGACATACCTTGAGGAGCAGGACATGAAGAAGTCAGCCTCGGGAAGAGCAAACTGGGGATGTTATAAAATCACATTCTAGTTCACTTTTATATACAAGCAGCACCAAGTGGAAGGAAGGGAGAAGTGCACGTCTAAAGGGAAGCCAGGGGTTCTGTACATTTTAAAACACTGGGAAGGGAAGCAGTACTGTCACTGGCTGCGTGCCGCTGATGATTTTCAGCCTGATTTGTGGGCAGAACAGGGGCTTAACGGGCGGCAGGGCCGCCATCAGGAATTATGGGGCCCCTTACACAGCTTCAGGCATGGGCCCCCTGGAGCAGAGAACGGGGGGGGGGTGCTGCCCCCTTAAATTGAGACGTGGGGGGGCGGGGCTGCTGCGAATTTAGAAGCGGGAGGCCCTTTACAAAAAAAAGATTTAATAAAGAAAAATATATATAAAAAAAGGGGTGTAGCCATCCGGGGCCCTGGGGACCTCTGGGCCCTTTAATAAAAAAAAAAATATATATATAAAAAATATATATTTTTTTTTAAAAAGGGGGTTGCCATCCGGGGACCTCTGGGCCCTTTAATAAAAAAAAAAAAAAAAAAATATATTAAAAATAAACACTTATAAAAAAAAGTGGGGTTGCCATCCAGGGCCCTGGGGACCTCTGGGCCCTTTAATAAAAATAAATAAATAAACAAAAATAAAAAAATAAACAAAAATAAAAAAAATAAAAAAGGGTGTTTGCCACATGGGGCCCTGGGGACCTCTGGGTCCTTTAATAATAATACCATTTATATTATATAATATATATATATATATATATATAATATATATATATATATATATATATATATAATATATATATATATATAATATATATATATATATATATATATATTAAAAGAAATATATAAAAAACGTTTTTTTTTATAAAACAAGTTTTTTTTTTATAAAAAGGGGGGTTGTCATCCAGGGCCCTGGGGAACTACGGGCCCCTGGGGACCTCCAGACCTCTAAAAAAAATTGTCCCTTTAATAAAAAATAAAATAAAAATATATAAAATATATATTTTTATTTAAAAATAAATTAAAAAAGGGGGTTGTCATCTGGGGCCCTGGGGACCTCCGGGTCCCTGGGGACCCCTAAAAAAAAATGGCCCTTTAATAAAAAATAAAAAATATATTTAAAAAAATTGGCCCTTTAATAAAAAATAAAATAAAAATATATAAAATAAATATATTTTTTTATTTAAAAATAAATAAAAAAAGGACCCCTAAAAAAAAAAAAAAAAAAAAATGTTTTTTTTTTTTTCCAAAGGGGGTTGCTTTGGGCCCCCAACAGTGACAGGGCCCTGGGCAGCTGCCCCTGTTTGCCCTATGGTAGAGACGGCCCTGTACACTATATACAATCACCGGACACTAGTTAATTTCCACAATCCATGACTTAACTTCACAGTTCACACAAATACGTTTTAAATTCAAACTGTAGCACTAATATAAGTAATTTTTTCTTATTACGCTTTAAGAGAAACATAGAAAGTTAGTTTAACTTTGATTATAAAACGTATCTAGTATATTGGACTGTCAGTCACTTTATAGTAGGCAAGTAGGCATCACTTTAGCCAGCCACGCAGACATACCTTAGTGTTTACAATTTCTGGAAGCAGACATGACCGCATTTTATTGACAATATACCCTGAAGAACTGAACAGTCTTTTGCACGGAACAGATGTTGCCGCTACACAAAGAATTGTCTGCACAAAACTGCTTAGGACGGGAAAACATTGTTTATTTTTGCCTTTTCCCCTGATGGAGCCTGATGCATCCTCCTGCTCCACAGATGCAAAGGTACCTCAATCCAATGGGTGCCCTTTGCTCGCATGCAGCAGGGTAAGTCTCACTGTCCAGGCTGTCCGGTGACGTCAAGAATTTTGATTGATGATTTTTTTTTTTTAATTAACCGAGGAATTAATCTTCAATTTCCCCAGCCCTAGTTTTGCCATTACTGGCTGAATACCTACAGTATGTGCTTCTGGTATATCTTAACCCCCTTAGCGGCGTTCTCGAGCGTGACTCAGGGTTGTTTTTTTATGCTAGGATCGGTATCCCCGAGTCACGCTCGGGGTAGATGTGCAGAGCCTGCAGCGGGGTTCCTTACCTTCTCCTGGCGATCCAGTGATGATCTCCTATTGCTGTGATCGCCGGTGAGATCCCCGCCGCTCCGTCCGTCGGTCTGCTGACTTCCTGGTTCCGTTCCCTGCAGCAGCAATGGTGCATGGGAGTGGAACTGGGAGGGAAATTCAAATGTTGCACAACACAAACACATAAAAAGGAGGTGATACAATGTAATCTGAGAGGATTACACTGTATCACCTTAGTATCTGACACAGTGCCCTTTCAGTGCCCCTTGCCATTGTCATTTGTGACAAATAAAATATTTGAAAATGGCATCAAAAAAGCGCTGTCCTACAAATGCGCTTTTGGATCAGCTGAGCGACAGTGACACGGAGGTGCTCGCAGAACAGAGCGATAGTGAGTCGTGGGGAGATTTGTCATCTGACTCTGACACTGACACTGATCCAGAAAGTGACGCCGATGACCCCTCACCTGATCTAAGCGATGTGCGCACTTGGTGGCCTATAGACAGTGATGCGGACCAGGCAGCGCCCCCGAGATTCCGATTCACTGGATCTCCTGGGATAAAGGTAGATGTGAAGAGTGACAACCCTCTGGCGTACCTGAAATTATTTCTTACTAAGGAGGTAATTTTAAAAATCGTCACAGAAACCAACCGCTACCATGATCAGCAATCCGCTACGCTGCGTGCCAGATTTTCCAGATCCAGAAAATGGGAACCGGTCACTAAAGAGGATATCTGGCAGTTTCTGGGACTCATCATCCTTAAGGGGGTGGTGGGGAAGCCGCTCCAGAAATGGTATTGGACCACCAATAAGCTACTGGCCACTCCATTTTTTGGCACCGTGATGTCCGAATACCGTTTTTCGCTCATCATGAAGAATTTACACTTCACCAACAACAAAGAGTTTGATGAGGCCACTCATCCTGCACCCAAACTAAAAAAATGTCAAATGATTATCACCAACTTCCAGCGGACCTACGTGCCAGAAAGGGATGTCAGTGTGTCAGTGTGGACGAAAGTCCAAAAGAGCGCGGTTTTGGCATCAAGTTTTAGGCCACGTACACACGATCAAATTTATCTGCTGGAAACAGTCCGACGGACCGTTTCAGCAGACAAATTCGATAGTGTGTACGGGCGGACAGACAGATTTTTCCAGCAGACAGATTTTAAAGCATGCTTTAAAATCTGTCTGCTGAGAACCCGTCCGTCCGACATGTCTGCTGGTTAGTACGCTAACCAGCAGACATATCTGCCCGCACATGTGTCGAATGCATGCGCGGAAGTGTTTTACTTCCTGGTGCGGTGACGTGGCGGCGTCAACGTCACCGCCACGTCACCGCTCTGTCTGCCGGGGGGGATTTTGGTTTGGTTTGGTTGTGTACACGATCAAACCAATTTCTCCCAGCAGACAAATCCGATCAAACCGGTCTGACAGACCGATTTGATCGGATTTATTTGGTCGTGTGTACACGGCCTTACATGCTCTGCGAATCATCCACTGAATATATATAGAATGCGGTCATTTACACCGGTAAAGACACCAAGTTCAACCCCAGGTACAGCCGCTATGGGATGGCCACATCATCTGTCCTTACACTCCTGGACCCATTGCTGAACCAGAGATATTGTGTGACAACGGATAATTTTTACACATCTCCGTAACTTTATGAGACTTTGCTCCTAAACAAAACTGATGGGTATGGTACTGTTAGGCCAAACTGGCGTGACATGCCATCAATGTTTGGCAAGAAAAAAAAAAAAAAGGAGAGATGGTTGCCTTTCAAAAGGGTAAACTGATGGCAATGCTATGGCGAGACAAGAAGGACGTGTGTATCATGAGCACTATGCACAGCACCTCCACTAACATGGTCCGCACAAAACCTGGGAAAGATGTGCTGAAGCCGCAAGTTGTGATCGACTATAATCACACCATGGGAGGTGTCGACCGAACCGATCAGGCAATGACATTTTACCCGGCGATGTGGAAACAACAGAAGAAGTATTACAAAAAGATTTTCAGGCATCTCCTGAAACAATGCCTTTGGAACGCCTATGTTACGTACCTCGTGGATAGAGCCTAGTATGCAGGAAGGAGCCCCTCTTACAGCCCGGGTTCAGGGGCTGCTGGAATGGGGACAGCAAGCCCGGGAGCGCGGCGAGGTAAGAGTGCTTGGTGATGACAGCAGACCGGCCGGAATGGAGATCTTGCGGACAGGCGGTGTAGGAGACAGCGTCTTTGGAGGGCCACTGGAACCGGATAGCGGAAGCTGGTGAAACAAGCCGGGTTAGGTACAAGACAGGAGCAGGTATACGGCCAGCAAGGTCAGGTGAGCGGATAACCTGGAAGTCACTCTTAGCGGAGATAGCGTTGTCAAAGTTCAGGCACAGGTCTGGTAACGATGGGCAGGAGAGCAGAGCAGAGTCAGATCAAGCCAGGGGTCGGTAGAGGTATTCGGGTAGTCAGATGGAGCCGGGTCAGAAACGGGTTCAACAGGTATCGGGTTCAAGCAGGTATCAGGTTCAACAGGTATCAGGTTTGGGACCTCAGAATCAATTTATTTACACTTCTAATCTGGATGATGGTACGCTCCCTACATATTTCCTACTATATTGTACTTTCAGAGGCTCTTTTTCAATTTTTCAGGTATCAGGTTTCAACGGGTTTGTGGACACTAAGCTGCAGATCAGACAGCGAGGTGTCATTGCCGCTGCTGAGCTTTTAAAGGATAGATGGGCCAATTGGGCCTAACGCGCATGCGCGCGCTCCCGCCGTGCACGCGCGCGCTCCTGCGGCGCAGACGCGCGCTGTGCACGCGCGCGCACGTGCCGCGCGCAGACGCGCGCGATCGGGGTACGAGCGCGAGCAACAGGGGCTCGTCGGTGCCCACAGGTAGGTCCCTGACAGCCTATATCTTTTATAGAGCAAAAAACACTAACATACCTCTTGTTCATTCTGACTTTATCTGGAAGGTGGCTAAGCAGATCTTAATCAACCACCAGATGCCATCAGTAGCTGCTAACAGACCAGGACGACACGCTGTTGACGTTGTCAATCCAGAATGCCTGACAGGTTGTCATTTTGTAGACTACGTCCCACCAACCGCAAGAAAGTTAGCGCCTACCAGGATGTGCGTTGTTTGCTGTTCCATGAGAGATGGCAATGGAAAAAAAGTCTGAAAAGAAACAAGGTACTATTGTCCTGATTGCGACGTCGGACTTTGTCTAGTTCCATGCTTCAAACTGTTTCACACTCAGGATGTGTATTGAATTTCTTTGTTTGACAAATTTTGATATTGTTCATTATATTATTGAATAAAATTATATTATTGATTAGATTATAATTCTTGCGTTTGTGTTTTAAATTTATCACATCTGGGATGTCTACTAGAGTCTTGTTTTGGTCAGGTTTATGTAAGTAATTACTAAGAATTGCAGGCCTGTAATACATATCACCAAATGTCCATGCAAAAAATTGTACCGCTTTTGGTACAAAATTCCAGAAAGAATCATACCGCCAGGGAGGTTAATACCTCAGATGAAGAGCTCTCTGTACTTTGATTCCACAAATCGTATCTGTTACAGCCAATAAAACAAAGTTGCATAGTTAATTTTGGAGTTTTGAGATATTTTGTGATATGTTGAACACAGCAGGAAGAGAAGGGCTCCATAATGATGCCAACAACCCTAGCAGATATTGTCATTGGGATCACTAAGGCCCATTGCACATGGGAGTAAAAAATGCTGAGTTTTTTTACTGATCTGAAATGAGATGCATTGTTGTCTATGGGACATTGCACACAGCTGAGTAAAGCTTGATCAGTAATATAATGTTGGGTACAGAGCAGTAAAACAGACAATTTTAGATTTGAGAGCATGTTTACTTGTTTGATGCTTAAAGGGTCACTAAAGGATTTTTTTAAATCTAAATAGCTTCCTTTACCTTACTGCAGTCCTGGTTTCATGTCCTCATTGTTCACTTTTGCTTTGAAGTAGCTGTAATACTGATCTCCACACTTCCTGCTGGTCTGGCTCCTTATGAAAAAACTTATGCTAGCTTTTCACTGTGGTCCATGATCAAAGAGGTGTGATTACTATGTGTCTAAAACTCCTCAGAACCAGATTAATTTTAAAAACAAACATTGCCCTGTATTTGTTTGTTTTTGTTCTGTGTGTCTCTTTACTTCACAGAAACATGAAACCATTTTCTAAAACAAATCTAAACTGTAGGAACATTATATGATTGATTTTTATCTGTTTTTAATCATTTTTAAAAGGAATCAGTTAAACATTATGTCTCTATACCCTGTAAACAGTCATTTTATCAAAAAAAAATAAAAAATCCTTTAGTGATCCTTTAAGTGAGTATATTACAATACTGGAAATGAAGAAGAATTTTACTCATCTATATGCTTGCACACTTTTACCCACCCATTAGGGCTGGGAAAAAAATTGTTTTGATTTAAAAATTCGAGTTGGCAGGTCAAATCGATTCATATTTTCAAAAAAAACGATTTGTTCGATTTTTGTTTTCCCCAGGACCAGCGCTAACACCGCGCCGGTCCTGGGGAGCTGCGGCAGGAGTTTTTAGACGATGCCGCAGCTTCGGCCCTGTCCATGAGGCCGGACGCTGAGGACTAGGCCAAAGCCACGGCCTCGCCTAAAAACTCCTGCCCGCAGTTTCCCAGGACCGGCACTGGCACTGTGCTGGTTATAAGGAGCTGCGGGCAGGATTTTTAGGCGAGACTGCGGCTTTGGCCTAGTCCGCGAGGCCAGACGCAGCGGACTAGGCCAAAGCCATGGCCTCACCTAAAAATTCCTGCCTGCAGCTCCTCAGGACCGGAGCGGTGTCCATCACAAAAAAACTTGATTTGAATCGTAAATCAAGTTTTTTATAAAAAATCACTGATTTTTTTAGGGGAAAAAATCACCCAGCTCTACCACCCATACTCACCTATACTCACCAGTCTTTAAACAAAGTTTTTTGCCCCTTGCACACTGGCATCACAAGTTCTTGAGTAAACGTCAGTAAATTATGACTCCAATGTGTGCAAGGGGCCTAAAAGATAAAAAGAGTGTCACTGCTGCGAGACACCATAAAGCTGGAGACACAGTGAAACCAGAGACACAACGAGTAACACTCCCTGTGATTATAGTTGCCATTAAAAGTCCCCACTACAGTTCTCAGATGAGCAGATGACCTTGATCAAGAGCACCTAAGTTGGCTCATCAGAACTCCCCCCAGCATTGCCACGAATCCCACCCCCACCAGCACTGCCACTCATCCCATTCCCCCCACCCCCCTACCAAGGAATAAGAGAAAGAATAAAAATAGAGAATACATGGAAGGGAGAGGAAAAGAGGGGCTATACGCGGGAGTGCGCAATACCCCGATAAATACGGTAATAATAAAGTGTTAGAAACTCTGTCAGGTTTTTGTTTCTGTCTTTGTGCCCCTGCTGTGGAGATTCACCTATTGTCTCATCTAACCACTGTAAACCACTGTAAATATTACCAGTGAAAATCTATCCTAGTAAAATATTTTCTCTATCATTTTTTTAAATCATTATTATTTTATTATTCTTGCTAAGTCCCATCAAGTTGATGTAAACTCCTGGCAAACACATGCTTGGGATAGTTGCTGGCTGTACCTGCCCCGACAAACACCCATAAATTGGGCTTCAGACTGGGGTGGAGCTACAGCCAGCATAAGAGATGGTTTTAATCCGCAATGGGCCAACAAATCAGAATCAGATCATATGCTATATGCATTTGGTCATCTGCAGAATGAAATAAAAGTTTTGTGAGTTTTCTTTAAGGTTTGCAAAAGTTGAATTGTCTTTTTCTGGTTAGCTAAAGCCATGCCAGTGAACAGCGAGATGGGAACACATAAACCAGCCATCTCAAAATGTCTTCTGTCCCATCTGTTACCATAAGTAATAACTCTGGTAGCACCTGCGTTCCTGTCTAGGCAATAGAAGAATAGTATAGTGATCATGTAAAGCTACTTTTAAGTAGGAATACTGCTCAGAATAAGATCAGTAGGAACAGAGTAAGCCTTTCAAGCAATTTCATAATGCATTAAAACCTTCATTACTGAAAAAATGACATGACCCTTTGAACAGCATTATGTTTGACATTAGAGCTTTGTGTAAATGAGCAAATGCATCCTTGTTTCAGCTGTATTCAGCTGATGTCTGAGATCTAAGGTACTTGTGAGTTCCATTACAGGTGCTCTTGACCTCCTTCCAAGATACTTTAAGCCAGTCTCAATGACTTGTAAAGGGTAAAAAGCAGTTCTGACGCAAACAAGTGTCCATTTGAACAGGCACTTAGTTTGCCTTGCAGTGTATGTCTTGACCTTTTCAGGCATCCCTTACCAACCTTTTTTTTACAGTAATTTGGGTGGCTTGGTTGGATATTTCTATATTGTTTTGTGTCGCCCCTCCTTATGGATCATGAATTACAGGTCTTCTTGCTACAGTCACCTGATCAGACTCAATGTTATAATAAGAGAAATCTGCTGGAACAGTAATGATGCAATAACATTAGCAGAATTTTTTTGAGAGAGTTCTGAACACCAACTGGAATTCATGTTTGAATTTTTTTTACAGTTTAAAAAAAAACTGGTGGAATATCACACGAGAAGGGTTATTTTTTATTAACACTAAATTAAACAGATATCTGTATAGTCATTTTGTATGTTATATTATTTTTCACAAAAAGTAGAGTTGCCCTTAGGTGTGTCTAAAGCCTCATACACACTATCGGACTTCCATCAGACAAATCCGTGGATTTTTCTCCGAAGGGCATTGGCCGTGAACTTGTTTTGCATTTAGGCAGCAGAACTTTTTCATCCAACATTCACGAAAAATTTTGGTTTTTCAGCTTTTTAGCGCCACTCTTTGGGCAACTTCTGCTAATGTTGTCTGATGGTTATCATTGGTTCAGAGCATGCGTGTTTGTACTTTGGATTTTAGTCTGACGGATTTGTGTACACGCGATCGTAAAGACCTGTACACACGATCGGAAATTCCGACAACAATTGTCCAATGGAGCATACAGATAGTCAGATTATCTGACAAAACACGTCCATCAGACAGTTGTTGTTGGAAAATAAAATCGTGTCGGGCCTTTACTGACATATTTTAGAGGTGAATATATGTGTATTCGTTTTTCATTAAAGAAGAAAAAATACGAACAATAACCATAAAAATACAATTCTAAGTTAGGCAAGTAGCTGAAATTTACATGTCCATACAATCATATTGGACGAACAATGCCTTAAAAAGGAAAACAGAGGAAAGCACAAAATCAGGAAGCATAACTCGGACATACGATACAAAGAGTGGGGACGATCCCTTATAGACAAGGAAATAATAAGGCACAACAAATGGTTTTGTATAGTTGCCTCAATGGTTAAAAAAAAAAAAAAAAATATGACCTGCAAAAATAAAATATGTCTTTGATTTACTAAAACTGGAGAGTGCAAAATATGGTGCAGCTGTGCATATTGTCCAATCAGCTTCTAACTTAAAGGTTCGTCTTTTATTTTCTCAATAGGTTCCTTTAAGCTAGTGCATTGTTGGTTCACTTACCTTTTCCTTCCATTTCCCTTCTAAAAAAAAAATGTTTTCTGTGTTTGAATTTCTCGCTTCCTGTTTCTCCTCAGTAAGCTTTCCACCATCATCCGAGCGGTGGAAAGTCATTAAGAGCAGCTTACTGAACACCTTACTGAGGAGAAACAGGAAGTGAGAAATTCAGACAAAGAAAACAAAGAAAAACATTTAGGGCCAGATTCAGGTAGATCAGAGCATCTTTGCTCTGGAGTAACGCATCTCATTTGCGTTACGCTGCAGAAATTTTAGGAGCAAGTGCTGTTATTCATGAAGCACTTGCTCCTAAAGTTGCGGCAGCGCATCGCAAATGAGCCAGCGGAATTCAAATTTGGCGGGTACGGGGTGTGTAGTATTCTAACTATGCGCGATCCCGCGGCGAACGTACTGCGCATGCGTCGAGTGTCAATGCATCCCAGTGCGCATGCTCCAAGTTCTGTCAGTGAACGTCAATGACGTCACGTCCCCATTCATGAATGTTTTACGCAAACGACGCGATTTGTTTTTTTTCCGACGCGATGACGACGGCTATACCTAACATAGGATACTCCACTAGGGGGCTGCTTTATCTATACGCCGCGTATCGCTTCCGGAAACGTCGTAAAGTCACTGCGTCGCGCCCGAAAAAGATCGTGAATTGCTGATTTCCGCTCATTAACATATTTTTTGAGCGTAAATCGGCGGGAACGCCCCCGGCGCCATTTTTAAGTTGAAGTAACGATGCGATGGCGAAATTCAATTACGCCGATCGCATCGGAACTCCAACCCGGCGTTTCTTGTTTTCTGGTTATAGAAAACAGAAACGCTGGCTTAAAGTGACAGTTAGGCTGGCGGATCACTGGATCCGCCAGCCTAACTCTTCATGAATCTGGCCCTTAGAAGGGCAATTGAAGGAAAAGGTAAGTGAACCAACAATGCACTAGCTTAAAGTAACCTATTTAGAAAATAAAAAACAAAACTTTACAACCCCTTTAAGCCTGTTCAGTTAAAGAGGTTGTAACCCTAAAAAAAAAAGCATGTTAAACCACATAGTGCTTGCGCAGTGACATTTGTCCCATTCTATGTTGTAATATACCTGGTTGATTCTGCCTGTTCCTATGCCCCCTTAGTGTGCTGACCACTGTAATCATGGCTGCTGATCCATGATACCATGGTCAGTTTATGCCTCCATCATCCCTCTGCCCTCCTTCTCCCCCTCATCCCCTCCCTCTCTCTCTGTCACTTTCTAGTGTGTGAGCTGATAAAACACCCACCTCTCCTCTCCCCTCCCCTCCCCTCCTGCCACCATTCCATATGGCAGTAAAGTTAGTGATTCCAATTCCTGCCAGCCCCTCTGTAATAATAAATATGCTACACAGTGTGTGTATTTTTTTTTTAATCCAGCAGCTAAATCCTTCTTTTCACAACGCCGATGTGCACTGCTGATGTCAGAGGGAAATCTTAGCCCCTCCCACTGTAGTCCTTAGATAGGGGAAGGTAAGCAGCAGGTGGCGATGTGAAAAAAGGTATTTTGCTGCTGATTTTTAAAAAAGCACACACACTGGGTAGTATATTTTATTATTACAGAAGGGTTGGCAGGAATCGGGATCACTGGCTTTACAACCACTTTAAGCTTCGACAAAAAAAAAAATGATTGGTTTCCATGCAGAGCTGCATCAGACTTTGAACTCTCCAGTTTTAGTAAATCAGCTCCACTGAACTCAACTAGTGAAACCAACATATTTTAATTATTTCCAAGAGATCTATTTCTGCTTGTATTGGATGACACACAACTAACTAACTTTGCATATTAAAAATAAAGAATTATAAAATAATATTTTATTTAAAATTCTTTTTAAATGATGGCAAGAAAAAAAAGAACCTTAAGAATAAAACACAGCACAATGAAAATCAGCTGGGTACAAGGGGTTGTTACCCTGCATGGATTCATTGTTCAATCACAATCCAGTGCGCACATTGCAGTCAGGTTTATTCCCAGTGGATAATAATCTCTTCTATTGCTTACATGTTCCTCTCCAGAATCGGAATGTGCTATAAAGCGTTGGGTTTATTTTTGTTAGTAACAGTTGGCTTTGGTGTGAACCATGTTTTGTGTGGATGCCTTTAGGCAACTCTACACTATTTGGATTCAGGCCAAAAATACATATTTAAAATAACATTGCCTATATTCTCAATTGTCAAACAGAGAACACAATCTTGTAACTGGAATGTACGTTTTTATTTATAGTGCTACATCTGACTGATATTTTATTGGGAATATTGCCAAGCAAATCGTAAAGTTACTAACGATTAATTTACTAAAGAATAACTAAATGATACAATGAAAGGACAGCTGTATAACATGTGCTGTGCCAGAGGAAATTTGGCCAGCATTTCTGATACTCCTTCAGACCGTGATATGAGCCCTCTGCATGAACTTCTCCTGTACACACTTATAGTACATAGCAACAATGATCTCCATTTCTAGTATTTATACCCCCTGTGTATACAAGGGCAGGCAGAGTGGGGAGGTAGCTAGTCAGGGACAGGTGATATGACAACCTCTTTCAAGCTGTCACTTCTTTCAATATATTATGGGAGCCTTGAGCTATCATCTGTGATACATGCTGTGTATGAACCTTGATCAGATGCACCAGATCAGTCCCACCTTCCATTATATTTTTATTAACAATGGAGATACAATAGTACAGTAATCCTTATACCTCCTGACAATATATACAGAAATATACAGAATCTTCTATTGAACTATAAGAATCAACCATATTGGTGTGTGTATATATATATATATATATATATATATATATATATATATATATATATATGTATATATATTTGTATACAGTATCTCACAGAAAAGTGAGTTACACCCCTCACATTTTTGTAAATATGAGGAAAAAATGTTTTATTTTTATTTTTAAATTGGGATATTTATTATAGCAAAAAGCAAAAGATAAGGGCCCAGATTCATAGAGAAATTACGCCGGTCTAACTGGTGTTAGACAGGAGTAATTTCAAATATCGCGCGCCGTATCACTAGTTTGAATCCTCAAACCATGATACGGCGGCTTCGGGCTTCGATCCGAGAGGCTTACGTCTTCGTAAGCCTTCGGATCTACGCTGCGATATTTTTGCGGCCGCTGGGAGGAGTTCGCGTCGTTTTCATTCGTCGGGATATGCAAATTAGTTTTTACGGCGATCCACGAAGGTACGAGTGTCCCTCGCAATCGCCTACGTCATTTTTTGGCTACGTAATGTTAGAGGAGCTTTTTGCTGGTCTAACAGTGCGTAACCCATGTAAAGTATGGCCGTCGTTCTCGCGTCGATTTGAAATTATTTTATTTTTTTTAACGTAACTCGTTCGGGAATAGGAATGTACGTAAACGACGCTACTACGACGTAACGACGTGATTTTGCGCAATGCACGGCGGGAAATTTGCGAACGGAGCATGCGCAGTTCGATCGCCGCGGGAACGCGCCTATTTTAAATGCTTCACAGCCCCTACTCGCGCAGATGGATTGCGACGGGAGAAATACACTACGCCACCGTCGTTTACTGGACAAAATCTACCTGGATTCCACGTAGAGCCAGGTAAAAAACGGCGGCGTAGTGTATTTCTGATACGCTACGAGAATCTAATTCTCTCTGAATCTGGGCCAATGTGTTTTTTTTTTTTTTAAATTGTAGCTCTTCTTTTGTTTATAGCGCAAAAAATAAAATCAACAGGTGATCAAATACCACCAAAAGAAAGCTATATTTGTGGGGGTAAAAAAGGACATCAATTTTGTTTGGGTGCAGCGATGCACGACTGCACAATTGTCAGTTAAAGTAATGCGTGCCATATTGCAAAAACTGGCCTGGTCATTGAGCATCCCATACTTCTGGGGCTGAAGTGGTTAAATCATATTGCTAATTTCATATTGTATTTGTTTGTAGCCTAAATACTGTAATTTGCACTTAAAACTGTAATTTTGTAAATTGTTGAAAAACTTGGCTGTGCCAGTAAGTTTTGGGTGTTGTGTCAGTAAATTTCAGTCTGGTAGGTTGGCAATACTGCTATGTGCTGACATTGTCGCATCCACACTGACCCTGGAACCGTGGATGGACTGTTCCTTTCTTTTGCCAGCAAAGAGATTATTTTAACAAGTCGAATTACTACATGCAGAATGTAAGTGCATTTTTAAACAATTGTAATAATGAAATTAGACAATTTTACACTATTGGAGCGTTTCTCTCCCTATATACCCTGTACAGTGGCAATTGATACAGCTGGCCTGGAAACAAGTAGCGGGAGTCTGGAACCCTAGGAGTGCATAACTATCTACATTATTCCACTAAGGGTTACTATTAAAGCTTGTTTGACCTCTCTGTATTGTTGTTTGGATTGTGATTTTAGCACATGGTTTAGTCGCTGCTGTCACTCACATATATTTAAAGGTACCACTGACACTAGCCTGGTTTGTGAAGTATTTTTTGCCCTATATGATATGTAATGGTTTTCACTGCTAATCTACCACATTATCAACTCAAGCACATTTGGTACTTTAAAAACATTTACCCATACTTGATTCAATCCACATTAGGACACTGTTTGTCCTATAGATGGAGTTGAAATTTTGAGAATATAGACAATATACAAGCACTTGTAAACTTTGAGGAACCATTTCTGAGAGACCATATATTACATGGTGTAACGGAATGAACCGTGAAAACCAGAGACGTAGGAAGGATGAGAGATACTCATGTGACGGCGGCCCTAATAACTCCTGGGTCTAATTCCACCCTGTGTCCTTTTGGGTGTAGGGTGGCTAATAGGATCATAATTCATATATTACATGAAATGGGACATTAATAATAATTCATATTGCAGGACTGGAATATTACAAGGGGTCCATTTTGACATCTGTTACACAGGAGAGGGACATTACAAGCTTATTCAATGCTTAGAGCCGGCTATTGAAATGTTAAGTGAGGTTGGCTCTTCAATGTGTGGACACATTCTGTGGAAAGGTGTTAATTGCATCGGCTCCTGAGAGACCTTTTCATTGTGTGATAAAACTGTTTCAAAGCCCTGTGTTTACACTTAAAAGACTGTGCATTGTACTTCAAGTTAGCAGTCTCCATTCAGATGTACTGAATTAGCATGTCAATTATGTTTAGGAATGTATTGCTGCCCAGGTGTCAAGACCCTTTAGGGACAGTACGTCTGTCTAGATAATGTGATTGAGGTTCCTTGTATGTGTGTGAAGATTATCTGTGATTGTGTATTATTCAAAAGGAATTGAAGTCTATTGATGATGCGGTGCCCTAATGTCTAGCTACTGATTAGATAATTAGCCCCAGTGTGAATAGGGGGGTGGAGATTGCATTGTCCTGTGATTAACTGTAACATCTTGTACTGTATAAAGAAGAAACCATTAAAGTGTTCATTCATTTTGAAACCAGTACCAGAGCTTGTGTCTCGGTTATTATGGGAAATGGAATGGATCGTGTATGCAGGATTGTCGCAGTGTGTCAGATAAGCTTGTTGTGGTTGGATGGAAGGTCGTAAACGGTGGTGACCGTTACACATGGATACTGATTTCTGCTGACGCATGTCTATGTATGAGAACGCTACTACTCTATTAGTGGATATCCTTTTAATTTCCAAGATTTTCCAAGACACTTCCCTTGATGTTATACTATCAACGCTGTATCCTGGCCAAGGCCAACAAGGCCCAGGCCTAGGGCAGCATTTTACAGGGGGCAGCATGGAAAGAGTCCCCGCCAGCTTGCGCTACATTGTTAGTGTAGCTCCAGTCTTATGAGACGGACTGGGCTGAGAGGCAAATTAGTCTAGTGCCCCCATAAAGCAGCCGCACTGCTTCCAGGATGCAGACAGACATAATTCTGAAACTGTGGGGGGAGGGGGGGTTGGGGCGCTGCTTCTAATTTTGACTGTTCTATCATCCTGGACCACAAACCTTCCTCATTGTGCATTATGTTTCTGCTGCACCGTTGGCATGGTTATATCTTCTTAGTCCTCTCCATAAAATTATCAGAAATTTGTGCTTAAAGTAGAACTGTAGACAACACTTTTGTGTTCAATTTTGGATAGAGTAAAGGAGGGTTATACGGTTATTTCCCTTCACTTCCTGCCCCATAACCAAACAGGAAGTGAAAGGAAATCTATGCAAATTATGGGAAGTCATTGTCCCCCCCCCCCCCCCAGGCTTTCAGAACTAGTTTCCCCGCTCAAAAATTTCAGGGCGGGTCTTAAACAGCAAGGGGTTTGGCCTTGACAGAAAGGGGTGAGTCATATTTAAATTAGGGGGAGCACAAGTTTAGTCAGGCCTAGGGCAGCACAAAACCTAAATACACTACTGGATACTATCCATACATAACATGGAGTACATAAAGTCTATTTATAGTATATTGGACAATCTAACAGTATTGAAAGCTATACTATATATTAATGCTTGTATCATTTACTACTGTACTTCAACAAAGGCAGATGTAATCATCAAATATTCCTCCAGTAAAAATGTAGGCAACATACATTCAACATTGACTGATTGTTTCCATAGGGATATTTTGAGCATTTATATAATTGGATCAGCCTTGATATATGCTATCTTTGAAGGAATACTCAGCACTCTGCTTTAATGTGGTATTCCGAGAAAAGCCTGTAAAATACTATCCCTTTGGTCAGATTACAAATACAATAAATTTAACTGTGGTGGAAAAGCATGAAACAGATAACTGGACACACTCTATATTTAGTAATTGGATAGATTCCATTTAATATTCCAGGCAATGGTTATAATTCTGCAGAATGGTAACATATAATGTGTTGCTGTACTGTAAAAGTCCAGGAGTCCAAAACCTTTTAATGTGTGGGCAAACGTTTATGCATTTTTTGAGCTAATAAATATTTTATTGTTTTATAACATACTGGTAAGTGGAATTATAACTCTGTTTGGGTTTTGTTCTTCAATATACTGTTTTTTATCAGTACATGGTGTAGAGGAAACAAACCTCCCTCTAGATATTTTTAGCATGCGCCAAGTTTTGTGAAGAATGGGAGGGATGACTTAAAGTGGTTGTAAACCCGTTAAAACCACGTTTACCTACAGGTAAGCCTAGATTAAAGTTTACCTGTAGGTGCTCAAAATATCTCCTAAACCTCCATGGTTTATGAGATATTAACAGAAATGACAGGCGCAGGCGCACTTTAGCAACAGCGATTGTGCCATTCCTAAAGGAGTCTGTGCCGTGACCCGTAACGTGACCTGCTGATCGGCGCCATTACTAGTAAAAATATTTTTTTATAAAAATGTTATAAAACAATGCCCTATTTTGTAGACGCTATAACTTTTGCGCAAACCAATCAATAAAGGCCTTTTGCGATTTTTGTTTAAGAAAAATATATAGAAGAATACGTATCAGCCTAAACTGAGGAAAAAATGATTTTTTTGTATATTTTTGGGGATATTTATTACAGCAAAAACTAAAAAATATTCATTTTTTTTTTCAAAATTGTCGCTCTATTTTTGTTTATAGCGCAAAAAATAAAAACCGCAGAGGTGATCAAATACCCCTGAAAAAAAGCTCTATTTGTGGAAAAAAAGGACGCCAATTTTGTTTAGCAGCCACGTCGCTGGACCACGCAATTGTCAGTTAAAGCAACACAGTGCCGAATCGCAAAAAGTGGTCCGGTCATTGACCAGCAATATGGTCCAGGGCTGAAGTGGTTATTGTGCATGCAAATATGATCTTTTTGTCTTACTAGAGCTAAAGGTAAAACTTTTTTTTTTTGGATAGAGTTTTTTGCCATCTGTGTCCCATTTGTCAGATTTTACTTCACTTCCTATCTATCCCATAGCCAAAACATAGTTAGGGAAGTTACGGCTGTCACCAGAACTAGTGTCCCCATTGGAAGATTTCCCCACCATTCCTGTTTTGGTAACAACCCAGGATTTAGGATTTTCTTTCAATATCACTTTTGGTGATAAATGTAAATATGGCAAACAGTGTGTGTGAATCTAACAGGGACACAGACCACAATAAAAACATGACAGGTGTTCCGGTCCCTCTCTGTCCAAAAACCCCCCCAAATTTTTTTTGCCTTCAGTTATATTTTAAACGGTTCTTTAAAATTTTCTTTAAAATAAATTTTCTTTAAAAAATTAAACATGTTATACTTACCTGCTCTGTGCAATTGTTTTGCACAGAGCAGCCTGATCTTCCTCTTATCAGTTCCCCTGCTGGCTCCTCCCCTCCGACCGAGTGTCCCCCCATAGCAAACCTATTGTGTCCATAAGACATACAGAGTGCGGCTTGGCCCTGCCCCCTACTCCCACCTCACTGCCTGGGATTGAAAGCAGGAGGAGCCAATGGTGGTGTCCCCTCTACTGTGTCTGAACCAATAAGGAGGGAGAAAGCCAAAAGAGCCTTTACTCTCGAGCACATATCTGGACTGAGGTTAGGCCCAGGTAAGTATAAAGGGGAGGGCTAGGGGGAGCTCCATGTAGAATGTCTTTTTAACCTTAATGCAGAGAATGCATTAATGTTATAAAAAAAATTCCCTTTGAATCGCTAAAGTAGGAATTTAGGCAAAACAAAAGTGTACAATATAATTTTTCAACATGAATCCATTTCATATCCCTTTTTGTTTTATTTGTTTAGAGATGGAAATACCACTCGAATTGCCTGTTCTGAAAATTTCTGAGGTGCTGATCTGCCTGTTAAAGTCTGTTGCTGTCACCACTCATTGGAGTCTGCATTACTGTGGAGTGTGATTATTAAAACACAATGTTTTAGCAATCTGCAACCTTACTCCCATTTGTCTATGCTCACTCTGAGTAAAGGGCAAGGCTGTGAGGGTAGCTTCTTCATCACCCACAATCCTGGTCTTAGCGTAGAGCAATGAATGCTGGGATTTGTAGTACATACTCCCAATCACACATTATTAATATTATTATACAGATTTTATATAGCGCCAACAGTCTGTGCAGCACTTTTTTTTTAACCAGAAAAGCAAGTTTATTGAGATGTGTACAAGTACAACAAGATATAGAATACAGTTTCCATTACGTCATAACATACAGTGCAGGTCAAATATACATGTTCCTCCCTTACAGCAGTTATGTCTCCTAAGCCTACTTGTGGTGACAGCCCCAAATGACGTCCAAGGGGTTCCTAATCATACCTTTATTCTAACTCAGTTCCCCCCTCCCCATGGTCCAATACCAAGTTATCATCCTCAAATTACTCAGTGCACGTCTCCCCATCCTCCAGCCAACGATCCCAAACATTAGCAAACTTCTGAGGGCGCCCCCTGTGTTTATAAATCATTTTCCTATAAGGCAGTACAGCGTTCATTTCTTTTTTCCAGTCTCTCAGTGTCGGGGCCACCGCCTGCATCCAGACCTTTGCTACCACTTTTCTAGCTAAAAACAGTGATTCACACATAAATATGGTCTGGTATTTATCAACCTCCACATCAGGCAGTAACCCCAATAAGCAAAGTTTCGGATCCATCCCCACCGGTGTTCCCATATTATCATGTAAGAAGTGTGTCACTTGCAGCCAGTATGCCTGTATATCCGAACACTGCCATAGCATATGGAAGAATGTTCCCTCCACCGCTGAACATCTAGGACACAGTGGGCTCCTTGTGGGTTGAAACTTCGCCAGTCTTAAAGGTGTAAGATAAGCCTGGTGAAGTATGTATAGCTGTGTCAGCCTATCTGAGATCTTAGGAGATGCAGCCTTCACCCCCTCCATAACCTCTCCCCAGTCCTCTGTCTCAATCGGTCCCACGTCTCGCTCCCACTGAGTTCGCGCTGTCAGCGCTGCAGTGTGAAAAGGGTCTTATATGGCTTTTGATTCACAGGGAAAATCTAATAAGTCTAATATTTTCCATTTACTTTTAAAGCTGCCACTTTGGCAAAGTTTCCTGGGACTTCAAATGGTGTGATCAGTGACGCTGTTACAAGAAAAATTGTTGAAATATCACCTGAAGGGAAACATGGGGAACCATCAGAATACCACAAATAAACTTTTATGTCATTAATGTCATTTACCACAGTTAACACCACTTTCTATTCTCTGTGTTGTAGTTTTTGTATATTTACATGCTAATAAAGTTGTGTGTATTGTACTGTGTTATTGTTTTTATTTCCAAATATTTGCTGGTTTTATAGGCCTACAATATATAAATGCACAGCCTTTCAAAATGTATTTTTTTTTATTTTACAATTAGTACATTTATATTTAAATATATATTTTAAAAAACATTCTTAATATATTTTTTTCCCAAATATATTGCCATATATTTGAAATGCTAAAATTTTGGCCAGATTCAATATATTTCAAAAATATATTTCAATATATTTGTGAATATATTGGGTAATGCATTGTGAAATATGTTGCAAATATATTCATAAATATATGTTAAATGCACTTCTAAATGCATTTAGCAATATATTTTTGCAGCCATAAATATATTGCAAAGTGCATTTTGGAATGCATTGTGAATGTATTCAGAAATATATGTTAAATGTACTTCTGAATGCATTTAGCAATATATGTCTGAATATATTCACAATGCATTCCAAAATGCATGTTGCAATATATTTATGGCTGCATAAATATATTGCTAAATGCATTCAGAAATACATTTAGCATATATTTATGAGTATATTTGCAACATATTTCACAATGCATTTCCCAATATATTCAATAATATATTCACAAATATATTGAAATATATTTTTGAAATATATTGAATCTGGCCAAAATTGTAGCATTTCAAATATATTGCAATATATTTGGGAAAAATATATTAGGAATGTTTTTTTTAAATATATTTAAAATATATTTTTCTTCCACATGGGCTGAACCACTCTGTTTATCTTGTGCTGTCTAATCACGTAGTATATATTGGATATAAGTTTGGTCGAATCAGCTCCAAAGATAACATCCAATACCGGCGGGGTACTAAGATCTGGTGCCACCTCTGCCATCTGTGTCCTAAGTGCGTGCCTAAGCTGCAAGTACCTGAATAGAAACTGCTGCGGTAGGGAGAACTCCCCCCGCAGCACCGAGAATGGCTTAATACCGTCCGTCTCCAATACCTGGGACAGGTATAACACTCCATAAGAGGCCCAGAGTCGGGCGTCCGGCACCGAGTCCAACTCGGGCAGGCCCCCGTTATTCCACAGTGGTGTGTGTGAATGTACGTGTGACCGGTTCTGTTTTTTAAGAGCTATATCCCATACTCTCTGATGGTGCAATAGCATTTTGGCCCCAAACTGCAGCGTCGTGCACCCTCCCCTCCCCTTCCTGAACACCGCTTGGCAGGGAGTGTGGAAGGCACTACCTGGTCTGTTACAGACCAACGAGCTATATCTCCGTGTCTCAGACTTATTATAGTGGTATAGGTGCGATAGCTGTGCTGCCACATAATAATCCTGGAGATCCGGCAGGGAGCAACCCCCCTCCAGTGTGGGATTTTTAAGTATGTTCCATGCTAGCTTATGTCTGCCCGAGCCCCAGACAAAGGAGTTCAATATTGCCTCCATCTGCTTGAAAATCTTCAGAGGGAGGTATAGGGGAGCGTGCCATATCATATACAGGATTTTGGGCAGTAAAATCATCTTAACTAGATTGATTCTCCCCATTACTCCTAAAGGTAGTCTCGCCCAGGCCTGGGTTCTGGATTTAATAATCGCAAATAAAGGATCCACATTCAAAGACACATACTCCTGCAGGTCCCTGGTGACCAATACCCCTAGATATTTAACCACTGCCACTCTTTGTAGCGGCAGCTCCGGGGTCATCTCCTGTGGGGGGAACAGATCCAAGGGGAGAATTTTAGATTTGTCCCAGTTAATCCTCAACCCCGAGAAACGGCCCGCTTCCTCTATTATTGCCAATGCCGCCCTTAGGGATGGGCCCTGGTCCGCTAGGTAGAGGACCGTATCGTCCGCATACATCCCTATCTTGTCCCAGTTGTCACCTTTCTTAAGTCCCACCACCTCTGGGTCTGTTCTAATGGCCATAGCCAAGGGCTCCGCCGCCAAGGCATAAAGGAGTGGAGACAGGGGGCACCCCTGTCTCGTACCTCTCTCCAGGGAGATCTGTTCCGAGAGCCATCCATTAACAAATATCCTGGCCTTAGGGGTATGGTAAAGGAGCTGTACCCACTTAATAAAATTAGGGCCGAACCCAAAACATCGCAGGCATTCCCATAAATACGGCCATTCGACGGAATCGAATGCTTTGGCCGTATCTAGTGCCACCACTACTCTGCTGCCTATATGGTCGTGTTGTGCTTGAATATTCATGAACAGCCGACGTATGTTCATGGCTGTGTTTTTCCCCAGCATAAATCCGGTCTGATCCGGATGTATCAGGGAAAGGATCACAGTATTCAACCTGGAGGACAGAATCTTAGCAAGGATTTTGATATCCACTGGTAATAGGGATATTGGCCTATAAGACTCCGGGTATCTTGCATCCTTGCCCGGCTTGGGAAGAACTATGATCTGAGCCTCCTGCATTGATGGGGGAAGCACCCCCGAGTCAAATATGGAGTGAAACAGAATTTTAAGTCTAGGGATCAAGGTTTCTGAGTATGTTGTGTAGAATTCCAGGGGCAGGCCATCAAGGCCCGGCGCCTTGGACTTCGCCAACTGTGACACTGAATCCGCAATGTCTTGAGTGGTTATGGGGGCTTCCATCATTTTAAATTGTTCCGGGTTCAATCTGGGAAATTGCAGCCTATGCAGGTACTCTCTAATTTCTTGGGCGGTGTTTTGACACTGAGACCTATACAGATCTTCGTAGAATTGTTTAAATTTATCTGATACCGTTGAGGGGTCCGTAATGACAGAGCCATCCGGCTCCGCCAGAGAGACCACAACCGGGGGCCTGTCCTCCAGATGCGCCAGGTAGGCCAACATCTTTCCTGCCTTCTCCCCATGTTCGTACACTCTGGTTTTGCAGAAGAATAAGCTTTGTTTAGCCTTTTCTATCAGTAGTTGCGACACCACCCTGGACTGTAGTTTCACCCTAGTAAGGTTTTCCACAGATGGCTGGATATTATAAGCCTCCTCGAGGCCCCGCAGCGTAGTCCCTGCCATATCGACTATTTTCCTGGAGGACGCCTTCAACCTATTAATCCTGGTGTCTAATAGTCTACGTGCGTGTAGTTTAAATGCATCCCAGTGGTCATTGGTCCATGTCGGGTCTCGGCCCCCAGAAAAAAAAAAGTTCAAGTCTCTCTCTATATCGTCGTGGTCTGTCAGGGTAGTCAGCCAAAAAGGGTTAAGTCCCCACATTCTCCTAGGGGCCCTCCCCTGTAGGGACAACTGGACCCAGCATGAAGCATGGTCCGACAGTGCCCGGGGCGCAAACCCAGCCCCAACCACCCTTGACAGCAGAGGCCTCGACATGAGAATATAGTCTATACGCGACATGGTAGCGTGACTAGTTGAGTGACAAGTGTATGCTCTAGCCCCTGGGTTCCTATGCCGCCACACATCCACCAGAGCAAATTCTTGAATCAGTCGGCTCAGTCTGGTCTGTCTGGGAACATCTAGTCCCCCCCGCTACCCACCGGTCGATCTAAATAGGGATCCATGATCATATTAAAATTCCCCATCCACACAGCAGGGGCGGCTGGGTGCTTAGCCATAAATGCCAAACCCGCAGTCACAAGTTCCGAACTGTAGGGGGGGGGATGTAGCATACGATCAGTACCACTGGGCCTCCACCAATAAGTGCATGTACAAAAAGGTGCTTCCCCTGTGGGTCCGACTCTAGCGCCAACAATTCGAATGGGGTGGCCTTAGTAATCAGTAGTGACACCCCCCTGGAGAAGCTGGTATGTGTGCTGTGGTACGCCCAGCCTATCCATGGGCGTTTCAATGCAGCCTGTAAGTGTCCTGTAACATGGGTCTCAGTTAAGGCTATAACATTTGCCTTTTGTGCCTTTAGATATGCGAGAGCTGCCGTGCGTTTGATTTTATCTCTCATGCCTCTGACGTTCCACGTCAGGAACTTAATTGTTGTCATGACTCCCCTTGGCACATATCCCCCCGCCGGACTGTCCAGTCCCGCAGATCTCTAGGTAAAAATACAGAAATCATATCCATCCTTACATATAGCAATACATGCCCCGACACATCTCTAACATGCTTTAAACACATTTTAAACCCCTGAAGGCCACAACGGCGGCCCTGCCCATAGGCAACCTTCCCCCCTCCCAGCCCATCACCCCCCGAACTTGGTGAAGGCATTTGACTCCCAAACATAACAGTGATGCGAAAAAAAAGAAAAACCTAATTCTTCCTGCTGTTTGCACCAGCAGGAGGCGCAGTACTTATGCTCAGCATTGAGCTAACATCAGCATCATATAGTATTTGTAGGAGAGCGATTGTCCACTGAACAAGATGTGGATCCAATGCGGGGGGTATCAAAACTCCCCAAACAAATGTCTGGTTTGAGCTCCTCTTGCATGTGTAGGATAAAGATCCTCATGTGTGGATACATGCAGCTGCCTGTAGTTATAATTTGAAATAAACATCTTCATTCCTCCCTCAGTCGCCCATTATTCAGGCTCTAAAAGAAGAAAAAATTTTAAAAAAATAAGAGGGAAAAAACCCCACTCCACCCAAGTCTCACGCAGGGACCACAAACTGAGATGATCCTCCAGAGCAAAGAAGGAAAAATAAACCACAAAAAGGAAGGGGGGGGCAGCATGACACCACCCCCAGACCAGGGGAGAGGGGGAATGGGGGAAAAAACAACAAGGGGGGGATCCAGGAGCACCATGTGCATTCTAACACAGTCAAGGAAGTCCACTGTGTGGGACACGGGCCCACTCCCATCCTGGACACCCAGCGTATACTGTGTCAAACACTGGGAAGCTTCCCCCCCTCTTCCCCCGTGCAAAGTACTCACTGACATCCATGGTTCCTGCTACTCTCTCCGTCCCTTTCGATCCAGCCACGCTGCAGCCGCTACGGGGGTATCAAAGAACTGTGCTCTTCCATCCTCTCCCACTCTGAGACGGGCCGGGAATAGCATGGAGTACTTGAGGTGCAGCACCCGGAGACGGCGTTTCACATCCTGGAATTGTGACCGTTTCTTCTGAAACTTCATTGGAGAAATCCGGGAACACCGCCACATGACCATTGCCCAACTGTATATTCCCCTTTTCTCTAGATAGCCGCATAATGGTGTCCCTGTCCCTAAAATTGAGGAATTTAGCAATAAATGTGCGGGGGGGAGCCCCCTCGGGCGGAGGCTTTCCCGGGATTCGGTGAGCTCTTTCCACCGCGAACATCACTGAGAACGCCTCTCTGCCGTATGTATTAATCAGGAGATTTTCCAGGTACCCGACCGGGTCCCTGCCTTCTACTCTTTCCGGCAATCCAATGAAGCGCAGATTACAGCGCCTAAGTCTATTCTCCATTTCGTCCTGGTGGGAGTGGAGCTGTTGAACCTGTCTCTTCAGCTCCTCCACGTCCTGCTGCATAGGATGTATGATGTCCTCTGCCTCACCAATCCGGTCTCCGCCTCCGTAACCCTGTCCCTCACCGCAGCCAAATCTTGCCTCATAAGTGAGATGTCTATTTTAACCTCATCTATTTTGGCAGTGAGGGTGCCTGCTGTAGTGCAGCGATAGCCTCCAGCACCTTGGCTGTCTCAGCCGCATGGCGATCCTCTACCTGCTCCTCGCCGGCGCCATCTTTGGCCTGGCCCTCCTCCCCATCGTGGCGGAACTTAGCCAGCTTGTCTATTGCTGCGGTGGACTTCCTCGTCGGTGACATGCTTGTCCCTGCTCCCGCCGTCCTCCGATCTCTGTCTGTGCAAGGTAGGACCCAAAACGATCAAGCAGACTGGCAAACAGGATCTGTTACAAGAGGAGCTCCTCCACCACGCGTCTTACTCCATTGCTTGCCAGGCCACGCCCCCGTCTGTGCAGCACTTTACAACGTGAAGTCAGACAGTACGGTTACAATACAATTCAATACAGGAGGGATCAGAGGCCCCTGCTTGTTAAAGCTTACAATCTAAATCGTATGATGCTTGTCTCCACTCATAATATATCACAGGATCTTATGCATTGTCCAGGGGCCATTTATAATTTTAATGCATGCTTTGCAACTTTGCCTTTGTCCCTGTAACTTATAAAGACTGGCGTTAAAAGATATTGCAGAAGTGTCTTTCACGTATTCTAAAAGTGGTGCAGCATGTGCCAAATTCATGTACCTATCTAGAACTTGTTCATGGATTTGATACAAGCTGTGCCACTTTTAGAATGCAGGCAAGACACTTTCACAAAATCCGTCTGCACCAGTTTCTCCCTGTGTATGCCAGGGGTGCCCAACCAGTGGCCTGGGGGCCACGCGTGGCCCACGGAGCCCTCTGATGTGGCAGCGATCTCTTGCTTTGAGATGCAATAAAATATAATAGAAAACTGTTAATAAAGTAAAGTTTATTACTAAAATCACAGTGTATACAGTATATGGGCATATATGTTCTGCAGTGGTTACTGGGCTGCTTTCAAACTGACCCGCAGGCCCCTTTCACAAAGTCAGTCCGACCCAATCGGGTCCTCCATTTACATTGGCAGATGTAAATGGATTTGTGTCCGTTTAAAAACGCCTATCTCCAATCCATAAAAAAAAATAAAAATGAGTACAGTGGGCTGCCATCCACCCGCTCCGCTCATTGTGGCCCGCGACCGGTTACCAAGTCACTTAAGTTGCCGTTGCTCTTCAAAAGGTTGGGCACCCCTGGTGTATGCCAAAAGACAGTAACATACAACCTATTGTTTGTTTGTTTTTTGAATCTGAGGGAATTCATTACACCAACCTACCTGAATTTGGTGCACAATTTGCTGTTAGAAAAATGTTGCAAATGCATACCATTAACAAGAGGGATAAATACCAGAAAAGTTGCGCAGCAGCTTTATTGAATTTCCCCTTGTGTGTCCAAGTTCCCCATAATAAAAATTGTGTAATTTCCAATCTTAGCCCTGCTGTGTGGTGGGTTTTGAAAAGTATTGTCTGGTTTGCATGTGGAAGCTTAGTGAAGGATTGGCTCAGGCGGCTTGGCTTCTCTCGGCTGCTCTAGTCCTGCAAAGTCCTGAAAAAAGTACAGGGACTCCGTTCCCACGTGTTCTCGCAGGACTTACCTGGACCTGTCCCACCTTCAGCTTCCGGGGGAGATTACCCCATTGGAGTCTACTCATGGTGCTGAATGGATTTTTTAACCTAATAGTTGATGTATGTTATGTATCAGCTTGAAATTTCCTGAAGAAGTGAACTTTGTATCACGAAATGTGTTTAGAAGAAATGTATTAGTATCTGATCTATTGTAAATTTTTTGCTGTTATGTCAACCCAAATGTATTATATGATATATTGATCCATTTTTTTATATTTACTAATGTATTTTTTTTATGTTATACATGTAAATTGAAATAATAAAGCTGTTAAATTTTTTATCCATTTTTGTTACATTGAAAATTAACTTTGCCATGACCCTTTAAAAGTCCCATGGGCATCCATTTCTTTTCTTGGGGTACATAGCCAGTGGGAAGCTTTATTAGATAAACCTAGAGCAGCTTTATCCAAACATCAGCAGAGGATGGGATTTGTTTTCCTGGTAGCCTGCCATACATTGACTAAGGCCCGGTGTCAACAGTTTCTCCACCTAGCTTAAGCATCAGCACACAGGGACTCATAAGAAGCTCACTTGCATTCTGAATGACACACAATCCCAATTTCTGAAAGTATGTGAACCATGACTCACACATAATGCTGATTGGCACCTGAATCGTTTGTTGCTTTCAACCAGAGGACACTGACAAGTCTCCCATTGCCGATACATGGTGGTCTCCTGTAGTACCCTCCCTTCCCCTCCCTGTCTTCTCTTCTACCTCTCCTCTTTCTTCTTTCTCTTCTTCTTTCTCCTCACTTGCTCTGGTCTCTTTTTTTCTTCTTTCTTTTTTTGTTTTGGGCTCTTATGGGCTTTAAGCCTCCAGTTTGTTCAGAGGGCGAATACTGCTATCTTCATAGGGTTTTCAGTGACCCCAACTAGCTATGAGATGCAAACCCCACAAGTTTAACTGCTCCTCTAAACAGCTGACTGTTTAAAGCTTGGCTGTGAGGCCTATTCAGTTGTTATTGTATCAGTAGCTGTTCTTGCTATTTATGACCCATATTGTATTGTATTGTGTGATATGGATTGTTTTTCTCCCCACTTTTTATACATTACCTTTTGTACTGAGATCTTGTGCTGTATGTTATTTTTGAAAACCTCAATAAATATTTTGTAACAGAAACATGCATCAACGTGCATGTCAAGGAGCCAAACTTTGACGCATGACACTGCCTAATGCTACTAAAGAGCACCCCTGCCCACACACAAGGATCCAACTTTGCCCTTAATGTTTGTCTGATTCCTAAAACTGATGGCAATATTTTTATATTTGTTGGTACCTGAGTGACACTGTATGTTCCCTTACCTCCGTTTTAAAAATGGAGAGCTATGGTTTGGCATGCCATTCCTCTTTGATGAATGCTGTTAGTGCAAATGAAAAAAAGCATCATGGACAGTACTTAATTGATCACTTTGAAGAGTGTAATCTTCAAATCTTCATGCTTACTGTAGAGTATCATTTTAGAGAAGGCTTTACTTTTGCCTTGGAGCTTTCTACACCTCCTTTCTGCTAAACTAATTAGGTTAGTGATTAAGATGGATGAATTCCTCTTCTGATAGGACTTTGTACAGATTTACGCCCCCAGCATTGCCTGGGGTTGCTAAATTTAAGCATTTCCCAACACAGCACAAACATAGAGGTCAAAGTCAGCTTTGATCAAGATGGAGCCCAGGGCAAAGTTCTAGGATAGGGCACTGTAATGCTGAGAATTAATGATGGAGCATCTGAAAGAAGCTTTTCTTATTACCATGGTAACAGCTTTGTTTTCCCTACCGGCCACCTTCCCTGGGTTCTTATTTATATTGTTATTACTTATATTGTTGCAGAATGCAGAAGAACGAATAAAAATGCTGGAGATGGTGGGGGAGTCCCTCTGCAGAAAAGGAAGCACAGGGCAACGGCATAGTACAATTAACTTTCCTTCCCCTTCTTGTGTGTGTGCAAAGCCAGCTGATAATGTAGTAAATGTTATATTTGTGTTTCTTAATGCAGTCCCCAGAATAGACCAAATTACATGTATTACTGTATGTTAAAGGGGACCTTGCTTTAAATACACAGGGTGCACTTAGGCCGCGTACACACCATCAGATCGCTCCGATGAAACTGGTCTGAAGACCAGTTTCATCGGACCAATTCGTTGGTGTGTGCAGCCCATCGGACCATTGTCCGTCGGACCAAAGTTTTAAAACTTGCTTTAAAATCTGTCCGACGGACACCTGTCCGTCGGACAGATTTGATGGTTAGTACACAAAAGCATCGGACCAAAAACCCGCGCATGCTCAGAATCAAGTCGACGCATGCTTGGAAGCATTGAACTTCGTTTTTGCAGCACGTCGTTGTGTTCTACGTCACCGCGTTCTGGTCTGATGGGATTTTGGTCTGATGGTGTGTACGCACATCAGACCATCAGACCACTTGAGCGTGCTTCGATGAAAACGGTCCGTCGGACCAGTCTCATCGGACTGGTCTGATTGTGTGTACGTGGCCTTAGAGTCGACCTACAGCCAAAATAACAGGATGAAAATGAATAGTCAATTAAGTCTCTAGTCAAACCGGTGCAACTTGCCATGCAAATAAAAGCCCATAACCCAAATTGCACTCTGCGATCTACAAATCAAAACCTACTGCAAATAGCGAAGGCAAGATATAGATCCAAAGGAGATCGGAGATTTGCTGTCCAAGGACCTTGACTGTGGAATGCACTACCTACCACCATCCGACTGGAGTCGGACCACTTGGCCTTCAGGAGAATGATTAAAACTCATCTCTTCTGAGGTAAAGCGTTTCCGTATCGAAGGAATGGAAACAGCGCCCAGAGGCGATTCAGTTCGCAAGTGTTGCGCTATATAAGTTATTCACCCACTTACTCATGCAATTTGACAGTTTTAAATCGCATTACAAGTCGCATCCTATTGTCCGCAATGGAAGCGATCAAATCGGTGCAACTCTGATGAAGTTGGAGTCACACAAATATTAAAAGGAGTTCCTGCACTACTTTTTGCAAGTTGAGGTGCAACTTGCATAGAGATCTGTGCATGAAGTCACACCTGAAGTTGCACTGACACGTGACTTTGAAATTGTGCAGCTTTAAGTGATTTCTGGAATTATGTATTTCAACATTGGTAAACTGCTCAACATGATGGTTGTTTTACTGTTGTTTGAATGCTTTTAAAAAAAGTATTGCATAGTCATTTTGACCAAGTAACAGTTTTTTAACTTCTGTATAATAAAGCTGTATATTAGTTTAGATAATAGTGGGGTTATGTGTTACATCACTGACAACTCTACACGGCCATTAAAGTCCCACATACTATAGTATTTTTCCCCCTCAAGTTTCTCTTCTTCTTCCTTCTGCAATTGGGAATGTGGACATGCATTCTCAAGCCTCCCTTCCCAGTGGACGCCCCATACAGAGAAACGCAGCGTCGGATCCTGACGTCACCACACTCCAGCTAACTGTCTTAATCCGCGGCTGGCCGTTTGTTACATTTGTCTGTTTATTTAACAAACGTTTTCATGTTTCTGGATGTCAGTCACCCGGTACTCAAATAAAGGGTATTCTTTTTATGAAACTCAATGCACCATGAAGCCCTTTCTTCTTGTTTCCAACATGCCTTACTATGCGTGGTCCTATCCATAATAAATCCCTGGAGGAGATCGTTTGTAGTCCCCTGGAGGGTCAGTGAAGGAGAGGACCTGGATGAATTCATGATTGCCTGCTGTGGATATCTGGAGTTACCTTATACACTAAGCTCATTTGATCTCGTTGATAGAGATCCAGCAGATCCGGTAAGCAGCCCCTTTATATACCTGTTATCATCAATTGTTACCTGTCTGATGGAAGTATAGGATGAAGATTTGCACCTCTGCGCTGTGATCACAGCCAAATATTTACAGTTGATTCAATGGACACTGTTTTCTGTTTGTATTTTTGTTTGTATTTTTCATTCAAGACCTAATTTTTATTGATTGTACATTGATACCCAAGTTATTTGGTTTGGGTGTACTCATACAGTTTTTCACACATTTGCACTTTGTTGCAAATGCTATGGTTGCGCATTATTTTAATTTTTTAACATATTTATTTATTTTACTATTCAAGCTTCATAATAGTTGCAGCACCGTCACATAGTTTACTTCAGGTTTAAGATACCTGTTCCTGTTAAGGAAAATAATCTTGTTTGCACCATTGCACTTTTTGCACTATTGCACTTTGTTTTGTTTTGGGGATAGCACAGATTTCCTACATTACACATTAGTCAAAACATAGCCAGGGCTCGGTAGCCAAAGTGGGTATTCAGAACAAGACAGTAAATCAGGAAGCCAGAGATCAGCGTAGTTGGAGGCAGCAGACAGGATCAGGAATCAGAAGGGATGTCAGTCAGGCAAGTCTTTAACAGGAACACGACAGAGAGTCTTCAGATATGTTTGACCAAGGTGAAGAAATTAACCAGGCAGTTTAAATAGTCAGAAGGGGCTGGCTGTAGGCTGGACGTAGAGCAGGAAATGATCACCAGGTGGGCTGCTGTGGAACGATGAGTACTAGCAATTAATCAACAGCTGAGCCACCTGAGCACTATGAAGGGAGGGCTGAGAGCCCAGTCCTGACTCTAGCCCATGTGACTATAGGGTCACACATGAGGGGGTATACACAGTGGTAAATGACAGCCCACTCCCTCCCTCCTCCTCCATTCCCACTAACCAGCTAAACACAAACGGAGGCTTTATCTCACTCTTATTCTAAGACACAGGCTGGTGGGGTGTGACAGTGCCTGTTAGGCCGCGTACACACGATGAGACATGTCCACTCAAACATGTCCGACGGACCGTTTCCAGCGGACATGTCTCATCGGATTTTGGTCCGATGGCGTGTACACACCATCGGACAAAAATCCCCTCGGGCTGAGGACGCAGTGACGTGGCGGTGACGTTGACGCCGCCACATCACCACTCCAGGAAGTAAAATACTTCCACGCATGCGTCGAATCGATTCGAAGCATGCGCGGATATTTCTGTCCGCTGGTTAGTATATCCGGACATATCATGCTTTGAAATTTGTCCGCTGGGAAAACATGTCCGCTAGCCCGTACACACGATCAGAGATGTCTGCAGAAGCGGTCCGTCGGACCAGTTTCAGCAGATAAATTCGATCGTGTGTACGCGGCCTTACTGTCAGAAATACACCCACACCATGCTTTTGACAAAAAAAATTAAGATTTATTTTCAAATATATATTTAAGAAAAAATAAATCGCGCTACCTCAAATATATTGACAAACACAAATAAATGCAAGTGAATAAACACAAAATAAGAAGTGTGACCTGTAATGGCCACTAGCCAATGAACAGTCACCTATAGTCACATAAGCTTAGTGGAGGACAAACTTGTTTGCCTTGGTCACTTTCATCAATTTGTTATGACTCCGGAGCACCGGTGTTTATTTTACACTTTTTCACTGACTCTTTTTCTGTTTAATGCTTTGGACTGCACATCAATTGAGAGTTCAAGTCTAAATTCAGTAGAGGGTCACATATATATATTTATATCACCATACGTTTTTTTTTTTTTGGTACATCATCATCACCTATATAGGTGACTGTTCATTGGCTAGTGGCCATTACAGGTCACCCTTCTTATTTTGTGTCTATTCACTTGTATTTATTTGTGTTTGTCAATATATTTGAGGTAGCGCGATTTATTTTTTCTTATATTGATTTCTTGTATTTATTGTTTACATGCAAATTGCAGCACCTGGGGTGAGCACATTTTATTATGTTATAGCTCCCTTTTTTTCTTTTCTTTTGTGAATTTTTAGCGCAGTTTTCTTCCTTTTTCAAATATATATTTGTATGAAAATTTAAAGCAGTTAATGTTTACTCTGTATTCCACAGGCTCTTTGTTTATTTAAACATGTGATCAGCAGCAGAGGACTAGAAGCTCCTCCTACCACTGTTTCCCTGGCAGGCTGGGAAAGAGCTGGGTCATGTGACAGCTATATATCGACTAAGAAAAAGGTACATACATTTTTTTAATTAAAATAATTACAGTACCATCATCCGCATACAGAAAGAGAAGGAATCATGTAAATTAAACAGTGTTTGTTTAGTATCACTTTAACTAGGCTCAGTTCAGTATTGATGCATTTGTTACTGCAATTCACAAACAGAAAAACAAATATCACATTTACATAATACGATGTAATGAAAACTTACTGGTGACTCTTATCCTGACTATAGTTTGTCTTGTTGGGCCTCATCTTTTTTCTCGCTTGTGTGATATGTATGCTGAGCTTTACAAGGACAGAAAAATACATGCGGACGAGAGACCGTAGAGTACATTAGAATGATCCTGTCCTACTAGGGCCTGTGAGTCTGCTGCGCTGAGTCAACACCTAGGAATGGATATTGGAGGCTGTAAATTCTGATGACTTGCTCTTGGCTAAACCTGATAACTTTCTAACTTGTCTTCTCTGATTACATGCAATAGTTTAAATTTATTGTCGCAATTACAAGCTTCACATAGGCCCCATTTGTAAGCAATGCAATGGAGTCTTGTCTTAACTTGTCATAAATCTTATAACTACACAACAATTTGTCATGTGTTACATGGCATGACATCATTAAAACTATTAGTCCAATGTACAACATGTAGTTGAAATATTCTTTTTCAAAACACCCCAAGGCTACACAACAATACTGGATTTATTAAAAGTTCTAAAATAATTTTTTTTTTTTACTGTAATGCATTCTCTGTATCAGGGTAACAAATCTTCCACTAGCTGTTCCTTTTATCCCCTTCCCTAAACACATACCAGTAACCTCTCTGGATCTAGCACTGTATACATCTGCGGCAGTACTGCTCTCTCTTCCTGCTCTTACAGGACACACTGAGAGCAGCGTGAGCCATAGGCTCTTACTACTGTAAGCCAAATCCTTTGAGGAGGGAGCAGGGGGCATGGCTAAATAGTGGTACGCATCAGGTCAGTGATACCGGGTGGGATCTTGTTCCCCTAAACACCAAGTTGCTAAGGGGGGAGTATGACCCCATAATGGCCGCCTCTAGGGTTACCGCTGGGTTATCTTTAGGATGAGAAAATCACCACCTGACCGCTACCAGGACCGCCGCCCAGTGGGTTTTTAAGGATAGGATAGGCCCCTTTGAGTAATAGGGAGCTGTAAAGTGGATACTGATTTCTTGTTCTAGGTCACTTTTCTTATACTTTCTTTAACCACTTCCCCTCCGCCCAGTGGGTTTTTACGGCCACAATGTGGCTCTTAACTGCCAGGAGGCCATCTCTATACAGCCTCCGGCCTCCAGCCACTGGGGGGCGCGTGGGCAGCGTGTCACTAAGATGCCGATGTGCGTGCCCGACAGGTGCGATGTTCGCCAGGTACCCGCGATCGGTAGTGACAGAGCAGGGAAGTGGAGCTCTGTGTGTAAACACAGAGCTCCACGTCCTGTCAGGGAGAGAAGACTGATGCTGTGTCCCTTGTACATAGGGACACAGCATCGGTCACCTCCCCCAGTCAGTCCCCTCCCCCCACAGTAAGAATCACTCCCAGAATAAAAAATGTAACCCCTTCCTCGCCCCCTAGTGTTAACCCCTTCCCTGCCAGTCACATTTATACAGTAATCAGTGCATATTTATATCTTCTAAGACATTTTTTTTCCAGTTTTCTCCTACTGCTGCCTCCAAAGCCAGTGAGGAGAGAGTGAGAGAGATGAGAGAGCAGCTGCTCTTGGACACAGGGCTGGATCAAGATCAGGTTCAGGTAGGTATTTAGGGGGAGAGGGGGGAGGGGGTGAGGCTGTGCAGGTTTTTACCCCACTGCGGAGAATGCATTAAGATGAAAAACTTTCTACCTTTACAACTATATTACTTTTAGCAGAAAAACAGGGATACCCTGTGTTACTTTCAGAAAAAGATGTACAGAAATACAGATACCTTTGACAGTTAAAACATTATTCATATATCTATTTCATCTGTGTGTTTAACTGACTGCCTGAGATTCAGTGTTAAGACTGAATATTCAGATGCTTACACAGGGGCAATTATGATTGTTTCCCTTTAAAGTACACTTATAAATAGCTTTGCAATTCTGCATGGATAAATGTCTGACATTAGTAAAAAAAAAGCCGGCAAGACTGTAATCCTTGAGGTGTCATTTATTGGTACATCAGAGTGACAATAAAACAATAAAGCTGACGCATTTCAGCAATAGCCTTTAGTCGTAGCTAGTTTGAAACAGATATGGCAAAATATATATTTTATCACATACACATATACAAGCTCCACCTCTACATAATTGGCCTATCAGGTTAGTGTCACAGACAATTAGCATATTCAATTGATACCACCAATCATTCAAGTCAGGGCCGTTGCAAGGATTTTTGCCAATTCAGGCGAAGGTGCATTTTGCCGACCCCCCCCCCCCCCCCCCCCCGGCTACGCACACGCGCATATGCGCGCACACACACACCATACATTATATATGTATATATTAGACCCCCCTTCACTAACTACAGACCCCCCCCACAGTATGGATCCCCCTTACTAAGAACAGACCCCCTTTCCTCAGTGCAGACCACCCTCCGTCAGTATAGACCCCACACTAAGTACAGACCACCCTCCGTTAGTATAGACCCCCTCAGTGTAGAATCCCCCCTCTTAGTGCAGACACCCCACCTTTAGTGCAGACCCCCATCAGTATAGATATTCCCCTTTAGTTCAGACCCCCATCGGTATAGATTTCCCCCATTTAGTGCAGATCCCGTATAGAATCCCCCTTAGTGCAGACCCCCATAATATAGACACCAACCCATTGTGCAGACACCCCCATCAATATAGACATGCCCATCAGTATAGACATCCCCCCTCAGTATAGATATCCCCCTTAGTACAGACCCCTCCCTCCAATACCCCCATGGCAGCCTACAGGGGGTATCAAGGGGCAGCAGCACACAGGGGGGTCCGGACAGCAGGGGGTTCGGAGTGGGGGGCAATTAAAGAGAAGGGGGGACAATTACAGAGATTGGGGGGGCAATTACAGAAATGGGGTGCAAATACAGAGGAAGGGGGTGCAAATACAGAGGAGGAGGAGGGTGCAAATACAGAGGAGGAGGGTGCAAATACAGAGATAAGGGGGAAATTAAAGGAGGGAGGTAAAAATACAGAGGAGGAGGGGGTAAATACAGAGAAGGAGGGTGCAAATACAGAGGAGGCGGGAATACAGAGGAGGGGGGACAATTACAGAAGAGGGGGGTGAAAATACAGAGGAGGGGGGAATACAGAAGAGGGGGGACAATTACAGAAGAGAGGGGTGAAAATACAGAGGGGGGGAATACAGAGGAGGGGTGACAATTAAAGAAGAAGGGTGAAAAATACAGAGGTGGGGGACAATTACAGAAAAGGGGGGGGTGAAAATACAAAGGAGGGGGTGAAAATACAGAAGAGGGGGGTGAAAATACAAAGGAGGGGGTGAAAATACAGAAGAGGGGGGTGAAAATACAGAGGAGGGGTGGAAATACAGAGGAGGGGTGAAAATACAGAGGAGGGGGTGAAAATACAGAGGAGGGGGTGAAAATACAGAGGAGGGGGTGAAAATACAGAGGAGGGGGTGAAAATACAGAGGAGGAGGGGGTGTGAAAATACAGAGAAGGAGGGGTGTGAAAATACAGAGAAGGAGGGGTGTGAAAATACAGAGGAGGAGGGGGGTGAAAATACAGAGGAGGGGGACAATTACAGAAAAGGGGGGGTGAAAATACAAAGGAGGGGGTGAAAATACAGAAGAGGGGGTGAAAATACAGAGGAGGGGTGAAAATACAGAGGAGGGGGGTGAAAATACAGAGGAGGAGGGGGTGAAAATACAGAGGAGGAGGGGGGTGAAAATACAGAGGAGGAGGGGTGTGAAAATACAGAGAAGGAGGGTGTGAAAATACAGAGAAGGAGGGGTGTGAAAATACAGAGGAGGAGGGGTGTGAAAATACAGAGGAGGAGGGGGGTGAAAATACAGAGGAGGAGGGGTGTGAAAATACAGAGAAGGAGGGGTGTGAAAATACAGAGGAGGAGGGGTGTGAAAATACAGAGGAGGAGGGGTGTGAAAATACAGAGAAGGAGGGGTGTGAAAATACAGAGGAGGAGGGGTGTGAAAATACAGAGAAGGAGGGGTGTGAAAATACAGAGGAGGAGGGGGTGAAAATACAGGAGGGGGGACAATTACAGAAAAGGGGGGGTGAAAATACAAAGGAGGGGGTGAAAATATACAGAAGAGGGGGTGAAAATACAGAGGAGGGGTGAAAATACAGAGGAGGGGGGTGAAAATACAGAGGAGGAGGGGGGTGAAAATACAGAGGAGGAGGGGGGTGAAAATACAGAGGAGGAGGGGTGTGAAAATACAGAGAAGGAGGGTGTGAAAATACAGAGAAGGAGGGGTGTGAAAATACAGAGGAGGAGGGGTGTGAAAATACAGAGGAGGAGGGGGTGAAAATACAGAGGAGGAGGGGTGTGAAAATACAGAGAAGGAGGGGTGTGAAAATACAGAGGAGGAGGGGTGTGAAAATACAGAGGAGGAGGGGTGTGAAAATACAGAGGAGGGGTGAAAATACAGAGGAGGGGGGTGAAAATACAGAGGAGGAGGGGTGTGAAAATACAGAGGAGGAGGGGGGTGAAAAATACAGAGGAGGGGTGAAAATACAGAGGAGGGGGGTGAAAATACAGAGGAGGAGGGGTGTGAAAATACAGAGAAGGAGGGGTGTGAAAATACAGAGGAGGAGGGTGGTGAAAATACAGAGGAGGAGGGTGGTGAAAATACAGAGGAGGGGGGTGAGAAAATACAGAGGAGGAGGGGGGTGAAAATACAGAGGAGGGGGGGGATATTACAGAGGAGGGGGGGAAATACAGAGGAGGAGGGGGGTGAAAATACAGAGGAGGGGGGGAAAATACAGAGGAGGGGGGGAGAAAATACAGAGGAGGGGGAAATACAAACATAAGGGAGAGAGAGAGGCGACAGGCAGCTGCTGGTACAGAAGTTTTGAATAAAATAAATGCTTAAATACAATCCACTCACTCTTCATGTCAGAGCTGCAGGCATGTCAGTCTGTGAAGTTCAACTGTCCCATTCTCCCCTCTGATCCACGCTGCTGTTATCACTGAATCACTGGAGGAAACAGAGCCGCAGGAAACCCATGTGAACTGTCAGCCTCTGATGATGGAGGCGTGGTTAAGCCTCTGGAACACTCTGATTGGTCACAGCAATCCCAGGCTGACAGCACATTGCAGTTTCCCACGGCTCTGTATCCTTGGCTTCCTCCAGTGATTCAGTGATAACAGCAGTGTGGATCGGAGGGGAGAATGGGACAGCCGACTTCACAGACTGACATGCCTGCAGCTCTGACATGAAGAGTGAGTGGGTTGCATTTAAAGATTTATTTTATTAAAAACGTCCGCACCAACAGCTGCCTGTCACCTCTCTCTCCCCCTATTTATTGCTCTGTAATTGCTTCCCCCGCCCGCCGCTCTGATCCCCCTGCTGTTCGGGTCCCACTCTGTGTTGGGGCTTAAAAGGAGGGCGACTGTCATTTGTTAATTTTCCACCCTGGGCGGTGCTGGCGCCATAAGGCAAGTGCACATGTTGCCTTGCGCTAGCGCCGGTGCATTGCCATGAATTGAGATTTGCCATAGAATGAGATGGTCCGCCTCCATCCCATTCTATTGGCTCACTCATGTCACGTGACATATTTAAACGTCAAGTATTGACGCAAACATCAGTCACAGCTAGGCTATCATAGGGAGAGGATCTCCTCTCCCTGTGATTGCCCGATAGCGCTGTCAGCAGCGTGCCTCCCGCCAGCGCTAAGTACACCCCGCGCCCGCAGCTCTACTCCCCGCACCCCGCAGCTCTACTCCCCGCACCCCGCGCCCTTCCCCGTCCTCCGCGCCCGCAGCTCTACTCCCCCGTTAAGAATCAGGGAACGGGCTGCAGCTGCAGCTCCTCCAGGTTATGTGGGCTGGTGTTGTAAATACTGCGCATGCGCAGGTTTACGCTACTAACGTAGCCAACGCTAGGTCTACGCTAATAGCGTAGACTCTCCCCGTTCCCTGATTCTTAACGGGGGAGTAGAGCTGCGGGCGCGGAGGACGGGGAAGGGCGCGGGGTGCGGGGAGTAGAGCTGCGGGCGCGGGGTGTACTTAGCGCTGGCGGGAGGCACGCTGCTGACAGCGCTATCGGGCTATCACAGGGAGAGGAGATCCTCTCCCTGTGATAGCCTAGCTGTGACTGATGTTTGCGTCAATACTTGACGTTTAAATATGTCACGTGACATGAGTGAGCCAATAGAATGGGATGGAGGCGGACCATCTCATTCTATGGCAAATCTCAATTCATGGCAATGCACCGGCCCTGATTCAAGTGGTTGGAGACTACATCTGTTTTCAGCCAGCAAGAGAAAGGGGAGAGGAAAGGAAGACAATATTATATATTTTTTTAAATGTCTGACTTGTCACAATAAACAGCAACTGTAGAATTTTCAGGAAAAAAAATCCTGCTTTTTAATAATCAAAACAGAAGTAGATTGTTATACCGTGTTGGCTATCAAGTAACACAGAAAGTTTGTTTTATTGGCTAACTTGAGTTATTAAAGATGCAAGCTTTCACAATGCCTTTAGATCCATTCTTCAAACTTTTATATAATTGTATAAATCCTGAAGAATAAATCTAAGCCATCCTGAAAGCTTTCATCTCTAATAACTTACGTTAGGCAATAAAGGGTATCATTTCTGCATCATCATAAACAGTCATTGAGCTTCAGCCAAGTGACTGCGCCTAGACATTAGGTTCGGCTCCAGAGAAGGCCTGGATAATGATGTCATCTCAGTCTGCTACAAGACAGCAGGGAAGCACTACCTCAAAGTCCTGTGCTCAGTGGTCACTCTACATTATAATTTGTATGAAGTCACAGAACGAGGAGCATCAGGGAACAGATTTGTGGGAGACGACCTGTATACAAATAGACAAGAACATAAATTCTACTGTGCAGGCACCAGGATTTACATCAGGTTCTCTCTAGGTGAATATCTTAGTCCATAAAGCATGGACTGACCATGAGTAATGGCTTAACAAGGAGGACACTGTTTTTTTGGGCAGAAATAAAAATGAAGTTATTGTCATTCCTAAAAGGTTATATATATATATATATATATATATATATATATATATATATATATATATATATATATATATATATATATATATATATCTGCAAGGTTTACACTTACATGTTACTTAGTATGCAACCATTTAAAGAGCTGAACTCCAGTCAGCACCTAAAAGCACCCTCAAACCTTCCTCCCCACTCTCTGTAGTGTCCCTTGGTATTTATTTGTATTAACTTGTGACTGTGCAATCTCTCTTCTTAGCCCCATGCAACATTATCACAGAGGCTGCAATAGATCTACTGTGCTGGAGCCAGGAGGAAGGGTTCACAGACCCGACCCTTGCCATTCTCTATGACCAGTGGCCAATCAGAGGCACAAGTATGTCAGTGCAGGGAAGAAATTAACAGATCGCTCTACAGTTCTCACAGCATAGTGTCTTGCAGCTGCCAGTTGCTTCAGAGATAAGGATGCTGGGAAGGAGAGAGCATAGGCATCCATCTCATCTCTGTTGGGGGAACAGTACATGATTCTTGTACCTGCATCCAGCTGTTTCAAGGCTTGTTCACACCAGGCCACAGTATATTATGTAGAGGAGTTGTGATGCACTACTCCTGTCAGTCTATAAGGACAGAGCTAGAGAAAAGTGCCAAGAAACCTAGCAGGCTAACTGATTAGCCAGTGAATCCGGGTGAGATCTTGAGGTCCTAGTCATGTCATGTCTGTCTAGAATCATATTTCACTGCACAAAAGGTTAAAGTGCAATAAATATCAATTTAAAGTTGAACGAACCCAACTAATTGAAAAAATAATATTTGAACTCACCTAAAGCAGTGGTAAAGTGATGCTCCAGTCCTGAGACTTAGCTCTTCTTTTGTTTACAGGAGACCTGTTTTTTCTTTGGTGCCCAGGTCACGCAGGAAGTTCCTATTGGATGTTCAGTGCCAAGGCCATCCTAGGATCCAGAAGAAAGCCTGCAGGTGATGACATCATTTTGAGGGGACCATTGAAGGACCAACTGGTGAAGGCATTTATGTAGTGCTTATGATGATGTCATATTAGAAGACAAAACTCATAAGGTGGAACGCACGTTGCGCTACATCACGTCCTGGTGGAAGGCACCCTGACTCTGTTGTGGGTCTCGTGGCTTCCATCGCCTCCATCTGTCTATTGCTGTGGTTTGCAAAGGAGGGTACATTGTTTTACTTGCAATTGTAGCCATTGAGGCTTTTAATAAAATACCTTATGGTATCACACTAGAAAAGATGAAACATATTGGGGAGTTCTCCACAGGTGGAGAGCAAGAACAGAAGCCATCTTCTATGCTTTTCATTCACATTTATGTGACAGGGAGTTGGTGTCTGTGTCCAGACTGCCATATTTTGTTGAAGTCTACTGGAGCCTAGATGTGCACTACCGAAAAAAAAATTAGTTTTGTTTTAGATTCATTTTTTTTTATTGGATCATTCGTTATGATCGGCATTCGTTACTTTGGATTATTCGTACATTTGAAACCAATTGTTAGATGCAGCATTCGTTACTTCAGGCCATTTGTAGCTTTGGATGTATTCGTTCTCTTCCTTTCGATTAGATGTGGTATTCGTTACTTCGGATAATTTGTAACTTCGGACACATTCGCAATCGTTAGGCCGCGTACACACGATCAGACCAGTTTCATCAGACCAATTCGATGGTGTGTACGGCCCATCGGACCGTTGTCTGTCGGACCAAAGTTTTAAAACTTGCTTTAAAATCTGTTCGACGGACACCTGTCCGTCGGACAGATTCGATGGTTAGTACGCCAAAGCATCAGACCAAAAACCCGCACATGCTCAGAATCAAGTCAACGCATGCTTGGAAGCATTGAACTTCCTTTTTTCAGCATGTCGGTGTGTTCTATGTCACTGCGTTCTGGTCTGATTGGATTTTTGGTCCGATGGTGTGTACACACATCAGACCATCAGACCACTTCAGCCTGGTCCGATGAAAACGGTCCATCGAACCAATTTCATCGGACCAGTCTGATCGTGTGTACATGGCCTAACGTTCGCTAACAGTTACTTTAGCCAAATGTAAAAGGAAATTTCAATAAAAATTTAAATCTAATCTATCCAAAATTAGCTGCTATGGTGCAGAGACCTGAATAGAATAATTGCTGACTTCAGCTAGTTTACCTTTAGTTTAGTAGTTTAAAATAATAAATAATAATAATAAAAAGTATAATAATAGTTAATAATTTAATTACAATAGAAAATACGAAAAATGAAATTATCTGAATGTAATCGTAGGTTGAATCGTTTTCCGTTCTTTCGGATTTTTGTGTTTTTAGATTTTCGTTCTTTTGGATTTTCGTTCTGACATTATGCATTTGTCAACAAGAGTATTTTGTTCATTCAGATGCTTCCGAATGAACGAATATGCCGAATTTCATCCGAAAACTAATTCGTAACAAAACGAATTGCACATGTCTATTGGAGCCTCACAAGCTGATCCAGTCTTGCGCCAGTCTATCCACACATTAAGCTGACTGATACAAGTTTGGGGGGCATTCATGTGGTACTATTTTCATTGCTTAAGGCCCCTTTCACACGGGGCCGATCAGTAATGATTCGCGTCCGTATGCTCAGTGGGGATCGCTCCGTTGATCCCCGATGAGCCAGCGGATGACAGAGCGGTACCCGCACACTGTGCAGGGACCGCCCTGTCTTTTCTCCGCTCTCCCCTATGGGGGGATTGGATGAACACAGACCATATGTCCGTGTTCATCTGATCCGATCTGCAGACAGAAGGAAAAATAGGCTTTTCTTCCATCTGCAGAATCGGATCATTGCAGAGGCGGATAAGATTGGGTGTCAGCGGATGTTCATCCGCTGACACCCGCAATCTCATAGGGACCAATGTATGTCCCTTTTTCATCCGCAAACGGATGGATGAAAAAGCGGACATACGTTCCGCATCTGTGAAAGGGGCCTTAGGCTACAAATGAAAGAATGCTACTGCAAGTTATGGGAGGCAGAAGATTTCCTCTATGACAGCTAGCACTAGTGCAAGGGACACTTCACATTAAATGTAAGTAACGTCCCTTGTGCTTAGATTTTAAGGCCATTAAAACATACATTCTAATTAGTTGCTAATTAGAGTTAGTTTTACTCCACACTGTTTTTGTAAATTAGCCTTCCAATGGATTTTTAAAAGATATAAAGTGCCCTGAAAAGGTATTCATACCCCTTGAAATGTTTTAAATTTGTTCATGTAACAACCATAAACATAATTGTATTTAATTGGGAATGTATGTGATAGACCAAAACAAAGTGGCACATAATTGTGAAGTGGAAGGAAAATGATAAATGGTTTTCAATGTTTTTTTACAAATAAATATCTGAAAAGTGTGGCGTTCATTTGTATTCAGCCCCTTTTACTCTGATACCTCTAACTAAAATCATGTGGAACCAATTGCCTTCAGAAGTTACCTAATTTTATATCTAGTCCACCAGTGTGTAATTTAATCTTTGTATAAGTACAGTGGTTCTGTATGCCCTCAGCATCATGAACAAACAGCATTACGAAGGCCAAGGAACACATCAGACAGGTCAGGGATAAAGTTGTGAAAAGGTTTAAAGCAGGGTTTGGTTATAAAAAAATATCCCAAGCTTTGAAAATCTTACGAAGCACTGTTCAATCCATCATCCAAAAATGGAAAGAGTATGGCACAACTGCAAACCTACCAAGACATGACTGTCTACCTAAACTGACAGGCTGGGCAAGGAGAACATTAGTCAGAGAAACCCTTGTCCCATTTGTTGTTCAGCTGCAAGCTAGTCAATTTGCAGGTGGGTTTTGTCTCAGTTTTCCTCTAGATCTTTAT